>OZ020516.1:15185915-15209227 GCA_963971425.1 Bryoerythrophyllum caledonicum
TATATCTTTTCCACCACAAGATGTAACATAAATCTTTGATTTTCCATTTGGATTAAATTCACATCAAATAAAAAGATGCATTGGTAATTTTTGAACCTCTATTCTTTGTATAATTGTTTAAAAAATGCTACACCCCTCCTCTAGTCCTAGAAACTTGTATGGAAGGAACTAACATTACATGAACCATAATGCCAATAAATTATGACCTTGCGTAGTGCAAGAGTTTGACACCAAGTTAAATCAAGGAGATGTGAAGCCAAGATCCTCTCGATATAGTGAAAGAGAAAGCATTTTATTTGAATTCAAACACTAAAATCTTTCAAATTGTTGTATCAAAATTCATGTTATTTTAATAGTCTAAATTAAGATCTTATGGTTGAAGATGGAAAACAAAATATTTTTTCTTCTCCCCTCACTCAAGAGTGGACAATGTTCTTGGTGGAAAATTGTCAGGAAATCTTGTAATATATGACCCTCATATTTGATGACTATTTGCCACAATAACGAAAGCCACCTTGAATATGATGTTCAATGTAACCATGTACTATATATGATTTTTTATGATTTGAAAGTATTGTGATTTTTTACTTTTGATGAATTTTTTTTACTAAGAGCACAACTATCTATATGTGAGCCCAAAAAACCCACCATGGAGGTGGTCTTTGGTCACAAGGGTTTAATTGAAAGAAATCACAAGAAGAGAGGATCCAGGAAGAAGAGGAGACAAGAAGAGGATGAAAAACAAGAAGGGGTTGAGTAGGAAACTGCTCCGCCGGATCACCTTGGAAGTGACCTCTAGCTTTTTGCTTGCCATTTCTTTGTCCTAGCTCCGATTGGGGCGTGCCATAGCTTTTTGGAAAGCTAAGCCAATTGCGCATCCACCCCTAAAATCTCAGAAGCATAGGACCAAAACCCTAGGACTGATTGCTAAAAGACTGGGGCCTACTTTTCTACTGCCAGCAGGGGAAGCCCTTACTACACCCGGAACTTTGGAGGGGTGTATCTCACTCCCTATAACTCCGAATTGGACGCGCCATATACTAACGGAAAGCTACTGAAGAGATCTACTACCATCTTAAATCTTGATCTGTTTGGACAACAATTGAAGGACTGATGAGCAATTGACTGAGAGACACTCCATGGAAATGAGCAAAAACACCACACTATACTTGAGTACAATGCAAGTACAAACACAATGGAAGAGGGGATCAATATTAGAGAGAAGGAGGCCCATGGCCTTCCTTCTCTCAACAACTAAGCATAACAAAAGAAAGAGGGAGAGACACAAGATGAATCAAGATACAAAGAGAGGGATTGATTGAGAACTTGAGGGCTTGAGAATAGCTTGAAAACAAGCTCTTAAGTACAAAAAAAGGAGCCGCCAAAGAAGCGGCTCACCCTAACCCTAAGGCTCTAACACTAAGGCCTCAACGGATGAATGTTGCTCCCAACCTCCATGGAGCTCCATTCTTGACGAACCTCCACGAATGAATGTTGCTCCCAACCTCCATGGAGCTCCATTCTTGACGAACCTCCACGAATGAATGTAACTCACAAACACCACCACGAAGTTAAATGAACATAACCAAGACAATCAAGCCATAAACACAACCATGAACATTACAAGCTAATTGCGCAAGGCCCATGGTAAAACACTCAACTCTAATTTAAGCAACTAACCCTATTCCTAATTTAAGGATTCACCAGGGGGGATCTTCCCTCCTCTAGTCCTTCTCCACTAAATCAAACCTAAAGCTTAAATTAGTGCCAAACATCCTACCCAAGGCCTTGCAACAACTATCCTCTAACATGCATTTTGCATTCACGACTTAATTAACTTAAATTTCGTCAAATTACCTCAAGATGACATTGCTTGTTAACATTACATTCATAAAAGTAACAAATGAACAATAACAAAACAAGAGAGCAATATTTTGCTCTCACACTATATTACTCAAAGAGGATAATGATTGTCACAATAGTTGGTAAAAACATTCTTCAAAAATATATTGTTTCAATTATTCTACGAGGGCCCATCACAGTGCTTTAACCACCTATAAAGGGGTTTTAGATGCATGTATTTTGAGTGATATTTTAAGAATTTGTTAGGTTTTTTTACCTTATAGGGTATATAGAGCACTTAAAGAAACTTGCCCAAAATTAGAAGAAGGTTGCACTTTTTTTAATTCCTAGTGTAATTTGGAGGTGCTTAAAGTAGACAATGTTTAATTACTAATTTACTATGATCTTTTAAACTCAACAATCTAGTTTTCTTAAAATAAGGTTCTATAAAAATTCAAAACACGAAAAACATCAAAATGACAAATTTGATCAGATTGATCTCAAGAGACTCGTCGCATGTTTATTTTAGGTTTGTGGTCAAAGCTTGTTAAAACTTTGAGTTATAATAGAAATGGGATGCATCATTTTTTTTCAAGGAAAATATGATGCAAATGTAGCCTTGATATTTTTATAAAATCTATATCATACTGAGGTAGGGAAAATACTACAACAAATTTGAATTGCTATGGTTCTAGATCTACATCATTAGATATGCAATTTCTACAATCCTTTTTGGTTGTATTGTATGACATATAATATATTAAGCATCATACATGTCATGTCTATTGTCCTTCATCTCCAAACATATTGTAAAATAGAGAGGATTGATAGGATTCTACTAGATAATGTAAGGCATCATATTAGTCCAATTCAAAATAATGGAAATTTGCATTTATCCTTAATTGAATTGACATATATTAAACATAAACATGAAATCAATTGGATCCATTCTTTTTATGTACAGTACATTGAGCAAGTTCTTCTTAGCCTTCACCATGTCAATTGTTATCTTAGAAAAAAGAAAAAGAAAATTTATACTTTTATAAGGTAAAAAAAATTCTAATATAATTAAAACCTTGAAGAATTTGTTTGAAGTTTGTTTTAAGAAATATCTTATATCTCAAGCTTTACTTATATTAGCTAGATTAGCTTACTAGTCTTTATATGTCATAGCCAACACTACAAATAATTCTAGTATTTGAAAAAAATAAAAAATAAAAAATTCTAGTTCTTGAATAAAGAAGATTAGAGATTTTCACTTCTTATGGTACCAATTTATGCACAAAATGGATTGTGAATTTATTAAAATTATCATGTACAAAGTTTAAATTTCCAGTTCATTAATTTTTGAACTAGCAAAAGGATGTAGTATTTGCAAGGCAATTGTACAAGAAATGGAGTTCCAAACCATTGTCAGTACTAATATTAGATTTTAGACCTATGAGGACCTTTGCCTCAATTACTTGTGCCAAGCAACAACAGACAATGAATTCCGTGCCCAGGTTTGTCTATTGTGTAATGACGGCGACCAAATTCGTCACAATGTCACGATGTCATGACACAATGACGGCATGACATTGTGACGGATTGTGACCTTACCGTGACGGGGCTATTTCCATGCCCAAATATTCAATATTTACGTTTAC
The DNA here is from genome assembly GCA_963971425.1 of Bryoerythrophyllum caledonicum. Lineage (NCBI taxonomy): Eukaryota > Viridiplantae > Streptophyta > Bryopsida > Pottiales > Pottiaceae > Bryoerythrophyllum > Bryoerythrophyllum caledonicum. The sequence continues at coordinate 15,189,404 of OZ020516.1, forward strand.
CTCCATAGAGACATGTCGGATACATTAAGAAATTTGCGTGCCACATGTGCGGACATGTCATCAACCAGGGCAATTACAGGTGTGGTAAATTATAGCATTGCCTGCAGTCCCCATTCGGATGCTCAGTGCTCCATTTATGCCATGTCCGCGCCCCATCTGCAATACATCTGCGCCCCATCCGCAATCCATCCGTGCCAATTTGCGCCCCATCCATATCCTTCAAAACCCCTGTCAATCACAAATTACAAGCTTAGATCATTTTTACTCAAGGATTAACATTACATCCCTAAAGAGAGAAGCAATGATATACACGTAGGATGTCATTGCCACCTAGGACATTGACGTGGACGCCGAGTTAACTAAGTTTTCCTACATTGACGTAAAGCCTGTCTTTGATCCTATGTTGACTCTATTGTGCTGTGACGAGAGGATCCGTCACAACACGACCCATCATCACAACGTGTCACTATTACAATGTCACAATAGACAACCCTGCCAGTGCCATTGCATAATTCATTTGATGGATCTAAGTTAGGCGAAAACATCACTCATATATCAACATTAAGCATAAGCTTATGTGGTGACCACCTGTTGACATCCGGCGGACTCAATAATTTGGATGAAATCAAATTGATGTTGTCTTCATTGCCCACCTAAATGTTAGCGCTTAACAAAATTTGACTTGCCTTAGGTATCATGTCAAGCACAACATTGTTGATTCTTGCCATGTCTTTGTTGAGTGGCACTAGGATAGCGCGGTTGCTGTAAAATTTTAGATGACCGCCATGGCAAGTCACAATTTTGGGGTGAATCGCATCGATTATGCCTTTCATAGTCTGGTGAGGTAATATCATGTTTGGTGGTCAACAGACACAACCTTTTTGAATAATATTCAGCTTGCCATCTCCAAGCTCCAAAAGCAAATTTGGAAACATCTGATTCTCCAAGTCACATTCTCCAAAGGTTGCAGATGTTACAGCGGCACGCAACATCTTGACATAAGGTGCACATTTCAACGTCGCCCCACAAGTAAGACTCCTTGATTGATGCTGCGAGAATGTCTGGTTGTAAATCCTTTGGAACAACATGCAAGACTTGTTTGAAATTGCTGCACATCACAAAAGTAATTTCTCCAAAGGGCAAACTTTGCATAGTTATGTTGTGGAGTCTACGGTCGACAACTCCAAAAGCAAGTTTATTGACCATTTGCGCCTTGTCCTAGAGAATGAACTTTGTATGCCGTACAAGTTCCGCCAAGTAACTTTGTTTGCAAATGTTGTACAGTGGCCTCCAATATGTCTAGCAACCCCATAATGAAGTCTTTTGAACTTTTTGTTTTTGATTTTGTTTTAGAAGTATTCTATCAAGATTATTCTATAAAATCTATAGCTTTATGGATTCTTATCCAACATGAGAAATCTCAATGTCCAAAACTAAGAAGTCTATTTCTGGTGAATTGCTTTATTTGTTTTTCATGGATTTACATATAATTTAATTGAAAAATAAATGTGATGTTTTTCTTGAATTTGATTCATAGGTTGAAGCATTGGTCCATATTATGCCCGAAAATGACGGCAATAATCACGGAAGGACAATTTAGTTTGAATCGAGATAAAGTATTAGAACTAATTTAGTACAACAGTTTAGCTCAACTCGAGCTAAACTATTGTACCGTTTTAAGTACGACGGTTTAGCTCAACTCGAGCTAATCTGTCATACCGTTTTAAGTACAACACTTTAGCTTGGGTCGAGCTAAATTGTCATTGTCAACGATGTGATAATTTAATATTTGCATTAGTAGCGTAGACATGAAATTGTATTCTTGTCATATAATACCACTTGAGTTTACCTCGAGTCGAGCTAAATTTGCCTGTTCAACAATGTCAATTCAGTTAAATTTCTCAAGTCTTCTTTCTCAGGCGCCAGACTTTACCTCGATTCGAGCTTATATTACCCACTTCATCTGCTTCTGCATTGATTTCCATTCCTACAGGATATTCACCCATACTGATTAGAAGTATAATCTAATATTTTTCTTATTGGAATGCAAGATGTCTTCCTCGGAGGATGACAAGGTTCATGTTGACGCTCCCGTGAACCCAGACCTTCTTGAGTTTGATGTTATTCCTCGCCGTTTTTGGGTTGGGATGACTGTTTCGCTTCACAATGGTTCCAGTGTTCGCGTTACGGAGGGGTTGGTTCGCAATGTCCGATCCTGTGCAATTCTACGTTCTTCTGGTCCTCTTGGCAATTCAAATGTTGTAGTACAAGTGTCTAGTATTTTTGTTGAGGAAGAAACTCCTGATGAATGGAGGTACTCGTTTAAGTCCTGGCCAATTCAACAAGTCTTTTTAAACGATGTGAGTCTCTTCCATCATTGCCTTAAGACGTTTACAATGTCTGGTTGGCTGAGCGTAACAAACCTCTAGGTGGGAGCACCTGTTTGTACGACAATTCCTCAAGGAATACACGTCCAACAGTGTCTAGGAATGCTCAATTCCTCAGGACCCCTTATTCCATTAACGCAGTTGCAAGCAATAGTTGTTGCATTCAAAATTGTGTTCAACACTACCCTAGAGATAAAATAAAAGTGCTCCGGACGCGTTTGTACAATGAGACCATCATGCACTTTTGAAATCATATCAAACTTGCCGTTCACAGACAATTTCATAGAAACGCTGTGGGTAGGAAGGTTGTGATTCTAGACGGTGTGGACGTCTGTGCCCATGCCTGGATGAAAATTATGGGTGTAAGTTTGAGTACTTTCTATCGAAATGCGAAGGACGCTACCGCTAGTCATGCGGCTCAACACCACATGAATAGTGGTTTGCGTAAGCCTAGAGGTCATACGGTTGTGGCTACTACCGCTCTTGGAGCCATTCTCAATAGACTTGCGGACCACATGCCTCACAAGTCTCGTGTTCTCCCATCTAGCAAGAAGGCTATGGCAAAGGTCCTCCTTGCAAGTTTTAAGTGCAAGGATCAGATACCACTTCTTGATGATCACCTCGCTGATTATGGATTGCCACCAATCTCAACCTCAAACTTGAGTAAGATTCGGCAAGTGAGCTTCCTTGAGTACTATGCCAAGAAAGGTGGAGACAACTTTGCCCGTTGTTCTACGCGTGACAAATACTAGGATCCGAAGAAGCTTACTCAACCTGGAACACAAGCATCACTACTATGGCAAAAAAGATGCAGGTTCACATCGATTTTGCTTTCACACATCGGGACTTGTACTACATGAACCGATTTCGATCAAAGTCATCGCCCCAGGAGGTTCTAACCATCATGCATGATAAGATGGATCACTCAAAGACTGCCTCCCCAGTTTTTTCACATAAAACAAAGCACTTAGATGGGCTTTTGAAGTTGCCTCTTGCAGTCACAGGCATGCTTGCCCATGGTCATGTGGACCAGCGTTATGCCCATTACGGCCTTGATTCATACTCCCATGATGCCAATAACACAATCGGGTCGTTCGCAAAACTATTGGGTGACCTGGAGGCACCTCCGAAATCATCATCCCGACAACTTTTTCCAGAATCTAGTTCTCATCCATTGTATGCGGCGGTATTACGGGGTGCAGAGATGTGTTTGGATCCATTAGGGCACATTCTAGATATCCAAGTTCCAGGGAGGCCTTTGCCTTAAATATTGAACGTGCAAATGGACAATGCTGTTGGTGATAACAAAAATAGATTTGTTTTCTGTTTTTGGTCTCTCCTTATTGCAAAACGCATTTTCCGCGAGGGATATGTTAATTTCGTGCTAGTTGGTCACACACATGATAATATAGATGTATTATTTGGACGTTAGAGTATAACATTGAGGAAGGAAAGTTTTCCAACCATTCCTTTGCTGATGAGGTCGTTCATGAAAAATGAAAGTGTTCCCCCAATCCCGCATCTTATCCAAGAGGTTCTTGACTTTAAGAAGTTCATTTGGGATATGATTGCGGACGGTGATGAAGCTTTGCAGCGTCATACGAAGGCTCATCAGTTCAAGTTTTATGTGGACTCAAGTGATTGTCCGGTAATGAAGTATAAAATCCTTTGTCATGATGAGGATTGGCTTCCTAAAGGAGGAGAAGGTAGTGGCATCAAATTGTGAAAGGATGATTCTAAAGGAAGAACTTTATGGCCTTGCGAAGAACTTGATGCATTGGAGCCTTCTATAATGTGGCATCTCCTTGAGGTGGTGAAGGGACTTTCAGGATTCATCGATCACTAGGAGCAATCATCGCGGGAGTCTGGTGAAGCCAGATCACGTTTTGAGCCACTATCGTAGTATTGGTGCGACATTAGAGATGCTCTGGCTCTTCCAATGGATACACTCATATCATTGGAAGACGGCTTTTGGCCAACGATGCGAATTGCCCATGCCGTTGAAGATGAGTTCTTAGCGGAGGGTGAGGTACACGAGGAGTACGGTGAAGATGAGCATTTTGTTGGCTAGAGGCGCGATCGTCCACCTCCTTCTTTTAGAGTTGGTCGTGATATTTTTGCTGACTATTTTGTTGCATTGCGGCCTTGTGATGGAGACGAGCATCTATTTTGGATTGCATAAGCAATTTCAAATCCTAACTCTAACCCGGATATGCCAAACACCGTCCGTATCCAATTCTTCCGCCCTATATCGCGCGATCGGGATGTTCTAAAGTTCTATAAAGATTGGGATACAGATTGCAACCTTTGCTCGACAGTCGAAAAGGGGATAGCCATAACGTGGGATAGTACCGATTCTATCTTGAGAGCATGGAAACCTAGGTCTTCAAAGAGGAATGGAGATCATGTACAAGATTCAACTACAAAAATTCCGAGGGGGTAAGTAGTGATTATCAAGGCCTCCTTGGAAGCACTTGCTGCATCCGAATCATAGTACACTTAGATAAATGAACTTTCCATTTCCTAGGTCTTGGATTCTGATGGGTGATACTTCATGTAGTATGTTAAATCCATTGATGCTGAGATTATAGATATTTGTATTTGAATACACTCTGTATGACTATATCTGATGCCAATGATTGCTATGAAGTATTGACTAGTTCAACTTCTAGCTGATTTGAGCTAAATTTTGGGCATATTATTCTCTCTATTATTTTTGCGTATCAGTGATTATTGGCAGTATGTTTCTGTTCCCTTTTTTATATAACAATGAGGTAAATTGCCTCTAATCTTGAAACCAATAACTCCAGTAATTGCCTTCATGGTTTATGATAGAAAGTAAATGCTCGTGCACACTTTAGCTCTAGTGGAGCTAAAATGTGAGCAAATTTTCTTTTTTAGTTCATTGCAGTTACTAATGGTGCGCACTTTAGGTCCAGTGGAGCTACAGTGTGTGGAATTATTTTTTCAGCTCATTGCACCTAGTGATGGGTACACTTTAGCTCGAAGAGAGCTATTGTGTGTGCGACTTTTTTTCCACTTCTCAACACCATCATTTGAAACTCGTCAATTATTTTTTTAGCCATGTATTCCACAAGGAAAACTGAAATTCTTGTAAATTTAAATACGGTTTCAGAATATGTTTAGCTAATTTTCTTACAACTGTTTAGCTCACTTTTAGCTAAACTTTGAGCATGGTGTTAATCCGGGTTAGTAGCTTGGAGAGAATTTTGTAACTTCTAAGGCTTCAGTTTAAATATTAAGCTATTCATATTCAATGAACACATGTGGTATAAAAGAAGTGTTGACTAATATGTTCTTCTTTTGAGTATTGTAGTTAGATTTGTAATGTAATGTTATCCATAGTACTTATTTTTCTAGGAATTTTTGTGGAGAACACACCTCTCAATTTAATGGAAACTCATATCCCTCCATAGTGTAGAGTTTAGATGTGCACTTTAGCTCTTATGTCCAACATGTGTTAATTTGGGAGTCGCTAAATCTCCCAATATAACAAATATGGTGTTGCGGTCCTTTTCCTACGCCCATTGAATTTGCAAAAAGCCTTTATCCATCTATTGTTTTCATCTATCTCATTAGCCAAAAGTCACAATTGAGATGCCAAGTCAAGGACTGTGGGATCAGCCTAGACCTTGATATTGAGGAGCTAAATTTCCTAAAACCTGTCCGGACAGTGAATCCCCAACCTAAGCCTTGGAACAATGTCACTTCCGATTAATGAGAGAAATACAAAACTTCATTAAACCTCTCAGGACTACAAAAACCTAAAACCCCACAACTACTTCAATGCACCACCTCTCTTAACCTCACAACCTCACGACAACCTCCTCACAACTTCACCCACACCTCTCACAATCCTCCGCCGTCGCTGCTCACAACCTGACCCACACCTCTCACAACCTCACAACCTCAAAACCCTAGAGCCGCTCACAACATGTCCGGTAGCTGCCGGTGATCGGAAATCCTAGGCCACCGCGGCGAGGTGTCGACGTAGCGGGGATGACATGGCGAGGGGGACATGGTGGCAAGATGGAGATGGGTCGTGGGCAGGGTGGGCAGCATTGGGCGCCGAGCCAACCGCTCTCCCAAGCCTCACCTCTCGACCCACTGTCAACGGGGATTGTTGACGGGATCCATTAATTTATCTTGTTTCTACTTTCTACCTTATTACTAAAATCCACGTCAGCAGAAACGTGACTATTCATGTCAAACAATGAAAGACATGACACATAGAAACAAGTTCATTGTCTCTATCCATGTCATATTTGAAATCTGCACGCCATTTCATCAAAACATAATAAAGCACCACGGCCTTGGTGTAGTGGTTTGGGTCATGGCACACCCGTGAGGTGGTTGTGAGTTCAAGTCCTATTGCCGGCGTGGTGCCTACCACCATAGTCCACCCAATTTTGGTGGGGGGTCCCAAGGCCTCGTTGTATGGGGACCCACAAAGCCCTTGGGGGAGATGACATGTGGGTTGTCTCTAAGGCAAATAGTGTAGGGAAGCACATAGTGTAGAAAAGTGTTTATCCTCGAGAGGAGGGAGTAGTTCTATTACACTAGCCTACATTGTCCCGTGGCCATTTGCTTAATGAAGAGAATAAACAAACACTATATTCACTATATTCACTATATTCATCCTGCCGAACTTCATTCTCTTGTTCATCAGTGCACTGCAGCCTCGTATCGGTGATCCGGCTCACTTAAGCCACTTGCGCCATCAATTGCAAGCTGCGGATTTCAGTACATCAAAGAAAATGAAGGCGGATTGTGGCGGAGACTCGGAGAAGTGCTGAAGTTTTAGTCGGTGAAGTTTTAGTTCAGTGCTTTGCAGGTAGTTTTGTTCATGAAAGCTTGCCGAGATAACATCGACGCCCTGACGAGAAGCATATGAGCCCAGGAGAAGAAAGAGTTTGGGAGAATTTGGATACAATATTTGGGAAGAAGATCTTCAAATGCAGATCTGATCACACATCAGCACGACATGATAGGTTTAAATTCACGATGAAGTGAATATGCAGGAGGAAGGAATTTGGTGATGTCGTGATGGCAGAGCCTGGTACTTATCTTTCGAGTTGTGCAGCTGAAAGGTTGAATTAGATTTGTGACATCTGAAGTACATGTTCGACTTTAGCTTCCCATTGTTGAAGAAGTGGTAAATAGTATCCATAGATGTCATCGGAGGTCTGAAGTAATATTGAAAGTTTTTACAAGTTTTCCTAAACCTTTATTTTTTTTTCTTGCGGCCCTGGAGGCACCTGCTGTGGCCGTTGCACATATACAATGTGGAGGATTTTGTGAATGGCAAGGTAGTGGTGATCCATAATCCCAGACACGCAAGTACTTGGAGGCAGACATAAATTTTTTTTTGTAAACAAGCGGCAAATTTGATTAGGCTCAGAAACATGATGTTATGACCTCGTCCATAGCAGACTTTTGGACGTAGTTCATTGTTGTACTTATATGGCTGTCATTGTATAGCTGGAAGAACTTGTAAACTGGGCGCCGAATGAAAAAACGAGGAATTTGGATTGTAGAAGGGTTCGCTGTAGAAGTGTATGTATAGTTCAGAATCTGCACATGGAACTTTGCACGAATGCATAGCTACCTCCAAGGAACGTCTACATGAGGATTACATAGCTATGGAAACAACTTGGGCGAACCCATAGGTTTTGTAAGTCCTTTTTTGGAAGCTGAGAAGTTGAACGAAGACAAGATTGACCAGAATGGGTAATGAGATTTGGATATCCATGTGCCAAGTGTCTTGATCATACTGGATGGGATGCCATAACAATAACCATAATTTACTGCAATAAGAGTAAATAAACTATTGCATGGTGATTTTCTTAAAAGTGATAAAACAAAGCCCAAGGAATATATGGAGCATATTCTTGGGTCGAAGGGATACTAATCCTGGCGAAACAAACCCAAAATATATACATGCCTAAAATAAACCACATGAGAGTACCCTACGCATTGTTCAGGTTTGTACATAATTAATTCAAAATGTAGAGTGTCCAAATTCTTTGGAAAATATAAATTTTTTGTCTAAGGTGATACCCATGTAATGCCAAGGTATACCCTTGTAATATCTAGGATATACTCATATAATACCTAGGTGATATACCTTGTGTCTAAATTACTAAGTTGAAGAAAAAAATTGGTTAGTATAGGGGATGTTCAAACGAGACCGATGTGTATGGTACTTCAAGGAATTGAGAAAAAATAGTAAATTAAAATGGAGGATTTCACTTTTACAGCCATCTATGTTACTATACCTACAAACATGAGTCACATTAAAATACGAAAGAAGTTGTTGGAAAATACTACGGTAACAATCTTGGTGATTAACAAATCCTGAAATCAACACCTATCACTTCCATTTCATTATTACCCACTCAACTCCAAATGGAGGTTTGCTGTTAGTTAGGACCCCTTACTTTTGGTCGGCCCTTGTGGGGGTTCTCTATTGGCAGCCATCGGCTAAACATGACATTACACTTTGAAAATTCATAACTGATTCACATTTCATATAAATTCACGTAAGTTGAGATTGTGATTTTATTGGCTATCTCTAAAAAATAAATGTATTATGATTTGTTCTCACCATATGTTATGCACATTGCTTAACTTGTTTGTTATGGAGGATTTACCTTATTGTGCTTGAGACTTGTAGTATTTTCCAATATTTGCATTTGTGTCTAACACGGCAGGTTATAATTCAATTATCTTGTACTTGATTATGGATCACAACACTAGCAAAGCTTTGGTGGATGATATGAAAACAAGAATGGGTACTCCATAAACAATAATAGGAATCTGCAAAAATTTACTTCAGTAATTCATTAAAAAATCATAACAAGTCACTTTTTAAGTTGAAAAATAAACTTGAGGTTCTCACTCAAGTTCCTTGAACTGTCAATATTTTATTTTCTAAAGATCATTATTACCAGTATGTTGCATGGCTTAACCACATAAGGAAGAATGAGGTGTGTGGTTTCTCCTCTCACTCTCATTTTCCTGCACCTTTATGGGTTGAACTAATGAGAGTAGTGTCCATGACCTTCCCTTACCACATTTGTTTGGGATTTTCATATCCAGAGCTTCAACATGGAACCTGATAAATTACGACGAGGCCTTTTTGAGGATGCCAGCGCGAGCTTTGTAGAAGGCAATAATGTCCGCATCTGCAGCAGCATTGCCTGTACAAGGAATGTGCTGAAGGCCTGCAGTGTTGTTGTTGACAGTCTCTAACAAGGGTTGCTTGGACGTCCTACAGTCAACCGGGCTCTTGCCATAACCTGAAATAATTTACATTCCCAAATCAAATCCAACTTGATAAACATTCACACTTTCTGTATAGCCACCTCACACTTCAGAACTTAAGCTAAAAATATATATGTTTTTTTTAACTTCTTCAAATAATAATAGAACCTTCCTATGTGTATCTATCAATAATGTATTTAAAAATATGGGGCACACTTCCAATTTAGCCCCTCTTTGGAGGTTTTTAGTGATTCATTATGAGATTTGATGAATTATGGAAATGTTTCCTAAGCATTTAATAAAAGGCCTAGTACGTATTGTGATTTTCACACAGCAATTTGTGCTCTGTATTTTTTACCAATCTTGTAGTCAATTCTCTACTCATGTGATAGATCAAACATGCCCCCAATGAAGCATATTGTTAGAAAATACAATTTGTATTGTGAAAGCTTAAAATGTAAATTGGGATGTACTTAGAATTTGTATTGAGAAAGATAAGCACAAATTTAATGAACATAGCCTTATGAGCCAGGGAATTGACCTGAGGTTGATGGGAAACTGTTTCGATCCTTTGAGGAAGGGGAAGCCATTATATGCAAAGCATGTTTTCCATGCTCATCGGGGCCATGACGAAACCTGGAAAGTGGGCTATGCAGATCTTCCCACGAACTCAAGCTGCTGCTTTCACATGAAGATGGGGACTGCCTTGCCCTGATTCTGTGGCTTGCCTGATGTTGTGCCATGACGGGGGCCGTGATTTTCAGTCTAGGAATGCTTGGAGTAATTTTCACCAGGTTCTCTGTCTGGACTGGGGATGTTGCTGTTATCGCACTCCAATGCACCTCAAAATTGGCCTACACCAAATCTCAATTTCAATTATCAGCGAAATTATGTTACATAGGAATAAAATTGAATTCTATGTTTTGAAAGCTAATTAAAAGAAGATCACTTCAATCTTCTAGAGATAAGGTATGTAAATAACACCATATTCATTATATTGGGAGATTTCCAGGACATTGGAAGGTATGAATGGTTTTCCCAATAGAAATTGTTTGTGCACATTCAGCTCGACTCGAGCTGAATATGTACCCATATTGTACATATAGGACAAATTTCATTGTGAAAATTCACTAAACATTTGCATGTTTAGGTCGACTTAAGCTTCATATGATATTTTGGGAGGCTCCCAATCTCCCAATATAATGAATATGGTGTTAAATGTGTAGTGTGTATCAAAAGCATCCTATGTTACAGAATCAAATTCCTTTGATTTTTATATGTTTATAGATCTGAGTCCAATCCTTTTTTACAAGTTTCTAGTGATATTTGGGGTTTATTGAGTTAGTATGACAATGGACATTTGATAGGGGTTAATCCACCTAAGTTGTAGGAAGAGTTTTGAATTTTTTTTCAATAAATTTAACCATATTATAATTGGCTTTATAAATTATATTTAAGGGACCACTACATTGTTCTCAAAATATAGTGTGGACCGGAGTATTGAGATTCTACAATAATTGGAAATTTACATGCGATAGTTGATTAGCACACACTTGCTTGGAAATGAATGCTCAATGAGAACTTGACATGCATGTGCTTAATGTAGATTAGTGTAGGTGATCCACATCAATAATGAATCCGCACTATTCACATAGTGATGGTGTAGTATGAACGCGGTTATTTCTCACTCTAAATTCAACACTTGTGCACTATGTTTTTGAAGACTTTTTCAAACTGTTGAATGTAGAGTGTTCATTTGTACCAGGGAACAATTCTTGTCATGGAATACTTTACATTGAGTATTGTCTAAGTATGCATGTTCATGTTCAAAGAAACTCAGGCAGGATATGGCTATGGCATGCTCAGTTCTTCTCATGAAGTTGGAGGTTCATTTGTAATCTCTTTCCAATGGTTGTATGGAAGATTAAGCGTGCTCAAAGAGCTAGACGTACCTGAAGTTGGGCTTGGTTTTGTTCAAGCAATTTGTGAAGTCGTTCAATCTCTTTCTTTCTGTCTCTTAATTGCGCAAATCCCTCCTTGTAGACCCACTGCACATGCACCCATTTCACAAGTCCAATCAGCAATGATTACATGGAAAAATACACTCTAAATTTGACATTTTTTTTAGTGAAATGTAAAAAAGAAAAAAAGAAAGAAAAAAAAAGGTAATTTAAAAAAAATTCAAAACTGGCATGTATCGTAAAAGTGTCAGATTTAGAGTGTCAAACACAGCCTCATTTTGTACTAGTGATATCATATATGAACTTGACCTAGATGCATGGCTTTGCAAAGCAATGGAAAATATGTTGCACCAAACTACACCTTCTCAGCATCCATGGAGCAAAGAAGGCCATCTTCTTCTTGATCGTGCTCAAGCAAGGACTCATCCGAGACACCGGAAACAAGGTAATCTCGTGCACGCTCCACACGGTGCTTCTCAATCCTCTCTTTCAATATGTTGATGCACTGTTGCATATCAAAGATAATCAGTATCATAGATTGTCAGCTGCAGATAATACTTTGATTATCATAAAGACATTGACCTAAAAATCGATTGTTATCCTTGGAGTGCATGCCGCCAATAATAAGCATAATTTCAATGTGGCCATTGTGTCAAGAAATCATCATACATGAGGAGAGGGATTAGAACTATATGTACATGCTAGAGAGCATTGGTTTTTTTTTTTTTTGCAAGTCTCCTGTTTGACTCACTGATTGAACTCGACATGTATGGTCAGTATCAATTTTAACCTTTTTTTCCCCATCAAATACCATACCAAACTTAAGATTAAAGTGACTTGCATTGAATTTGTGTCCAATAGAGGAACTCAATGGTAATGCGGTCATATTCCATATTATTGCCCATATATTCCATCACATGTTGGATTGTGATATCTTAGTTACTGACCATCCATTTAAATGGACACTGTAGGCATACATTCTGTACTAAAAAATGAGAAACTCACATCTCTGGCGCGGTTCACCTTCTCACCAAGAGCTTTGGCATCGGCATACATGGTCTTCAACAGAGATTTATTCTCCTCGATCGCCTCCACTGTGCTGTTTCCTATCAGAAACCTGGGCAGTACCACAAGAGTTGAACCATCCATTGAAGGTGAAACACATCCAGAATGCAATTATGCGCAAGTACTTCAATACACGTTTAAGGGTCTAAGTACATGAGATTTTAAACAAGATCTCTTGGAAGCAGCAAAGAGCGGAGGTATTTAAGAATGCATACATCTCAATAGCTTTATCCTTGTCCATCACCCTATTTTGAGGCACTTGCAACTCCAAAACACCCAACTCTCTGCTTATTTGTGGTATATGCTTTTCCTCATAAGGTGATGTCTTTTCCCGGCCAACAGCTGACGGTAGTCGTTCATTTGCAGGTTGCGCGGCTGATGTTGAAGGCTGTGCTATTGACGGTTGAGCAGCTGATGTTGAAGGTCGTGTAAATGCAGGCGGTCGGTCTGAACTTGCCAGTTGGACTGAGGAAGGGCGGACTGCACCCATGCCATCAGCTTCCTCTCGTTTCCTTATAAACGCAACAAGAATCTGAATCTCATTGTCTCGTTGTTTCAACTGCACTAGACAACCAAGCGTGTTACTCGCCACTTTAATTAGCCTCGCAAAACACCGCAGGAATTTGTAAGAACCATCTCATCAAACAATTCATCTTAGAAATTATTGGTGAATTTTCTTGTCAGGGAGGTAATAACCTGGTATTGTAAATCAGAAACTTTGTCCTGAAGTATCTTCACGTCAGAGGATTGAATGTCGCCGCGCGTTGACAACGATCTGTTGTCGCCTTTGACAAAATCTGAGTCTGCGCCCAAGTGTGTCGAAGTTTGGAGTTCATCATTGTTAACGAGCATTTCTTTGAAGATTTGAAATGCAGCTCGTACGTGCATCGTGCTCCCTGCTCACAATTCACAAGCATGTTCAGTTCAAGTTGATAAATAAGTTAAAAATCAATAAATATTTAAAGATCTAAGAAAAACTAACAACTGGGAGCCCCATATAATATGTATCGTGATCGACTTTTAGGAAAGCATGCATTATAGACAAATTAACTACCTCCACAAAGAAGATCCGCATCAGCACTTTTGTCATTAACGAATACAGTGACTCGGCTGCGAACATTCTCGACTTCACTTGCAGATAGAGGAGGCCGGTTTCCGTTTTCTCCCCGCAACATGGCTATTTCTTCCTGAATTTCCCATCAGAAACATCTAAAATCTTGAGACACTGATTCAGGGATGAAGAGATTGAGATACCACGTGGAAGATGTCGTACCTTCATGTCTCGAATCTGTTGCTTGAGGCGCTTAATAAGTAAGTTGGGATCAATCTCCTCGTTGAGCGTCACCTGGTCAAGCCATGCAGCCCATGCATTAATTCACGTCAAGGTTAGCACACGTTCCATCAACCAGCTCACATTGTGTTGCAATTCTATTTGAACAGCCTCATACCTGGTTTGAAATCATGGCCACACGCTGCGCAAAGCGGCATGTGGAGATGGTCTCCGGCAACTGATCTTGTGCAATGGTCACTGTCGCAATCATCACCTGCAAAATCCGACCCTGAAGTTGGACTTCCATTCCTTACAATAACAATGAGAAGCCTAAACATACAAATATGTTGTAGTAACTATACAATGTGAGGTGGAGGATATTATTTCTGGGATCTTTAGTAGTCGACTATAAATCACTACTAGAATTGAGGGTCTAAGCAACGTCATAAGTACACCCTGTGGTGTTGCTAAATGTAACTTTTTTGATAAAAGGTACCAGTGGGTCTGTTTATGACGTTGCTTAGACCCCTCAATTCTAGTAGTGAATACACTAGTATTAACTCCTTAGTTCCTAATCCAATTACCTTGTCCTGAATTATGGATCCAAACATGGTCAAATGGTGGCAAGTGGTTGGTGGATGATATGAGTACAAGTAGGGAATAATCTCCAAATCAAAAATTGGATATGAGACTCAGTTTCTCACTCAAAGTGTTTTTTTGGTTGAAGATCATTATGTTGCATGGCTTAAACTTACGGGATTAGGGTCCTCTGCTATACTAACCATGATTTGCAAGTGCTAGCACAATGTACTTAAAGGTTGGTTGTGGTGATACCGTCCGGCAGTTGCCTCCAATGGAATCACGCAACACCGAAGTCATCATGGAGTTGCGGTACGGAATGTGAGTGCGCAGTTTCCCCTGGGATTTCTCCTGTAACGCGATGATCACCTGCGCATGATCGACGTTGAACGATCAGAGCCCAATCCTCTTCCAATTATTGAATATTCATACTCTCCAACTCAGGTCGCGAAGTTGAGGTGAATCAATGCCTGTTCCAAATAGTGCAGCGATAAGTTGATGTACTTGGCCTCCCTCAAAATCTGCAACAAAGACGAACACCCGATTAGAAATTTGAAGAGGATTCTGACACTAAAGGCACATACTGAGGATCTTAAGCTTGTGCCTGGCCATCAATTCCGGACTTCCACACACGCTCGGACCCAGCCAGATCCACTAGATTCAGCTTCGACTTGCGCACTGTCTCCTCGCCCACCTTGCACGCAAGGATGTGCGCCGTGAAGATGCAGTGCGACCGCGAACTGGCCATGTTCAGGGGAGTGGAGCTGATAATCCTGTTGGTGTCGCCCACAAAGAGCAGGTTCAGGGCTTCCTCCTCGTTACTGTGCCATCCTCAGATCAATTTATCACATCTCAGGCTCCACCAACTATTTCGATCTACTTGAAAACGTCATTTGGAGAGGAAAACGTCAGGTATAGAATGAGCACGTACATACGTGGCAAGGTGCTGCGAAAGGTTGCGGAGGTGAAACACGCTGTCTTCATCTTCCAGCAACGTCACCTGAGACAATTATACACCATAATGGAACATGTTCACGTAAATCATCAAGTCAGCTATGCATACACAAAGTGACGATGGAAGCTGGTTAGGAAAAGAGACTACACAAATGGTGTAAAAACATGAAATTTAAAAAAAAAATTGCATTTGAAGAGTTTGGCACAAAATTGATGGTAGAAAAATAAGAAATGTAGCTTTACCTTGGGCAAGTCTTCGAGAGCTTTGGTTTCGTGGTCAGGGTTAAGCAGGTCGTAGCCCATTTCATTATACACCTCCATGTACGAGAAGTGCAGAGTGTAGGTGTAATCACTCCGTTCTGCAACCTCACTGAAGATGAGGGAGATAGCTCTTGGAATGATTCCTCTGTCAACGTAGCGCTCGGTGCCTCCTGTGATGGTGTACGTCTTCCCGGATCCTGTCTGTCCGTAGGCAAAAATGGTGCCGTTGTAGCCTTCCAGAGACCCCACCACCACCTACACTGCCCTCCATCCAACACTCAAAAACGTCAAAACTGAAGCCAAATCATGGTGGCGATAAATTAAGAGAGTTTACCTTGTGAGCCACTTTTTGGAAGACTTCGTCCTGTTTGCTTTCGATGTCGAAGATGCCGCTGAACTTGAAGGTGTAGTGCTCGCGCTGGTGGTTGACCATGCCGAGCGAGACGTGCCGGGGAATGGTCCATGTCACGAGGCCCTCCTCCTGGTTCAACTCGATCAGGGCGGAGGCGCCGCTCGGAATGGGCCGCACGCGCAGGAAGATGTCGATCGTGCTTTCGTATCCCACCCCCATTACGGTTGATAATCGGTGCCAACAGGTGTGCAATGTATGGTTCAAACAGTGCCGTCAGAAACTAAAATCATCACTTTCAGGTTCATGCACATGCCTTACAAAGATCCATACGTAGGTATACAACTCAGTGGTAATCGATATCCCATTCAATAGACTTGATCATCAATTGGTGCTCACGGATGCGGCGTCTCCAATCAAACAGTGCCTTCAGAAGCTGAAATTATCACTAATTTTAGATCTTTTCCTCTGCATGTGCACATTTCTTACAAAGATACAGTCTTTCTTGGCCTGCAAGCGTCTCGATCTTGCAAAGATTAGGACTCGTTCCTGAATCAAAGTGGTTGGTGGCGCTTCTGAGGTGGGCCAACTGACAAGATTGGACACCTGAGTTCACATGACATGCAGCCGGCTCAAACAAGGTACCAAAAACTTGTAGAAGGTCCTCGTGACAACCGAAACCAAGTCTTCCAAATGAGTGTACCATGATAAGTTGATAGATTGTGCACAAACGATACCGATGTATTAAAAACCGCAGGTAATATCCCCTATGCTAACCATCGTATTTAGTGTAGGGAACACTGAATACGGACACAAATACTAAATGTCAACAGAGACCTTAATGTGGCTAACACTAAATGTGAACTATATTAAAAAGATAGAAGTAAAAGAAGTTACATGTACACTTAGTATAAGGTTTCTCTGCCCCTACGTGTGTACGCCTAATGAAAGACTTGACATTTAGTGATATTTTCCTCATTTTATAGCACACTGTAAATTTCAACTTGTCTACATAACTTAGAGTGGCTCAGCTAAATAGTGGTACGCAGTAGTAAATGCCAAGCCACACATGATACCATAAGATAGTGTAGTAGAAAATGAGGTAGTTTTTGACACTCTGAATTTGACACTTTTACAATATTGACAAGTATTTAACACTTGTTTTAGTGAGTTCACCAAAATGCGTCTAATTTAGAGTGTCAAAAACAGTACTGTAGTGATCTTTTCATCATTCCACGTCCGTCCTGGGTCTCTTCGCAATTGACACATTAAGAATGAAACGAAATTAGGTTACGAACTATCGACATTAATTGGTAATACAGACTACATACGGCATACATTGATACCGTAGTGCACTCTTCCTTCGTATTTCTGTGAGAGATGGTGAAAATTTGTTCTTCTAAATGTTGAATGAAGATAGTCGTAGCTCAGCCACTCTAAGTTATGTAGACAAGTTACAGAGACACTATCCCAGGCAAAGTCCAAAAAATGCGAGGTATCGATCAAATTCTAGACTACAACTGTAGAAAATTGGACGCTGAGCTTCAGTCTGATCAAGCCTTCACAACATCTTGAAGAAAAGGATAATCTCGATATCCAACAACCGGATCTGACGCGTAGAAGCTACTTCTATCATACGGATTCAACGGAGCATCCAACGCGAATCGTCGGGGAAGATCAAGGTTCGCCACTAGAAAGTCTCGTCCATGGGCAACCAGGTCCGCCTTCTCGCTCTGAACTCTCTCATTTCCCAACTCACGAGTGAATTCCCCGCCAACGATGAAACTCCTCTCGTACGCCCTCCGCATGAGCAACACCACATCCCTGAACATCCTCATCGTGCGGATCGAGCCTCAGCTCGATCACGTGCAGGTAGAGGATGTTCAGGGAGCTTAAGACATCGGTGATGTGGAGCGACAGGGCGGTGGGGTGGCAGTCGGTGACGTCGAGGATGTCGTTGAAGCGGGAGACCCGCACTCCGACTCGGTGGAACCCGATCGCGGCTTCGACGGCTTCGATGGTGTCCACGAGGAAGCGGCAGCGGTTCAGGATTGATCCACCGTACGCGTCTGTTATGTCGTTGGCGCCGTCGCGGAGGGACTGGTCAATGAGGTAGCCGTTCGTAGCGTGAAGCTCAATACCGTCGAAACCAGCAGTTGCGAGATACGAGACTTTGAGCTCCATGGTTGTCCACACAATATGTCCGAAGTGAACAGCTCCTATCTTGCTCACTAGGAAATAATGAGGTGATTACAGAGTGAGAGTACCTTAATACAAAGGTGGAGCGACTAAATCAGGTAGGCAAAACGGTGGTCCAATCAGGACATGGACGGTGGCCATAGATGGATAAAACCCAAGAGATGAAGGTCTCCCAGGCGAGATTGACAACACCCCCCGCGAAGCCTGTGTCTAACCTTTATACAATATTTACAGATTTCGAGAGCGAGGAGCAGTGAGTTGGAGTGGATGAGTTCTATACGAGAGGTGGAAAGTGCGGCATTCATTGCACGTAGAAAGAAAGAGGGGTGAAGAAGTTTTGAAATCCGGGGCTGAATTTTTTGAGTTCAAGTCTTGCAGGTCGAAATGTTTTTGGACTGGGTGACAGTGTCGATCATCGTGGTGGCACAAATTCTGGCGTCATTTTCCGGGGCAATGAGTGAGGTAATGTCGAGGAGAAGACATTAGTTGCTTGCGAGTGAGTGGCCATCTGAAGAAGCAAGTGAGGCCCAGGGTTGTTCGGCCGTCCGTCCGTCTGGTAGTGTCCGTCCGGTAGAGGCTGTTGTCCGTCCGATAAGGGTCAACCCTGGTTTGACCATGACTCAAGATAAATCAATTTACCCACTGCCACAAAGGCGACTACGTGGCTGACACGTCGTCAACAAGGTCGCGCGCGTGCAGACAAGGGGGCGGACGCGTGAAAGGGGCGGGCGCGTACGGAGATGGGTCGGACGCATACTGAAGGGGCCGGGCGCGTGCGGAGATGGGCCGGGCGCGCATTGAAGGGGCCGGGCGCATACAGGGGAGGACCGGGCGCGTACCGTTTTGGGCCGGGCGCGTACAAGGGTGGAACGGGCGCGTACCGTGAGGGGCCGGGCGTGTGCAGGGACGACCGCGCGCGTACCGCAAGTGGCCGGGCGCGCGCGGTGAAGGGCCGCGCGCATACATGGAGGGGTTGGCGCGTCCGACCAAGGTCGCGCACATTCGTGGAGGGGCTCCGCGCGTTCGTGGAGGAGGGTTGGACGCGTTCGTGGAGGGGGCTGGGCCGGGCGCGTGGCTTTTGGGGTCGCGCGCGTACGGGTATTGAATTCAGGGGTCGCGCGCGCTTTCTCACTTCTTAATATGCATGAGCTTCATGTCGCAATGTGTATGAAAAATGTTAATATTTTATTTATCACGAGATGGACAAAAAGCACCGTTACATCACAATGCTATTACATATTGCAAAACGATCAACAATTGAAACCTTCACAATCAATACGCTAAGTCAAAATTTCTATATCTCATAGCGGAAGCAAGGGTCCGGAACTTCAAAGTTGAATGGTTTGGCCATTAGCTCGTCAACCACTTTGCAGAGTGTTGGACGTTTGAGGGGATCTCGCTCTAGTAATTTCTCGATCTTCACTTGAAAAGCTGCGTAGTTGACGGTTGCTTTGAAGAATGTTGAGTCAGATTCTTTCTCCCAAATCGCTCTAGCCATCCACCCAACGGAGT
>OZ020516.1:15209427-15603577 GCA_963971425.1 Bryoerythrophyllum caledonicum
AGAAAGTCCATAAACTCCGATATCTTCTAGAAGAAATTGCACGTTGTGCAACATATGCGCCTCCATGGTTGACTTCATCGCTTGTTCATTCCAAGGCATACCTCTCGTACGAGAGCTTGAAAACCTGCCGATGGTGGTCTTCACACCTTCGAGGAACTTGCGGAGTTCCAAGTCTCGTGGTTGATGCTAGCCCCCGCGAGGTTTTTTCACCTCACAATCGAATACATGCGATGCATTACTCGTATATTGAGTGATTACTCTCTCCATGAATGACGCATAGTGATACATGCCATATGCATCCTTAAACGATTCAGAACTCTCCAGAGCGCGCTTGAATTTGACTAGAGGTCGGCCTGTAGGCACATGATTCCTGGCTCTCCCTTCTCCAAATAAACTTGACGGAATCGCACCACGTCAGTTTCACACCATCGACGGTAGTATTGTATTGCCACACCTCGAAGAAATGCCGTATATTCCTTTGGTGGATAACCGGCATCCTTCTCGTGCGCAGACATTTTTTGCTTCGCCCTCTTCGACGGTGCCTTCGGTGCATCGGAAGGATTGCGGCTCCACTCCGCAGCGCTAGTAGGTAGAAGCTCAGATGCATATGGAGCATCTAAATCAACATACGCGGGCCGCTTTCCAGTATTACGATTAGTGGCCATTGCAATAATCACAACCCTACACAAACTATAATTTTATAAAAAAAATCAAAACCTCCCCCGGACCCAATGTGTGGTGGCCCCCCTCTTAGTCCTAGCAAAGTACGAATAGTACTAGGACAAGGAGCCACTTAAGAGGAGCCTATGTGATTGATATTAGAATCTGTTCCATTTATAGTGAAATGGAAAATCCTGGCCTCGCATGCGCGTCCACATGCGCTTGACCAAGACGCCACGTGCTCGGCCCTCTTGCGTACGCGCCCGGCCTTCCAGCAAACGCGCCCGGCCCTCCAGCGTACGTGCCCGGCCCTCGAGAGAATGCGCCCAGCCCTCCAGTACACGCACCTGGCCCTCCAGTGCACGCGCCCGGCCCTCCACAGAACGCGTCCAGCCCTCCACAGAACGCGTCCGGCCCGTAACCGAACGCGCCCAGCCTGTTCCCCCGCGAATAAAGCATGTTCCCGCACGAATAGAGTCTGTTTCCTAACGAATAGAGCATGTATCCGCACGAATAGAGTCTGTTTCCGCACGAATAGAGCCTGTTGCCGCTTGCGCCCAGCCCGTTCCCGTGCCCGCCCAGTCCGTTCCGGTTCACACCCGGCCTATTCCCGCACGCACCCGGCCTCTTCCTGCACGCGCCCGGCCCCAATGACCACGTGCCTGACCGTGGATCCTACGCGCGAGGTCCCAAATCCTACGCTCGAGACCCCGAAACGTACGCGCGAGATCCCTGCGTACGCGCCCCGTCTCCATATGGCATGCGCGCGTTCCCCATGCCGTGTGCGCGCCCGGCCCACTAGTATAAATCATCGCGCGCGCCCAGCCTATCTCACAAACTCCATTTGGAAATCGTGGCCTTCAACTATCTTTTTAAGGTGGATGATTGCGTGATCTTCAATTGGGGCTCCTGATTTGCACACATCCATACGACGTATTGCATCACCGCATCGATCACCGTTCGAATTAATTAACATCGCTACCTTGGATTATTTTAAAATCCAAGGTGGTAATTTTCGTTAGTTTTTTTTTAGATAGAGCTTAGCATAATTAACAAACATTTTGGTAGATTTTTTTACAGTGTTTGGCTATGGAGAGTGAGAGTGAGCCGGATGCCCAACAACAACCACCAATGTCCACCGTGCAGAGGAAGAGGGAGAAAGACAGAGATAGGGCGAGGCACAGAAAGCTCCAGAAGAAGCGGATGCACGTGTTCAACAATCCAGCGAAGATTGCATTCGTGGGTTGGCAAGATGAGTCATGGCCGTGGTCGTCTGTCACTTGCGAGGATTACATGGAGTGGTGCCATCTGTCGAAGATGTTTCCTCCTCATCGCCATTTAATAAATCGTCGCGCAAACAAGGCGAATTTGAAGTATTGCATCAATGAGGCGTTTTGAGCTCGTGCCCTCCAAGTGCACCAATACTTATACGAGCTCGAATTCATGCCCCGCAATGATTGTCCCCTCTATCTCGCTCGCATGGTATATGCGGAGGCCGTTCTCAATAAGCACGTGGATTGGAGGACTGTGCGGAAAACTCCAAAAATGCCGAGGGTGTGGATGCATGCCGATGTGCCTAGGGAGCAACATCCTGTGTTTCCTTTTACGACACTAGGGCCACAGAAAACGGATGGCCCAGAAGAAGTAGCTCCAGTAGAGTCAGATTCCTCACCGGATTCGGACTTAGATGGACGTGTAGGTCGGCGTTCATCGACTTCTCTAGTGGCGCGTGCGTCACGAAAAAAGCGCCAACGAGTGAAGCTCCATCAAGCAGGACATCTACTGGTTCAAGGAGGTGGCCAAGTAGATTTACCAATCGTAAATCTTGTTGGCGATGATGAACCTGCCGCGAGGCTTGAGGGTGTTGGAGATGAAAAACCCATCCATGTTATGGATGAAATGCCAATGATGGATGTCGTAGTCACCACTTCCAATACCAGGCATGTAGCTTCAGGGTCCGGAGTACGACCGTCGATGCTCACCAGGAGTTATTAGACACTATCAGCTTGAAGGATGAGATGATTCAACGTCTCCAAGAAGAGATTGAAAACCTCAAGTTGCAATCCAGTGAAAAGGGTGATATTATCACCAAGCAAGCAGCCGAGATAGAAGAGTTGCGTCAAGAACGTGTTGCCAGCCAGACTAATATTGGCGGAGTTGCTCGAGGTGTGGACGAGACAATGATCGACAATGTTATTGGCAACATTACTAGCTGCTTGCTAGAGACCCCGACAAGACCACGACGTCACCGCTTCGCTAGTCGTCCGTTGATTTTTCTACCGCCGCCGACTGTAGCAGCGCAGCCATTCGTAGATGCCATCGGCACCGAGGATTCTCTATCATTTTCCCCAGCTAATCCAAGCACGGAACTAGTTCAGTTTTGCACTGCAAACGACATCCTTCGAAAAATGATTAGATCGGTGAGCAAGCAGTACTATCAATGGAAGGTGGCATGCATTTTGAATGTTGACTGTGCGAGGCAAATGGCAATAGAGGTCCAGAAGATTGACAAGGAATATTTGATAAATAATACGCACCGTGACTTTGGACTCACATCTTGGGCTCACATCGACGAGATGTTTCCAACTGAATTGCCTCTGTTGCTAGATGGTAAATCTATTGACTGGGCAAAGTTGGAGTAGGACCACGCAGAGGCTATGTCTCCTCATGCCCTTCAACCAAGCGCAAACATGGCACCACGCAAATTATGGCCAACACCAGCAAGCTTTACGCAAAATGAAGATGCTTGCCCAGTTTGTTTAAATCCTTTCGGGCCAGAAAGTGCATATGCTCTTGGCACGTGTCGGTGTTTATACCATCCGATATGTCTGCTAGGTGGTATCTTGACACGTAGGTTTTGCGCAAAGTATAGAGCACCATTTCATAAGCGCTTGTATGAAGTGTTTGGCCTCACCGCCTACATGCCACCTAGTTGGGAGCTGAATCCGGAGAATGCGCCTGGGGATGCCTATGCTCAAAAGTGGGGAGAAGATTTGGTGTGGAATTGGCGTGCGCAGTGCCACCAACTACATAGGTCCAGTGTAAGCACGCAATTTGGTTGGGAAAATGACCACCAAGAAATTGTACGAGTGGCCAAGAAGCTCATATCGGGAACCACCGCAGACCATGTTGGTAAACGAAACTTCTTCTACGAAGTCATGGGCGGATATTGGGATGCTAGGCGGAAGCTATTTCAATTCGGGCGACGTCCAGATAGGAAATTGTGGAATCACCAGGGACGTGTGGTGTCAGAATTGGGAGAGGCCAGTGGCCCACTGATCTTGACCTTCGCAATGCGTTGCAATGGGAAGAATCGCAATGGAAGGAAACTTGGAAGGAGGAAGCTATTGATTTCCTTCTTGAGGAACATAGTCCGGCGACTATGAAGACTCTCAAAGCACTTCGGAACTCCGAAATGTTATATGCTCTGGTAAACGCGGATGGGCCTCACCAGAGGACGCAAGCGGCTCGTAAATTGCTGGATGATGGGGCCTCAGGAAGTGGTGAACCAAGTGGAGCTGATGCCTGATGAAGTGGAGTATATGCAAATGGAATGCAAGATGAAAGCGTAGCATTTGTAACCATTTAGTATGTTGCGAAATTTGCATGTGCAATATAAATATAATGACATCTTTAAAGCATTGACCCATTTCTTGCATCTCTTTTGAAACATTGAAATTAGTTTGTAACATTTAAGATAATTCAATTTGCAACATCAGAACTTTCCATGGTCCCTATTCGTGCGCGCCCAGCCTCAGAGCGCACGTGCGTGGTTTCCATTCGCGCGCGCATTGCCACTGTTCGTGCGCGCTCGGCTCCAAAGCATGCGCGCCCGGCCCCATTTGCACGCGCCCGGCGATTCTGTTCCTCCTCCCGAGACCATGATTGGTACGCGCGAGACCGTCCCATCTCGTACGCGAGCGGCCTACGGGGGGCATGTGCGCCTTGCTATAAGTTTGGGAATCGTGGCACAATAGGCCCACTTCCCAGGCGCTTTGGCCTACAACTGCCACGTGGCGGCTGCTTGCTAAGCACTATTGGGAAGTGGGTCCGAGTGTCTATTGACACCCTTTTACTCCCGGTGCCCCTTTACGCTAATTTCAAGCATGGACTTAAGTGGGCCTTCTGAGATTCGGGCTTCCGAGAAGAAAATGAAGAAACGACAGCGTGATGCGGGACGAGTACGCAACCAAAAGCAGAAGAAACGCATTCACATATTCATCGATGGTAAGCTGAACGCATTTCAAGGCTGGAGAGATGTACCAAGTCCGTGCACATTTACACAGTGTGCAAAGTACATTGCCTGGTGTCATTTGGGAAGAATGTGGCCGCATTCGCGGTATTCGTAACTTCGGAAATACGACAAAAGTAATTTAAATTACTGCACCAATGAAGTATTCAAAGAACGGTGCATCGAAGCGTACCAGCACATCTACAACACGGCAAAAGTTCACCGGAACGAGGTGAATCTATCCATTTTACGTATGGTGTATGCTGAGATTATACTTGGAATAGTAGTCGATTGGAGGATGATGGAAATACAACCAAACTCCAAGATGACACTAGTATCCACAGCGTCACTACCAATAGAGCGCAAGTTTCCGGGCGAAGCTCTAGGAAAAAATGCCAAGGAGGTTGAAGTTCCAAACGAAGAAGTCGTGTGGTCTGACACTTCCAGTGAGGACTCGGATACTGGGTGTGACCCAACTTATCGCAAGGAGATTGAAGGCTTTATTAAATGCCATTGGCTAGATTCTGCCCTCCAAGAAACACTGACAATTGGAGAAGATTCCGGCAAGGAAGAATATCCAACTCAGATGGACGCGGTTGCATATGAGAACATCAATGAAAACCTAGAGTCTTCTGATGATGTTCCAATTGGACGAGAGGCTCATCTTCAACTTCTTGCTAAATATCAGCAGAGTTTACAGGAAAACAAGAATCTGGTAGAGAAAGCCAACCGCAACAAAGAAGAACTTCAAAAATTACGCGCTATACTCCAAGAAAAGGACAATCAAATCCAGGAATATGCGAAGTTGGTGTTTACTTTAAAGTCGTAGAATTTGATAGCAATGGAAGTAGTGCCATGAATGATAAACGGGCAATTTTGTAACATTTTGAAATCATAGACCTTGTGAATTTTGTAAATTGCACTTCATTTGTAAATGGCTTTAGTTTGAAACAATATTGTTTATCTCTGACGTTAATCAAGTTTGTATGGTTCAGCATGTTTTATAATTTGGCAAGATGTAATAAAGTGAATGTTCTATACAGTCTTGTATACGTTTAAATTATATATTTGATGAATGTGTTATGATCTTCCATGATTGTACAACTTCATTCACCCTAGTCAATAAATTAAATTCACTTTTGTCTAATATTTGATAACCGACTACAATAGTCTATAGTATCATCGAGAATTTTTTTGTAGTGGAATTTATATCATGTGTTGAAGAATATAACTTAAATTTTTGTCTCAAACATGTCAATCATAAGACTAAACAATAAAAATCATGTTACTTTCTTGCATAATAAATGATTTGGGATGTAACAAAATCCACAATATTAATGCAACATTATTATTCTTGGTTGAATTATATGTAACTAATTGCAACGGCCTTCCAAATGATAAGAGATGGCATTCTACCATACAAATTATCCATATTATATCTTAATATGAGTATAAGTTTGCCATACAAATCATTTTCCATGCTAATTGAAGGTACTAACTCTCCCCAAAAAATCATTAAGTAAGTATAAGTATTGTGTGCCTAAGTAAATAGAAGTATTGTATAAGTAAGTATAAATATTAAGTATTGTATGTATAAGTATAAGTATTGTATAAGTAAGTATAAGTTCAAGGACATTGGTTATAAGTAAGTAAGTATAAGTATTGTATGTCAAGTTCAAGGCACAAGTTCAAGGCACACCCCTCTCGCTTACGCACGCAGCCCTCTCACGCACGCGCCCAGCCCTCTCGCGTACGCGTGCCTCTTGGTCGTATGCGCCCGCCATAGGTCACTAATTTACTATAAATATTAGATTTCAAAGTTACGGACCCCACTTCCTAGGCACTTTGGTCTGCAACTGCCATGTGGCGGCTACTTGCTTGGCACTTTTGGGAAGTTTTTTACGGTGTCTATTGATACCTTTGTATTTCGCCACCTTCGTATTCCTCCACCTCGTCACCATGGATTCTGGACAACCATCTACTACTAGCAGTCCCCACGGAAAACAACAACGTGATTTTCGTCACGCACGCTAAAAGCAGAAGAAGCGCCTTCACGTATTGATGGATGAGAAGATGAAGGCATTTTCTGGTTGGGAGGCAGTTCCAATTCCATGGACATTTGCACAATGTGCAAAATACATTGGATGATGTCATTTGGGGCACCTGTGGCCATACTCGCGGTATTCTCTAATGCGACGTACAACTAGGGCCAACTTGGGGTACTGCACCAATGAGTTCTTCAAGGAGCGTTGCATCCAAGCGTACCAGCACATTTATGACGAGGCGAAAGTGCGCCGCAACTCGGTAAATATTTCCATTTTACGGATGGTTTACACGGAGGTGGTACTTGGCGTATTGGTTGATTGGAGGACAATGGAAATCCAAACACACTCCAAGATGGCGCCAGTCATTGGATTAACAATACCGTTTGTGCGGAAGTTTTCAAGAGAAGGTCTCGGGAAAACAATGGAAATTGAACCTTCGAATCAAAAAATCGAGTGGTCCGCGTCTTCATCTGACGACTCAAATACTGGATGTCATCAGTCTAAGCGTAGGCAACAAGAATTGTCCATCGTATCAGGCTTGAACCCTAAACCGTCGGTTTCACAACAAGACGGAGATGCCACGAAGACGGATGCGGTACCTGAGAAGGGCGTGGATAATAAAAAAAAGTCTACGAAGGGTGATTGGGTGAGTCGTGACGATTATCTTCGAGTTGTGAAGCGACTAAAAGAAAGCTTGAACGTAATTGAGGATCTAGGAGAAGAGCTCGATGAGAAGGATAATGAAGTTGCGAAATGTCTTGAAGAAATTCAAGACTTGAAGGCACAAGTTCGGGAGAAAGACAATCTTCTTTCATTTTTTACTAGCTTTAGGGGAGTTTAGAACTACAACAGTGCTAGAAATGTACATAGAGCAATGTTGAAACGTTTTGGAACAAGAGCTTTCTACAATTTTGTAACTGCCATTTAATATTGAGCGATATTTTGTATATTTAATAAAAGCTTGTAAATTGAGTGGCATCATGTATATTTAGTGGATTTTTATGAGATGTTTTACATATCTAAATGTTAAGTGTTGCAATGTTTCAATATACCGTCGAATTAGTGCGCATGCCCCAACATTGTGCGCGCCCGGCCCTAGAGCGTACACGCACGGCCCCACAGCGTGCGCTTTCGGCTGGAAGCGTGTGCGTTCGGACCACAGCGTGCGTGCTCGGCCCCCCTTGTGCGCGCCTGGCCTGAGATGCTCCGGCTCCAGCACTATATAAGAACCATATGCAATGTGCTTGACTCACCTCACATCCTTGGCCTCGTGTCCTGGAACTCCTTATTGGGCTCCTTGCATGAATCTACAAGTTTGTGAGTGACCTTTGGGTCCACATTTTCTATGCACACACAATTTCCTATTACTTTTGGCGGATTCTCTTTGGCACAACATTGCGCGCCAATTTTATTGTGATGTCGTCTCAACAAAGGGCTCAAACGAAGGAGTGGGCCCCATGGTACACATTTAACAAGAAGGATCAAGTGACATGTGTTTGGTGCAATTACACGTTCGCATACAAACGTGGGAGGTGCATGTCACACTATGAGTATCCACAATGGACGAAGACTTCGTGCACTAAGGCCCCAGCAGCTGTTAAGGCCCGTTTTAAAAGATGCGGGAATATTATTCCTACTAGGATGACAGAGGCGGAGATCATTGGCCTTCCTAGCGCACCAACAACATGTTCCACTGAACCTTGTTCTAGCCAATCCATCCAACAAGGTAGTTTCTTGGAAACTTGAAATGAGGAGAACACGCAGTCTACAAATCCTCTAAGCCAAGCAGCATCATCAACACCAAGATCTGTACGACAATAGAGCTTTTCAGAGGCTTACCAAATAGAAAAACGAAAAGAGTTGGACGAATTATGGGCACATTTTTTTTATGAAGCAAACGTTGCATTCAACGTGGTTAGACATCCGGCCTTCATCAAGGCCACCCTCGCAACGTCAAAGGCGGGTTTCGATTATACACCGCCATCGTACAATGCCATGAGGACGACATACATTGAGCCTCTAAAAAAAAGTGAAAGACCTTGTGGACAAGAAGACCGGCGTAGATATTGCCAAGTATGGAGCAACAATATGCTCGGACGGGTGGGACAATGTTACACGTCGCCCTCTCATGAATATCATGCTCGTATGTCCAATGGGTGATATCTTCTTGGGGTCTATAGACACCACGGGTATGAAGAAATCTACGGCAGATATAGAGGACCAATTGAAAAGTTTTATCCGTATGGTTGGACAATTGAATGTGGTCCAAGTGTGCACCAATAATGCTTCAAACATGTTGGGGGTAATGAAGAAGGTCAACGATGAGTACCCGCACATATATACTCAAGGGTGTTGTGCACATATTTTGGACCTCCTCCTCGAGGACTGGGGGAAGGAAGACATATTTGCAGACCTCGTTGAGAAGACGAAACAGATTGCATTGTATATCCAGAACCACCATGTGCCCATGGCCCTTTTTCGTCGATTTTTGCCAAAATTGTCTCTGTTGTGGCCAGCAGCAACAAGGTTTGCATGCAATTACATAATGATCCATCGTCTGTTGGAAGTGAAGAATGCCCTGGAAATGGTTGTGATAGACCCAACATGGATATCTGTAGAAGAGAATTTTATCTTGTAATGAAATAACAATCCAAGATAATTCCCTAGTGGGGGATCTAGGAGAGGCTAAATCAGTCTATCGTTAAATAACTAAGGTCATATGTTAGATAGGAATGTCGTTTATGTTACAACTTGCTTAGGATAGCGTATAATCCATTATTGGTGTTTTAATTATCCCTTGTGCTTTTCCCGTGAGTGCACACTACACTCTTACAGTCAATTAGTGTTTAAGCATACAATTGTGGTTAGGTAGGTTCTTTCATCTAATAGGACACAAATAGTCTTGACACGTGGTTTTGTGTGTGATACAATTTGTCTTGCACAATTTATCTTTAATCCTAATTACTAGGTTCCTTAATTATTATGTTCCCATTTATCTTATCTACTCTACTTTGCCATGGGTTTCAGAGATAAGGTTTCTATCCTGACTTCCCACTTGCGCTCCTCTGGTCAACCTCCAAAGTTAATCATTCCAAACCGCCTGCCAAAGCATCCATTTCTGAAAACACTAGTCAACCATTAAATCTTATATCTTCTTTAATGGTCACTCGGATTATATCTATAATCTATGAATCCTTTTACTAACATTATATTATGGCAAATGGTCTTGTTTTATGTCTCTACTCATTAGACATAATTCTATAGATAATTATTTATTTTAATTTAGCTTGACTTAATGTACACTGGATCAAATTTAAAAGGAAATTCTTTCCCAACTCATGACAACATGGTCACTTCATAACTCCTCCATACTAGCTAGGCCCACTCATGGCTTCACAATCTTAACTTTCAATAGTTACTATCTTATCTCTCACATATACCTTTACTATTTGTCATGTTTTCCTTCACATGATCTTTTAACACTTCTCTTCATACTACAATGACATAACTCTTAATTGAGGAAATTACTATGGTTCATTTTATATTACGCTCAAGGGTGATCAATCCTTATCTCATTTATAAACGTAATTTCTCTCAACATTAATTATATAATTTAGTGTGACACAACCTCACTTGTACTATTCATCTTAAATTTCTACCATTGCTCTCAGTAGGTTAAAGTTTTTATATTTACCAAAGCCATACAAGACTATTAGTCGCTTCAACAATATATTTTAACCATTCTTTGTTTACATGGATATCACAAATTATCAGTTGAATCTTTCGACAAATGGTTCAATAATCTATTAAGGTATGACACTGGATTGCCTTAATTATGTCACTCAACAAATTGCCTCTATTATGTTCACTTCACTTCCATTTTAATGATTTACAAAGTGTTATGGGAGTTTGTGCTGAGTTTGTGTCAGTGAGACAATTCGTCCGTAACGAGGAAAGGTCCTCAGAATAATTGTCTAATCACATAATTGCACTGGTCTGGGTTTTCGTGCAACATTCAACACTGTCGGATTAATTTAAGATTGTACAATTGAACACAATCTTTCAATATTGATTCCATCGACAATTTGTCACATCACTCCATGTTGTCAGACATCAATCTCCTACATCAGATCACTCAGCATGCAGAATTGACAATTAGTCCAGTAAACGAAGCTAGACTTGTATTCCAAAAATTGAGCACTACATACACCAGGCTAGGACACACACTTGAGCATAAAAATGTGGCGTGTTCACCTTCATCAGAAGGCGTTTTATCATTCCTCTATGACTATTGGTATCTTGGGATCCTAACTATAAAACTTGTAACTACCGAAACTACCATGGTGTCTATTCATATCTCAGCCGCCATTAACCATCGACTACTAGTTTTCACACTATCCAAAAGATAAGGTAAAAGTTCACAGTTTATATGATCATTTGTAAACTAACGTTCTATCTTTACCCTGTTCTCATTGGAAAGACAATTTGTCACTAAAAAACAAAATTTCCTTACTACATAGCCCTCTCCTAATCTGTTTGACGTCCTCGTCAAACCTAAGGATAAGGTGCAGTGTCAGCCATCGACAAATTGTCTTCTTCGGTTGTGCCGACTGGTACTCCTAGTGCCGTGGCTGGTAAAGATATTTACGCCGCGCCTCCTTTCTCTGATTGTCTGACCTCGCATCTTGGACTTGCTGTTTTGATACAGCCCGGCGTATGTCCTCGTCTTCTTTCACCAGGGCTGGATTCTTCGTTGCTTGGTACTATAGACAGCGCGAAAATGGATTCTTCCTTGTAGCGCTCATTTCGTTGATCAAGCTGGGGTGTACACCTGCAATGAAGTGGGTGATAGCCATTACCTCGACAATTCGTTTCCACCTCGCTCCGCGGTATTGAAGCTTCAGCAAGAGCAGGAATTCAGGTCGTGCCGGGTCAAAGACATTAACATCCACGTGCAGCTTGAATTGTTCGCATCATTTGGCCAAGACACCACAAAAATACGCCGCCCTGAAGCATACAGGATCTTGGTGCTCCTTCTGTTGATCATGAAAGATTTTATACGATTGGGCACATGTTTGCCACGTCTGCAGGTCACCACTTATCTTAGGCCAGTTGTAATTGATCAAGTCGATTTGTGCCTCCGGATTCCATTTGCATCGTCGCGGTCAGTTGCAAAACCTCGAATCCGTCTATATTGCTATGGGAATTAAAGTAGGGTGCCAGTCCGTGGACATCTCCCGATACAATATGTCTGAAGCGCCCGCACACGTCGTAGTTAGACCATAGTCTTCAACAATCCACTCTATCGCCTTCCAGCTCGCTATATATTGCTCCTCAACTTCCTTCGAGTCAAACAGCTCCTTCATGTTCCCCAAATACTTCATCTTAAGTATAGATCCCATTTTCGGGGGATCGACAATTAGTCCAGCAACCAGTGTAGATTGGTAAGGTCGAGGCATAATATGAAATGCCGTTGCACTCTGCAGCATCAGTCGGGGAAGGTTATTGGTGGTGAGTTTTTTAGCCATCTGCTGCAGCCGGAGAATCGCCTTATCTGCTGTATATACGTAGTGATTGGCTGTTAGTTCTCCTCGCATAGCCTAGCTCTCCCGCTCCAACACGCAGCTTAAAGATGCGCGTATTGTTCTGACATCCTGAGTTTTGACCAATAGTCCCTCCACCTCTTTCAGCCAAGCCTGAAATTCCTCCGGCTATAGGTCCTTAGTAGTGACCTGGATCCATCTCTCCTGATAATTCGCCATGTTGATGGTTCGAGTGTCCTCCATGGAATGATCCAGCTGTCGTCTTCGCTCGATTTGCAGCTCCAAGTCCAAATAATAAAGTAAAGCTCTAGCGCCCACATCTCCCATGACCACTAGTACCTGCTTCAGGTCTTCAATGTTCAAGTCTTGGCGAGCTAAAATTTCAGCCAAGAGGTTTTGCTTCTCCATCTTTACTGCCACCGTCCATACTTCTCGAAATTGTTCAGAGTCGAGGATAGAGCCTCGCTCCAACTCCGTCATTACCAGAAATATGTTACGTTGCAGCTCATAAGTACGATATAAGGAAAAAGAAGGTGGACTCCTGGCATCCATCAACCATATCTTCTCCTTCAGCCTATCCTCCTTCTTTTGCAACTTCTCCATTTGGTCATACAATTGGTCATTGCAAACCGCCATCTCTCTAAGATCCTCCTGCAGGCTGTGATGCTCTTCGGACTGGTAGCTACAGCCACCACTCTTTTCTGACACCATTAACCTTGGAATATTGGTCTGGTCAGTCAGTCGGAGCTGTAAGTCCCGAATCGCTTTTTCTAGCTGCAATTTGTCTTTCTGGTGATCACCTGCGGCTTTCTTCATGTCTTGAAGCATCGTGTTTACCTCCGCAACCTCCCGCTCCTTAATGACCAACTTCTCCAACAAGTTGTCATAAGAGGTTACCTTCATCTTCATTTCTTCAGTATTAGCTTCAGCTCGGGCTTGGTCTCGCTCCTGCTGCAATAGACTAATGGTTTTCTGATACTCATTAATCTCCTTTTGATTCTTTTCCAATCGAAAGATCTGTTTGGAATTGTCTCTAGAGAGGAACCGAAACTTTTGGCAAGAGATACTGCCGAGTGAAAAAGGCGTAATAAAACTGCTGTAGTAGCAATACTTAATTCTGTTAGCAAACACCATAAGCATGAGATCATGCATTGCACAACTTCCTGAGAAATATGGTCTCAGATTGCTCTCTTCCATTCTCAAACATCTGAGGATTCTATCTCAAGCCTTCATGAAAAATTCTATTTGACCATGCTAGAGGATAACGAATCAGCTATACCATTCATTAGCAAGATCCAACACCTGGCCAGACAGCTTGAGGAGTTCGGAGAGCATGTTTCGGAAGGGCAAATTCTTAGTAAAGTGAAGAGTAGTCTACCACCGAGCTTTGAGTCTTTGCTGTTAGCGTGGGATAGCGTTCCATCTGCTGAACAAACCTTGCGCTCTTTCTTTGCTCGACTCATTAAGCGAGAAAATTCTTTACGCAGTCGTGATGGTCGTTCTGATGCTCACCTCTATAAGGTATTCTTTACCTCAAGTAAGCTTTCTCCTCATTCCTCTTCTAGTTGATCTGAGCGTTCATCACATGACTCCAAATCCTCTATCGCTAGAACTTCTAAAGTTCATGCTCCTTCTAAAGCTCGGAATCAACGAAGCTATCAGGCTAATCAAGATCATAAAAAACGTGTCAAGCGGATTCTACGTCTTAAAGCCCATTTGGTTTGCTTTAATTTTGGCGAGCCATCACATTGGAGGAGAGAGTGTCCCTATGAGACCATGAGTGGCCACAACAGTGAGCGTAGTCTTTCACCTGCTCGTCCTTCTAAGCATGATCGTGGAGGACCTTCTCTTAAGAGGAAGAAGACCTCTTGTAGCCATGCTAGCCAAGCACATGTTATGGATAGATCCGACTCTCAAGATTCGGCATTTGATGACTCTTCTGAACTTGCTAGTGAGGCTTATTGTACTTCATCCTCAAGAGGACATTCGCATGATCCTGCTATTGATGACACAAATTGGTATGCGGATTCTACTGCTACAGAGCACATGACGGATAATCGTGATTGGATTTATACGTTTGTGTTTGTTCCTGACAAGACCTGAAGCGTTATAGTTGCTGATGATCACAAGCTTTATGTTCGAGGCGTTGGTAACATTTTGTTGACCTCAGTTGTAAACGGTGTCTCAAGGACTGAGAAGCTTTCAGACGTTCTATATATCCCTGATTTGAAGAGGAACTTAGTGTCTATTCCTCAACTCATGAAGTCTGGTTTAGCCATTGTGTTCGTTCACAATTTTTGCAAGATGATATTAGCTAATCATGGCACTGGCCGTATGGTATTTACTGGACATATGGATCGAGGCTTCTTACGTATGGACGTCACTGTTGTAACTTGCTCATCATGAGCAAATCTTGTGACTGTGGATCAAGCTGAACATTCAGTTAAGATCACTCAATGTGCGTCCTGCGCTTTGAGGCGTTGGCACGAAAGGTTTTGCCATGCTAGCTATGCTACTGTCAAATATATGGCAAGGCACGGTACTGTTTCTGGATTACTAGTGTTTGAGAAATCTGCACCCGTAGTTTGTAGAGGTTGTACTCATGGAAAGCAACATAGACTCCCTTTCCAGGTTAATTCTGATTTAGATCGTGAGAATCACCGGTCTCGACATCCTGGTGTTTTCATTCATTCCGATGTCTCAAGACCGCTGGAAGTGCCATCCAGAGGAGGTCATCGTTTTTTCCTGCTCTTCAAAGATGATCATAGTCATTTTCAGTTTGTTTTCTTCATAGCACACAAGAATGAGGTATTTGAGTGCTTCAAGGAGCTGTATACTCGCCTCCAAAATGAGCTTAGCCATAGTATCAGAACCATCAGGAGTGCCAATGGCACTGAGTATAGAAACCAAAACTTCAGAAAGTTTTGTGTTGACCATGGAATTCGTCATGAATTTAGCACACCATATCCTCCTGAGCAGAATGCGGTTGTTGAATGTGAGAATCGAACTGTCGTAGAAGCGGCACGGTGCATGCTACTTACTTGCAAGATTGACCGTCAATTTTGGAGAGAAGCCATCGCAACTGCAGGTATATACTCTTAATCAAGTTTTATCCCAAACCATTCAGAGTAAAACTCCTTTTGAGATGTTTTATGGTGAGATTCCATCAATTGCTCATCTTTGAACATTTGGCAGTCTTGCATATATGCATGTCCCGAAGCAGCATCGTCGTAAACTTGATAGTAAGACCTGTGAGTGCATCTTCTTGGGATACTGTGAAACTACTCGTGGCTATCGATTATGGACCTTAGAGAAGAATTCTCTCATCATCT
Source organism: Bryoerythrophyllum caledonicum (assembly GCA_963971425.1). Lineage (NCBI taxonomy): Eukaryota > Viridiplantae > Streptophyta > Bryopsida > Pottiales > Pottiaceae > Bryoerythrophyllum > Bryoerythrophyllum caledonicum. The sequence continues at coordinate 15,225,239 of OZ020516.1, forward strand.
CTCGAGATGTAATTTTTTATGAAGATTCTTCTGCATCAGTAACTTCACCTTCGCCTGTCTGTTCTGATTTCTTCACTGAGTCGATTGTTTCCTAAGGATACTGTGATTGGACAAGCTATTGATTCGTCACCTTCATCTTCTTTGTCGGCTTCTTCTTCATTGGCTTCATCTTCGAATCTTGACTCTGGTCAAGCTGCGGCTAGTGCTTTATCGAACATAAATGGTCATTTGCATATTGAGCCTCCTGATGCGCATTGAAGCAGTGGGAGTTTTTCTCGTTCAAGAGACACTTCTTCTCATCCTAATGTGCTCAATAGTCGAAGTGCACCTGTCAGTTATGGTTCCACCCCTCCTGCTCAGGTCAACAGTGGGAGTTCTCTATAAGTCTCTGGTGTTGGTTGTGAAAATTCATCTGAAGATTGTCATCTATTCAATGGGAGTAATCAGGAGCAAATGTTCACTGAAGGTAACAGGGATTCTTCTATCAGTGAGAGTTATATTCTCCCTGCAGCATCTGGATCTGAATCCCCTGATGAACTAAATCCTGTAATTCGAACCCGATCACTTAGTGAGCTTCTTCGTATCTTGCCACCAGTTGCCTCATCCACCAACTTGGTTAATGATACCATGAAGTATTCAAGAGCGAGCCTCGTTAAACGCTGCTTTGCATTTGTCTGAGTGTGATCATTGGCGTAATGCCATGAATGACGAGTACAATTCCCTTCTCATCAATCGAACATGGGATTTACAGGATTTACCCTCAGGCTGACATCCGATTTCGTGCAAGTGGCTTTTTAAGCTTAAGCATAATGCTGATGGATCAATTGCGCGATAGAAGGCTCGTTTAGTAGCGCGAGGATTCTCTCAAATGCCGGGACTAGATTACGGTGAAACTTTTGCGCATGTGGCCAAGCTTGACAACATTCGCACTATTCCATTGATTGTAGCAGCGGAGGATTATGATAAGCGGCAATTCGACATTAACCATCATTCCTTCATGGGGATTTAGTCGAAGAAATTTACATGATGCAGGCTCCTAGGTACGAGGTTCTTGGTTGCCAAGTATATCGTTTGAGGAAGAGTATTTACGGATTAAAACAAGCATCCAGAGTGTGGAACACAAAGTTTGACGTTGTTATTCGTCACTTTGATGTTATTCCTACTCGAGAAGATCCTTGTGTTTATGTGTCATCATCTTCCTCGCGACTCATCACCACAATCTTTGTGGATGACAGTTTGGCCATCTACAAATCACCTTCTCGACTCATGGAGTTCATTCAGTATTTGAAGCAGCTATTTGACATTACGGATAGACTTGCGGATGTCTACATTGGCTTACGGATCATCAGAAATTGTTTCTCCTACGAGATTACAATTGATTAGGCTCGTTTTACCTTATCCATCCTAGTTAAGTTTGGATTTGTTAATTCAAATTATGTTTCCACCCCTACGGATTCCAATGTCCAGCTCCAAGCTGTTCATTCGGCAGATACAGATGAGAAGCCTCAATTTCCGTATCAAGAAATGGTTGGTAGCTGTTTGTATCTGGCTACTTGCACACGTCCTGATCTATCATTTTCGGTGACACGAGTTGCATAGTTTTCATCAAACTATCGGGAGATACATTGTACTGCGGTGAATAGATTGTTCAAATACTTACGCGGTACTTCGAAGCTTGCGATTTGTTATTCAAGACCGTCCAATTGTTTGAACCAGATTAGCACATATGCTCAATCTTCTGATTATGCTAGAGATCTTGACGATCGCAAGTCAAAAAGTTGCATCGTTATCATAATGAACAGTGGACCGATTATGTGGATATCAAGGAAGCAAATGTGTACTGCAAGTTCCACCATAGAGGCTGAGTATACCGCTGCTTCACTTGCGAGTAAAGAAACGCACTAGGCTCGGAGTTTACTTTCCAGTATCGATTTTCTTCACTCTGCACCAACTCCGTTGTTCAGTGACAATGAAGCTGCCATTCGAATTGTTTACAATCCTGAGCATCACAAAAGGATGAAGCACATTGGGGTAGCATTCCACGTTATCAGGGAATATCAAGCAAATCAAGAGATCAACATCCAGTACATCTCTTCTATCGAGCAACTGGTTGATATGTTTACCAAGGCCTTGCCCTCTGTTCCTTTTCTTTGCTTATGTTCTACTCTGAACTTGTGTATCTCGGGCAAATAAGTGGGAGACTAGTGAATGGAAGGTCTTTGCACCTTTGATATGATGTCACTGAGTGGGACTATTGACGCAAAGTAGTAACTAGTGAGTTCATGCAGATTACTAGTTACACTGTTAGATCCAGTGACACATATCATTCATGTCGGGATGAGAATCATCCATTGGCTGTCTTTTTGAGTATGAGTACTTGTGTGTTGTGAGTTGTTTTTTAGTGTGTAGTTGTTGTAGTTCCTGAGATTTGTAGAGCGTTTGCGCCATAGCTTGTAAGAATTTGTGATTCAGTTAGGTACAGAAGGCATTTACATCAATAAATTCTTACAAGCTATGGCGCAAGCGCTCTACAAACTTCTTGAACCACATCAACGAAGTGAAGGCACTTGCGGATCAACTAGCTTATTTGGATGTCTCCGTGAGAGATGAAGATGTGGTCATAACCTTGTTTGCCTCCTTCATATGAACACTTGATCACCGCCTTAGAAACCTTCTACATGAAAGATTTCAACATAGAGTTTTTGACGACGCCATTGATCATGCACAAAGTGTCCAAGCGCAAGGAGAAGGAGACCGATGGCGATGATGTGGTCTTGGTGTCAAGACAAAATAAGTGGAGTGGTTCATCTTTACATAGCAAGTCTGAGGTATGTTACAATTACAATAGATTGGATCACATTGCTCGCAATTGCTTTGAGCCAAAGAAGTAGGAGCGAGACAATACAAATCAAGAAGCAGCAAAGGAGAATGCCAACCATATCAAATATGAAGCATTTACTACTCATGATGGACCCCAATCAAAGTCCATGTACTAGAAAAGAGGAGAAATTGGATGCCAAAGAAGGAGATGTAGTGCCTTCATCAACACCTTTAGCAAGCAATGAAGACTTTGGAAGGTTACAAGAGTCGCAGTTTCCAAGAAGGGAGCGCCGCCTACTTGGTGAATAGTAGAAAAGCCACATTTTGCCTCAACATGAAATGGAACATGCTAATATGGCATCATTTGTGGACCCTTTGAATATGACAACATCTATTCAGTGTTGTCTAACTTTTCTTTTTGGCCTCAATTTACAGTATGTCAAATAAAAAATTTGGCATGAATACCCTATGCCGTGATGCCGTGATTGCTTTCAAAATTTTGGAAAATATAAATTTTTGTCTAGGTGATTACCACATATAATGTCAAAGTGCTACCCCTCTAATGCATAGGTGATATCCATGTAATACTTAGGTGATATCCATTGTGTCCATGTCCAAGTCATTGTTTCAAAAAAAAAAATCTTTTGATATAGAGGTGATGAAAGCAACCACTAGCTATGGTAGTATATAGTTGGCCAATGGCAATGGAAATAAACTTTACTTTTATTTCCACTCTTTGCACAAAATGAGTATTTTTGGGGTAATTTTGGTATAACATAGTCATGGTCCTCTAGGGGTTAACAAAAGCATTACCCTAGCCATACATGGCCACATCAGTTTTGAAACCGTCACATTGTGGCTCTTGATGGTGTCCTCATTTTATTTCTTCCTCTTTCTTCAAGCTAACAGAGAATATGTCTTCATTCTTTTTGTGGTTTGCCTTCATATGTTCTTCATTGTGAGCTTGTGTTGATGGCGACAAGTTGGCCCAGTTGCCTGGAATATGGCCATCATTCTGTTCCATATGCTGGAGCAGTCATTTCATTGCAGATACCTGAAGTTTGAGAGGAAGTGCAACCGTATGGCAGGGTTTTCTATATGTCCTCTAGAAGTTGCTTGATCATTTGTGATTAGAGTCACAAAAGCTGAAATTGTTCAGATTGTGTATGACATCTGCTTTGACATTCAAATCATGTGCGATTGTCACATGGTTTTTGTCTCTGTGCTGAGGATATTACATTGCATTGGATTATAAGTTCTGCTTCCATAACCTAATTAGGGTTTACCATGAGACCCTGCTTCCTGGATTCGATCTGACCAATCTCCGGCTGCTTAGGACTCAGAGGATAAACCTCACTTGTGAACCTTCAAATGCAGGTATATGTGAGAGATGCACACATTCAAGATGTGAAAATGGAGGCTCCATCACATGATAACTCAAAGGGATCAGAAAACAGGAGGATCAGACGTAAAGGAAGATTGAGTCGTGCCATAGCCAAAGTGGGTCATCGCGAAGGCAAGAGAGGGCACCCTAAAATCAAGTCGGTGGTGAGCACCATCATGTTCTCCCTCACCAAGGAATCTCTGCAGTATCTCAAAGGACCGGAAGGCGAGGCCGCCATGGCGGACATCATGACTCACCTGGCCCTCACCTTCTCTCGCTTCATGGTCTCAGAGTACGCTCGCCATGCCACCCGCGTCATTGCGGAGGAGGCCGCAACCGGACTCTATGAGGGAGTAGTGTTCAAAGCGGAGCTTGCGACCAAGGCGCCGCGCTTCATTCTGGTCGGAGCTTACGCTGCGTTGCTGGCCGTAGGGCTGCTCCTGTGCCTGTGGCGATTCTCCATCTATGGCAGAGGGTAAAACGCTCTGTTCCTGCTCTGTGATTCTCTTTCTTTTTCTGACACCTCCAATGTTATTATTTGCAATGTGAACGAACGTGGAGTTGTTGCAGCTGATTTGCTGACCCAAAATCTGTGGTCTGGTCAATGGTTAACCGTAGTCAACCATGATGCTCTGCAAGCCCTGCAGAGCAAGTGGATGTTCACATGCTGTGATGGCCACAGGATGGTGACATATGGGCAACGTACCACATCATCCCATGACAAATACTCTAATCGGTTGAGTACTGACTGACTTTGTGAGAAACCTCTGGAGCCAAGAGACGTCGATGGGAGCCTCTGAGTCTAAACCTGTGTTGACTTGGTCACGTGTAAAGATCAATACCCGGATCATTAGAGGACAAGCCGCTTGTGAGTTCAGTACCCTAATCCAGATTCATTTTTACATGGTTCGGAAGGTACTTTTGTTATGGACTCGTGCTGACCCATGCACAGCTCGAAAGGGGAGCTCCTGAAGGAAAATGGATTGGTGACAGAGCGCATGGACGACCGACTGATCAAGGGGCGTTCATCAGGTTGATGTTGTTGTTGAGGAGGTTGATCCTCGAGTATCAGAGGGGGGCACAAATTTGCTGTTCAAGGAGTGTACCACGATGCCTCAGACCCTTTCCCAGTGTGGGAAGGTGCTTTCTCTGTTGACAGGGAAAAGGTCCTATTCAAGCAGAGTAGAGGGTAGGCCTTTTTCCATTGACCCCAGATGTGACTGCGGCGTAAAAAGAGAGAAGAAACTATAATGACACTCTTGCAATGAAATTTTCATTTGCAATGAACACTCTTAGTTCGACACTTTTTTTGGTGAAGTGTCGAAGGCAGAGTCAAAAGCTTGTTCATTTACAGTGTGAAAAACAGCCCCCTTGTGCTGGTGATGCTGAATAGGATGACGCTACATTGTCTTGTTTCTTTTAAAAAATAAACGACCTGAGCAAGTATATTGCAGAGTTTTCCTAATTTGCTGCACAGATTTCTGTCACTATGACGCACTGGTATTAGTGGGGCTTTTTTCGACACCCTAAATTCGACACTTTTTGGTGAAGGATCTAAAAGATCGTCGGAAAAAGTATCCAAAACTTTATGTTTAGTGTAAGGTTTCGGAAACAGCCCTATTTGTACTCGTGACGGCTTTCTTACCATTCCACATTTTCCAGGCGAGAAATTTATTCACTTTAAGACTACGGCACCAATTTGTAGACTCTGAGGCGATGTTTCAACAGATATTGCATTCTTTAAAATACTCTAAGGCACATAATCCTCTCTGAAAAAGGTATCCTTCCCAGACACAAGCAGTTTTCAGCCTGTGAATAAGATTTCACTTCAAATTCATTCTCCGTCTTCAAATGCGATGGGGAAACGGGATAGCCTCAATGTACAAATGGGGCTGTTTCGGACGCTCTAAATTTGACACTTTCACATGATGCGCAAGTTGTAGACACTTTTTTCGACCCTGTTTTCAACACGTCACATAATAGTGTCGAGTGTCGAAAACAGCCTCATTTGCACTAGTGTCTAATACACTATAAGAAGTGGAATTTTGGAGGCCATAATGGACGCGAGGAAGCCGTATGAAGTGCTGCAAGATGGCAGGTCTGAGCACTAAGCTATAGGCTGAGCTCAATGTTGTCGAAGTTAGCCTTCTGGACACGGGTATCCTGCTGTAGTCAGATTATCACCTTGCTCTATCCGAGACCGCCATGCTTTAAATTATTTTCTAGCGATGTGGTGTGAGTAACACGGATTTGAATGTCAACGCTACGCTCTCCTCGATCATTGTTCTAATCAAACAGGTAAGTGCGCCAACATGATCATGCGTCTAAGTTATAGCCAAGCTCAGAAATAGAGCACCTTTAACTTTCACATCTTGTAAAATTCTTTCTTGGCAGGGCACACCCAACGCTATGCTGCATAGACGTAGTAATTAATCATGCCATGGAGATCGGTCTCTGCAAAGTGGCTGCGTGATTTTTACTTGTGACTGGCGCAGAAGAGGGTTCACTGTTCACTATTTATTGCCAGGAGTTTGGAGGCAATTTCCGTGAGTTTGCATATTGACAGGGATAGTGACACAGGAGAGACGAAAAACTCAGGTTTGTTATTCTCCATGAAGTTCTCCTCACACGTAGTCTTCAAGGATGTCTGTCCAGTGTCACTATCCTAATCAATCCAGTTGCATCGAAGTGTGTGAGCACTAATAGAAAAGATACACACTGAGAAGAACCTGTGCACACACCGCGAGCATTATTGCCGACACCATCGATGTGGGTACATGTCAAGAGGGATCGGGTTCGGAGCCCACTAGTATCTGTGAAGTATTCTAGTCAAGATCAGTGTCTGATCATCTCCGGCTACTACATCATCTTGTTTGTCCTGTGCAGAGCCTTCGTGACGTCCATTATTGCAGAGGATCGCTGCCCAACTCTGTTCTAGTAGAATACACATATAAAATTTACATTCCCAGAGCCGAGACCACGTCCGACTAGTCATGAAAGGTCCCAGCGAAAGACGCGCTGCAATGTTGATTTCCGTCCTCGTGGTTGCGTCGCTGGTGGTTTCCATGGTGGACGCATCGCTGCCCATTCCGGCGCCCAACATTCCAACGCAGTGCAACAGCATTGAGAAATGCTGCATGCCGACCCCGTACACGGGCACGCCCGGCATCCGCCAGTTCGAGTTCGAGCCCAAGCAGCCATGGCGCGTGCGCCGCCCCGCGCATCTGCTGAGCCAATTCGAGCTCGATAGATTGGAGAGGGGATACGAGCTGCTGCGCGCGCTCCCGGACTCGGACCCGCGCTCACTGCTGAACCAGAAGAACCTGCACTGCCTGTACTGCGACAACGCGCTCTACTACCCGGAGCAGCAGTACCCGCTGGAGATCCACAACGGGTGGTACTTCCTGCCGTGGCACCGCATGTTCATGTACTGGCACGAGCGCATCCTGGCGAAGCTGCTGGACGATTCCTCGTTCGCGCTCCCCTACTGGGCGTGGGACAACCAGCAGGACACGGACCCTCCCGCGAACGTGATCCCGCCGCAGTACAGCAAAGCGAGCTCGTCGCTCTACGACCCCATTCGCAGCGACTGCTCACTCGCCAACCCCTACATCGACCTCGACACGCGCGACGGCATGTGCACCAACAAGAGCGCGGCGTTCATGCGCGCCCAGAACGACCGCCTCATCTACACGCAGCTCGTGACCGGCGCGCCCACGCCCGCACTCTTCTACGGCATGCCGTACTACTTCGGCGACTGGGGCGGCGCAGGGCCGGGAACGCTCGAGGACACGCCCCACGGCACCGTGCACGCGTGGGTAGGCGACCCCTACGCGCCGCCGCCCGAAGCGCCGTTCGACGACATGGGCAACTTCGGCCGCTCCGCCTACGACCCCATCTTCTACGCCCACCACGCAAATGTCGACCGCGTCTGGCTGCTCTGGACGAACATCCCCAACGGCGTGCGCACAATTCCCATGTCCGCCGCGTTCAACCACTCCCAGTTCACCTTCTACGACGAAAACGCCAATCTCGTCAAGATGAACGTCTCCCAAGTCCTCGACACCGACCTCCTCAGGTGCGCCCAGTTCGCATGAATCCACAGAACGCATTCCATTCTATTTCATCAGTTTAACCCTTTCTATTCCAGGTATAAATTTGAGAGTTTCCCTTCTCCGTGGATTACGAACGGAGTGGCGCGAGGGAAGGAGAACACGGTCGCGCTCTGCAACCCCCTCTCGAGATCCGCAGTCACCACCCTGATTAAAGCGACGCCGAAGCACTCCTCGCACGACTCCATTAACGTCACCACCCCGCTTACGTTCCGAGTGGACCGGCCCGCGCGGAGCAGCAAGGGCACCGAGGTGCTGGAGTTCTCGGGGATCCACTTCCCGAATGCCACGGCGCGGATGAACTTGAAGATGTACCTGTTTCACCCGCAGGCGGCGGTCAACAGTTCGGCGTGGTGCCCCGAGTACGTCGGCGCCTTCGACTTCGTCCCGCATGTCGGGCAGGTCGGGTACAACCCCAAGCGCCTGTACCGCGTCGCCGTCGGGCCCAAGCTGAAGCAGATCGGGAAAGATTACGTCAAGAGCATCATCGTCACCGTGATGCAGACCACCGCGGCGCCGGGCCAGAACGTCACATTCGACAAGGCCAAAATCTTGCACGACTTGAGCCCCAGTGTCACACTCTAGCTACACTAAACATTATATTTAGTGTTGGCAACACTAAACACGAACAACAACACCAATTGTAGACTTGTAGCAACTCTAATTGTCAATTCCAACACCAATTGTGAACAATAGTAAGATTTAAAGAATTGAAAAATGAAGAAGTTGACATTTAGTGTTAGATTTTGAAATATACATGTGCACAAGTAGGCTAAAAGGGAGGCTGCCATTAAGAAATGGTGGCCCCAATACACTACACTAAAAGTTTCATTTAGTGTAATGGCACGAATAGTGTACTTACCTTAGTACACTAATTGCGAACAAGTTGACAAGTAGTGTACTAATTGCAAACAAGTGTACTTTCTCAAAAGATTATTTGATCAAAATTTACTTTATCAAAGATTACTTTATCGGAGTACACTTTATGGAAATTTAATTTTTTAAAAGCTTACTTTTTCAAGAGATTACTTTTTCAAGATTTACTTCTTAAAAAGTTTACTTTTTCAAATTTTACATTTCCAAACATTTACTTTTTCAAAACTTTACTTTTTCAAAACCTTAATTTTTCAAAAATTTACTTTTTCAAAATTCTACTTTTTTCCAAGTTTACTTTTGAAAAAGTTTACTTTTCAAACGTTTACTTTTCCAAATGTTTACATTTGGAAAAGCTTATTTTTACAAAAGTTTACCTTTCAAAAGGTAAGTTGTCTTTTTCCCCCAAATTGATGTTTTTCCCTAGTTCTTGTTTTTTTCAAAAATGTTGTTTTTTCCTAATTGTTTTTTCCTAATTGTTGTTTTCGCAAAAATGTTGTTTTTTCCTATTTGTTGTTTTCCCAAATTGTTGTTTTTTCCTAATTGTTGTTTTTTCTCAATTGTTGTTTTTTCCAATTTTTTCTTTGTGAGTTTTATTTTTTCTCTTCTTCACCTTTTTGTACACATAATTCTCTTCTACTTTCAATACACTAAACGTGCACGTGTTAAAAAGTTAATATTCCAATCTTTACAAAAGTTCACAAATAGTGTAGTAGTTCACATTTAGTGTACTATTTTGTCACTACACTAATTGCGTAGTTGACAATTAGTGTATGGGTTCGTATTTAGTGTCCACTATATTAAATGAAACTTTTAGTGTAGCATGGAACTACGTGCCAGTCATAATTCTCACGGGCTGTATGACTGTAAAGATGACCTTCACAACGAAACTTTAACAGCAGAATGCAAATCACATACTTCATTGCATAATTTCAGAGCTTCACATGGAACAGATGATGAATTCTTACACGCGCAACAATAGGTAAAGAATCAACATTATAACCAGAAAACCACTGAACCAGTGCAACTCCAAAACAGACCAATAATCATTCCCTAAAGTACCGTTAAATGCACAACAATGCAAGCGTTCACCACAGAAAATTATTCTCATGAACCACAATGTGCTAGCGACGAAGGAAAACCCTGCACTTTGCTGATCTAGACAAACTGCATGAAAGAGGCCAGTATCAATCGTGTATGTCAGGGCTGGTGTCCCAGAGGATGCCCGCGCTGGAGAACCCCAGGCTCTGAATATTCGGCCCGAACTGCACGAGCGTCACCACCACCTCACTGCAATTCTCCTTCCCAAGCGCCGTCAGCTTCGTCCCAAGCGCCATGCGCCACGTGCGCTTGCGGGCGAGCTGCGCCTGGCCGATGTGCGGGACGAAGTTGAACGTGCCGGCGAACTCTGGGCAGCTGACAGGCGTGGCGGAGTCCGCGGACGGGAAGAACAGGTAGGCCTGCCAGTGGCTCTGCAGGGTGTCGTCCATGTCGATGCCTGAGATGTCCAGGACTTCTTCCGCAGGACGCGCGGGCCGAGATCTAGATATCGGGCGCGACACCTTGAACGTGAGCGGGGTGGGTCCTAGGACATCCATGCCGGTGAGATGTCGCGCGGCGCGGATCATGGCTCGCGTCTGGGATGGCGTCGTGGGGTTGCAGACGGGGACGCAATTCTCTTCGCCAGGATTCTCGCCGTTCGTGAGCCACGCGGCCGGGGAGATTGCATAGGAGTACCGCAGAGGCACCGTGTCGACAATCTGAGAGACGTTCACGACGACGAGATCCGCGTTCTCGTCGTAGAACGTGAACTGCGCGCCGAGGAAGTCAGGGTGCATGGGCTCTCGGCGCTGCGCGCCTGGGAGCGCTTTCCAGAGCGTCCAGATGCGGTCGACGTTCGCGTGGTGGCCGTAAAAGATGGGGTCGCGCGCAGAGCGTCCGAAGTTGCCCATGTCGTCGAATATGGTGGGCGCTTCCGGGTCACCTACCCAGAGGTGCACGGTGCCGTGCGGGTTGTCCTCGAACGTGCCCGGCGCGTCGCCGCTGATGTCGCCGTAGCTGTATGATTTCCCGAAGAACAGGCGCGGCGTGGTGGCACCCGCCGCGATCTGCGTGTACATGAGACGCACGTTCTCAACCCGCAGCTCGTCGGACGTCTTATTTGTGCACCCGCCCAACGAGTTCAGGTTCACGACGTGTGGCGGCTGCGCGCACTCGTTACGGTTCCGGTTCCAGAGCGAGGAGGATTTGTTGCGCACATACACCCACGGGAGCGTGTTAGCATAGGGCGTCTCCTGGTTGTCCCAGTTCCAGTATGGCATCGCAAACGCGTCGTCATTCAGGAGCTTCCCCAGGATGCGCTCGTGGAAGTAGAGGAACATACGGTGCCATGGCAGAAACAGCCACCCGTTGTGAATCTCCAGTGGCCAGCTCATGTTGGGGTAGTAGATGCCGTTGTCGCAGTACAGGCAGTGCAGGTTCGCCTGGTTGAGCAAGGAGCGCGGGTCGGAATCCGGAAGCGCGCGCAGGAGCTCATACCCGCGCTCCAGCTGCGCGATGGCTGTGTCGTCGAGCGAGTGAATCGGGCGCCGGACGCGCACCAGGAGCTCGGAGTCGTGGGCGAACTGGCGCACCGTTTTGCCGGTGTATGGCACCGGCATACAGCAATGCTCCTCGCTCAGGCAGTTGCCCGGGATCCTCGCCGCGGGCACCGGCACCGCCACCATGGCGGGCAATATCCGGAACACAATCACAAGACATGTGAATATCACGCGCCATGGACATCGTCGTCGTCCCATCGCACTCACCAGCTCCTCACACTCACCAGTCGGCATAACATACTTCTGTCCTAGGATTGTATGTATGGACAGTCTCGCACAAATACTACTCACACTCACTTTAGGGTCTGTTCTAGTGCGGGAGCGCAGTGCTGAATAAACTTGGACATCCGGTGACGAGCAATATTTATTCTGCACCAGGTTGATGTCCCTCGGCTGCCCAAAAAGCGCCATGAGACTGATTCGACAAATCATGTGGAAGAGTCTCGGTACATGAGAATGCAACAGTCAACCTGCTGACGAGCACTTCGGTTGTGAGCAGGTAAATCCCAGACTTCATGGTTAGGAAGCGCTTGAACCAGATTCAAAAGCAAGTCGGTTACTTCTAGAGTTTGGTCCTTCACATTATGTCGTTTGGATGCATTCGCTCCACAACTTTGAGGCCGACATAGACTCGTCTCCGATGATTAATTTTCATGTCGACGTAAATCTGGTAATAAAGATAACTCTAAGGACGGTGGTCAGGGACATCAACTTATTTCCAGTGTCTAGCCTGTCGCGTGGGTTAGTAGCCGCCTCGATGGCGCCGTCCTCGCCACTAATTCAGACTTCCATCAACCGTCAACTTCTTGTAGAGATTGTCCGTCTCGGAATAATGGAAAGAATCAGTAGGTCGGATCTGCTTCCTGTGGTTATTTTGCAAGGGACGTAAGTACTACCGGTCATAACGATTCACCTGAAATCATATGAAAGCGGCAAGAGCCTGTCTACATGTACTAGGTAGGGATCCATCCATAATTAAGGTTTGACGCTGAGTCTCTTCTGATAAAAATATATCTTTCTCTTCTATAATTTATGAACTATTGTGGAAGAGATGTACCGAAGTTCCTGTCCGTCTAAAGATGTGGCTAATTCTTCATCTGCCTCTGTATTTATTGTCATGCTAACATGTTGGCATGACAATAGTACAAATGGGGTGGTTTCCAACACTCTAAATTGTAAAACCTTTCCACGTTGTCTGTAACACTTCACTTTTCCACATTACATTTAACACTTCACCAAATAGTGTGAGACTTGGAGTGTTATAATCAGCCCATTTGTACTACCTGTGAATAAGGTGCCATTGATTGATAACAAACTTTATGTAATAATCAGCCTTTTGGTTGAGAAATGGTAGTTGCTACCTTACTACAGGTGACGATTGTATGATAAATGCAATGATGGGTCAGTTTCCTTTTCTGATGTGGGAAGCTTGAAGGGTGAGAACTATTGCCAGTAAGGTATACCCCCATGACCGACAGATTAAGCTATGTGCATATAAGGAGAACCCATATTATATTACTTGTATTTTTCAGTGATAGAAAATAGAATTACAATGTAAACCCAAGTGATTTCATATTTTTCCATTGAAAATTGAATTAGTAATGAACTTTCAAAGTGTGCTATCATGTTTGGCCTATTTCTACTACGAGCGACTCTATCTTGCAAGCGGTGAGCGGCGAGCAGAATGTTTTTTGAAATTTGGGAAAAAATTGCAGTTAATTTTTTTTTAATGTGAAATTTTGGCACAACTACTAATTTTGTAGACAAATTCTAAAAATAGTCCTAAATAAGAAGTTGTCCTATAACCGTGGACACTTGTGTTTTCAAAAAAAAATCCTCCTACCTCTATTCTTGTGCTTTGGTTACAAGCCTTTTTAATATTCAATTTTTTAATAATAAACATTTGTATGGGGCCATATATGGAGTCTAAGAAGAGTTTGTGATTAATCAAATGAGAGTGTCGTGCTAATATATTTCACTATATTTGTTCAACATCAATTGAATTAATTCTTTATTGATATTGCAGTCATATGGACAAAATGGGTACTAACAAAGGTGACTAAGGTTTAGGGTGGTATTGCAGAGGTATCTAACGGATATCACCATAGTATAATATGGGTATCACATTGGCATTATACATTGGGTATCACCTAGGTTCAATGTTGAAGAGGAGGTGAATGTGCCACTTCAATGGATCACAATCCGATTCCAAAACGGATTTTGTATGCTAAACTCCCGAGTCTTGTTCGGTGAGGACTTCTTCAACATGCGCTCGAGTCACCCTTCGGCCATCATGGGGGATAGAGAAATTCAACATAACCGATCTCTGGGAATCGTGGGCACACCCAGTGGCAATTCAAGTTGGGCTTCGTGAACCCAAAATTTGAGCACCTTTTAAGCCGCCTGTCCTGGTCAGTAGATCCTCAGAGAAGTTCCTAACAGCCTCAGCTATGAGTTTGAGGTCGCTGGAACGTTGAGCAGAGCGCAAACTAAGTGTACCTTTATCAAGACCTTTTCCAAATGTGCCACCTTTCAACCATGCACGATACGAAGTGATTTGCATGAAAGCACGTATGAGGTCGTCCATAGTTGCTCTGTACAAACACGTCATTGTATTTCCGGATTGTTGTAGCCAACAATTGTGGATAGTTTCCGCAAGGTTGCACGACTGCATGTCAGGTCTTTGTCAAGTGTGAGATCCTGAGTAAACACAACAACTGTCTTTATTATGATCTTCTCATCTTCTTAGAGTGAACATTGGAAGTTACATACATATTAAAAGGAAACAATAGTTACAAGTTGTATGGCACCGCCCCATTGTCGATTTCGGAAATGCCAAAAAGCCATCAAATCCTCCAGATCTTGATGCTTAGTTTTGGTGGTTGCACCGGAAGACATCCACCACCCACGAATTACTTCGTATTGAGCTTCAGCCTCCTCTTGAGTCTTTTGCCTTTTTCCATATCTTGCAAAGGGCGATGTGCTAATCTTGAAAACTGGGAAGAATTCTTCTAGTAGTGGCTCGCTGAAGACACTTAGTCCAATGAAATAAGCAAATTCGTTCTTTATTCTCCATGGGCTTATCTTTGTCACCGTTGCCATAAACTCGCCAAAAGACGTGTCAATTTGCACCAACGTTGTTGTCAAAGTCTGAAACTCCCACTTGGTTGCCCCTACCAAAAAAGTTAGTTAAATTGTGATTTTTAGTATAGATAACCGGCAAAGTATTTAGTATTGCATAGAATTAGATTGTATAGCAAATAGTGAAAATAGGAAAATGCTTAACTAGTTAATTAGTGTTATAGTGGTGATAAAACCGGGTCTTAAAACAACCTAATTTTATGCCCCGAAAAACTAAAAGAGAGTGTCCGGAAAAGTCTCCTGGACAAAGGTTCAAATCACCACTTAGAGCTAAATTAGCTAGTCAAGTCTTCATTAAGTAGATAGATTATTTGTTAGTATTTCTTTCTAGTCTAATTGTTTAGGTTTTCCTTCTAGTTATTTGTTTGTTGAAAACATAAATTCTTATTCGAAAGAATAGGAATTTAATCTAAAATATAAGAGAAAAATCATAAATAAATAAATAAAAAATTAAAATTAAAATTAAATAAATTGGCTACTACCCACGTACCGGATATCAACCGGGTACCAGCACTGCCCAGGTACTGAGATTGCCGACATCCAACAAGAAGACGAGACAGAGAAGAAAAGAAGAGGAGAAGGAGAAGGAGAGGAGAGGAGAAGAAGAGGAGATGAGAGGAAGAGGAAGAGGAGGCTGCGAACAAGAGGAAGAGAAGGGTTTTGAAGGAGAGTTGCAGCCACCTAGGGTTTGAAGTTGCAAACTAGAGTTTGTCGAAGATTGTAGCGGAGGAGGTTTTAGACATAACAAGGTGGCGATTTCTAGGCGTCGAGGCGGTGCAAGGAGGTTTACAACTGTGGCAAGAAGATTCAGAGACGAAACCACGATTGCAAGGAAGTTGTCGGTGCAACAAGGAGACTATGGTGGCAAGAATTGTGAACAAGGTGATTCTTGTCAATTGATGGATTTTTCTTGTTTGTAAAACTTCCTCGTTTATAAGTTCTCTTCTTTCACTTGTTTTCTCATTTTCCTTTCTCCGGGGTGAATTTCGGTTGCCTTCTTTCGAGTCTAGAGAAAGTCTCCTGGTAGACTCTACTTAGACCTTGTGCGTCCTAGAATCTTGAATCCTTGTTACTCGTGCGTCTATCCTCTGTCCCATTATTTATTTTCCATTGTCCCAGCCTTGTGGCAAGTCTTCTTTTGTATTCCCCCTATTCTTCTCCTTTTCCTCGTCTTGCCAAAAATTTCTACCATCTTCCCGGTCTCTCCGGTCTCCTAGAAAACCATCTTTAAAAACCCTTGTTCCCCTAGCATAAGAGTCATCTCTTTTGCTTGAGTGGTCAATTGTTATTGTGTTTTGTCTAGTTGTGTTTCTAGATATGTGAGATGCCTACATCCACATTAATCTAGAAAATTGTTCCGGAGAAAAGTATATCGGATGCCCAGTACACTTGTGTTTTTCGGGCCGGACCGGAAATTGCGATAAGTTGGTAGGGCAATTGCTGGAAGTACACGCACATCCCGGAGTTCGTCCATCCCGGACAACATGATTCCACCGGTGACACTGAAGCTTTCCAAGATTGATTCTAGCAAGTGGAAGGGGACTGAAAAAGGAGAATAGTTGGAGGAAGACCTCACCCGGATGGGTTACATGGGATTATACGAGATACCTTGGATCTTCTAGAAGGGAAAAGCTAGCTTCCATGCCCTTCCTTCACGCTTCCTCCAACACCTCCTCCAACATCCTTCTTCTTCCTCTTCTTCACCTCTTCCTTGAAACCCAATTCCTTCAAAGAGACCCAACTATGAGAGAAAAATCGTATTGTTTGAAAGAGAGAGAGAGAGGAGCCGGCTGTGAGAAAACGTTGGCTGTGATAAAAATGTCGACTGTGAGAAAACGCCGGCTGTGGGAGGATCCTGACCGTGGAAGGACGCTAGCCTGGAAAGGCGTCGGTACCCGGGCCTGCCGGTACTCGACCCGGTACCCGGTTTGGTAACTGAGTTGGTACCCGGCTTGGGGTACCTTCTTTTTTAACTTTTGATTTTTTAATTTTTAATTTTTAAATATTTTTTAATATTCTTTTTCTTTTATTCCTTTATATTTTTTTTTCCTCATATAAAATAAAATTCCTATTTTCTCAAGTAGGAACTTAAGTTTTCTACAACAATAAAGTAAAAAGAAAAACCTAAACAACTAATACTAAAAAGAACACTACTAACACGCAGTTAAGCAATTATGCACTTAGCCAAGTGCACTGGTTGCTAGTAGAAAGCCGCAAGTTATTTCCTCATAACTTTAAAAAAATCAAAACTTGGCAAGAGTTGAGTATATTTTTTGTCACAAAATTTTGGTGTTTGTCGTATCAAACATTGACATCTTCATATTGATATAAGTAATGTATTTTTTACATTCGCTACCTTTTTATAGAAGATATATGATTTCTAATCTAGTTTGCAAATCCTGCTACAAAATTATAATCATGTGCCCAAAGAGATTATAAATGTCTTTTGGGTTATTATAGGATTTTAGAGTACTACACTACAAATACAATGTGTAAGAGATACCAAAATATATATGCAATTTTCTAAGACAGTGTAAAGTATCTCACTGTATTTTATAATGCAAAAACATACATAATCAAGCAATTCCACACTATTTTTGAGAGATTCTAAAATCAAACATATCATATGGACCATCCAATATATAAATATATACCACTTACCAAACGATAGACACATTTTAAACTGCATTATACTAACGAATTTGCCACCTAAACTGCGTACATGTTCTACTACAGTATATAGCTCCAGGTCTCAGAGCTCATCTTCTCGTGCAACGACTCCCTCCACGTATCCAATGGCGCTACCTACCATAGCAGACAGTTCATGATCCTGCACTAGACGATCTTCCACATCTACGGTGCTAATAAACGCACATTGAACATATTGGTAATTGCCAGGAACACCCTCCCGCGTATGCCTTACGCTATCATCATTGTAGAAAAAACCATCCTCTAGATTGAAGGACATCTCTCGCTCTAACGAGAAGGCCCCTTGAAATGCAATGATGTCCTCGAATACGCTAGATCTTGGAACGGAAGGCAAACTTGGTCCAGTATCACTCTGAGTACCTCCAAACGTCTCATGTGTCTCCGATACCGGCTCTGATTGAGAAGGCATCGAAGGCTGTGTAATCCTCCTCTGCACCAAAAAAAATTCTAATGAGTCCAATTCTTCTTCCCCCACCTCCAACCTGGGACCATCAAATGTACGCCACCCTCCTGCCACTGCCGCCAAACTAACATCCACTACACCGGTATCTTGCATCCTCTTTATAGGTGTTGTAAACGTCTCCCTTGCAATATCTCCCACCGCCCGCTACATTGATGGAATTCTCTCTCTTGGAGGAGACTGGTTCACTTCATCTTCATCGTTGTCTGAAATCTTGTAGCTCGGACTACTACAAGATGAGGAATCTTCAGTGGTACCTGAACGTGGCAATCTCTCATGAAAACCACCTCCATCCTCATTGTCGTCTTCAATCCTCACTCCACCAACCACCTCTTCGGTCTCATGTACGATTTTGCAACCGGTACTCGTTCCACCAGTCCTAACCAACACTTGTTTTTGGAACTTGTCGGACAACTCATTGTACAGGAATGAAACTCTGTCAGTACAATCGTCAATGATAAAAATCTCAGATCTCTAGAAATCTCCTTCAAGGATCGTGGGAAGGCCGTAGATATGTTACAGGCTACTAAACCCCAACCACGGGGCAAGTATGAGCCCATTAGTCTTGCCAGCTCTGATGGAGATCTCTCAAGTGAATCAACTTTAGAGGGTTGGCGTGCCTCACTCCAGTGATCCAAGAATACAAGTGGAAGTGGAAGGTCTCCAGAAACATAGTTTGGACCAGGAGATGTACCCACAGGGTGCAGCATATAGATCACAACATTGCCAATTGGTTGTAATACTTGCTCCAGACGTCCATTCTCTGTAAAATCGAGAGCATAGAGATTAAACAAGTTGGGATCAAATGCGCAACATCCACGTCGCATGGTACATTCCTCTAGAAGCTTCACCTTTGTGAAAAACTCTTCATTCGCATACACGGCCGTTGGTAACACGAAGATGACGTTCCATCGTTCAATATTTGCCATCCATAATGTCAGCTGTGCAAAAGCTGCGGATAACTGGAGGTCTCCCCAATGACCATCTCCATGCCTCCCACCGCTACGCCAACAATCAATCACCCACAAACATGGTTTTCCCAACTCTATGTACTCGATGCGGAATAACTCTCTTCTACATCGAATCGGAAGAAGATTCTCTGTGTCGTTTTGGCCTGGCCTCAAAACTTCCATCTGCCATTCCCAATTAGCAGTAGCCAATCCTCCCACATCCACGGACAATCCAATCTTTCCACACCCCCTTGCTGCAATGTTATCATCATGAAACGTGATAGAAGGAGGGATGAGGTAGGCTATGTCTTCTAGTTTAGACACCTTCCCCCACACAAGAGCACATCAAGTTTTTTTCGTGGTAGCATTCAAAAGCTTTCCAAAGGTATCGAGTTGTTCCTTACTCCTTGGAAAATACTCCCCTACAGGGATACGAAAGAACTCCTCCATGGTATTAAGTGTATTTTCCTTGTTCTCCACCATCAAGCAACGGATGGAATTCATTAGAGCTTCTCGTCTCTAATATTGGTCAACGACACCGGAAATCGTATGAGGATGTGGATTCGGGTATTTTACACCGTTGAAGTAATATGCTTGACGAGGTCTTGCTCCATCCACCTTCACCGGCTTCGCTGCAGCAGACTTTGCCAACCGAAGATAATATGGATTCGGAACCCTACCTGACGGCCTCAACCAATTCTAGGTCATCTCCTTTCTTGTTGGTCGTACGTCCACATTTAGATCCAGTTGTTTCTTCTTCGCCATGTCCTTCCACTTGTCCTCTTCTTCCTTGCTGTAGAGAAGAATGTTGTCTTTGTAGTTCTTGCATACTTGAATGATAGCTTCAAAGCAATCATTGCTCGGATTCCATGCATGATTGGTCAAATCCTCCATGTTTTTGGCCAACCTCTTCACCGTGACAACTCCATCCCCCTTGGGCAATTTATGCACTCCACTTGCCGCACTCACCAAAGCAACAGCCCAGCGTGCATCGTCCGCACATACTGTGCTATTAGGCCTCCCGTATAAATCCCAAATCTGATGGAGCTTTGTCAAATCCTCCTCCATAGTAGAATATGATTGTCTCTGGAACTCCCCCACGTTGATCCGCGCAGACTTCTCAATATAAAAGCGGCGATCATTATACACCACAAAAGAGGCGTCCTGCCGCTCAAACGTGTGTAGGTACTCATTTAAAGGCATAATGCCATCTCTCCACTGCTGCTGTGCAAATTTACAAGCTGCTACTATGTGTTGCCCATCCACCGGTTCCTAAATGATATGATCTTAAAGCAAAGAATATTGGGATTCCATGGCACCTTGTTCAAAAGCACTCCCCTGTGTAATAAATATGCGTTCAAACTCTTGTGTTGTTCCTACCGACGAAAATGGCAACTCCTCCCTCTTAACGACACCATCATCCGTGGTAGTATACACGATGTATCCGATCGGTCGAAGTACCAATCTACTCACCCGAGTCGCGGATTCTGGGTCTCTTAAGCGGTTCAATACTTCTCTAACCCTCTTTTGTGATAAAACCCGGTGATTCGTTTAACTGATATTTAACAAAATATGGACAAATGAAAGTCCAGAAATAGTGGTCGGCTCTCAGCCGAGAGCTGCCAAAGCGTCTTATCAATAATCTTTGAAAGTGCCTAACTCACTCATTTTCTATCCGAATGGAGCATATGAGATGTTTTTTGGCATCTACGAAAAATGTAGATGTTAAAAAACACCTCATAAGCTTGATTTGGACAAAGTTTGAGTAAGTTATGACCGTTTGAAAATTTCAAACGAAGAGAAGCATCGGCTGGCAGCCGATAAGAATTCAAAGTCTAATCGGTCCACAAATGGTGATTTTGTCCAGATTTTGTTAAATATCCGTTGTTTCTAGATTCTCCACAGAGACAATACGGTCTATGTGTGCCTTAAACACAAAATTCCCCCACACTGATCCTTTTGCAATCTCCTTCATTGTAGGCACTAGTGCTTTTAAATACATTGAAGTTGGAACATCATGCGGTATCTCCACATTGTCTTCAAAATCCTCTAGTATATTATCTAATAGGTTGTGAAATGTTTCTTCTTTCGGCGCCATGGATGATGGCTGACAAATCAGCTAAATCTCTCGGTGTAGATGTAGGGGCCCTACGATGACCATCAGACGTCTTGAGCCCGGACCTAGGAACCAAGCCACCCGATCTGATACTTCTTTCAATCAACCTCTTCTCGCTTGGATCCAAACTTGATGGGCTTTCTCTTGAAGCAGAAGCTACATCACTCTCAACACGCCCTGGCCTCTTCGTAGGACATCTACTCGTTAATGGAAGATAAGGTTTTATTTGTACCTCAGAAGTTGTAGTGGGATGTTGGCCTCCACTTTCCCTTCCCCCCTCCAGTGGTTGCCAATCCAATTGCAACGGCTCAGCAAAAATTCTATAAACTTTTGTTTCTTCTAGGTCCGCTGGTTGGGCTTGACTTGTCGCACGTGATGGGTCCTTCGCCCGAAATGCTTCATATCTGATATGTTCCTCCATAATTTTCTTAGCCTTCAGCACCATCTTCGGTGATAACGCTAAACAGGCTAAGACGTTATTGTGTCTAGTTGTACGTACCGCAAGAGAGATGTTTAACCAAAACGTCTCCAATGATTTGAGGAATTTCACTTGACCTGGATTTTGAAGAAGATTCAAAGGGACAGGTGTAAGAAGAAACATCTTCGAAAGAGAAGTCTTCAACTCCAATTGACCTGGACCCACTACGCAAGTTACGTATACTATATCATCACGTCAAAGAGTATTTGCCTGGATTTTGCCAAAATTCTTCCCCAACGCCGATGTACACTTCCCTAGCTCAAAGCGATAATCCGTCACCCACAAGAAGGCGCTCGACTCATCCACTTCCCCAATCCACCAGCCGTGGTTCCTTCCAGATTCTCTCAGTTTTTGTTGGTGCCATAACGCAACACTCAAAAAACTTGTATATCATTACGAAACGACAGTAACTATTAGTATGGAATAAGAATTTTTGAACCACCACTCATTGCACAATTTTTTTGAACATGCTACACCCCTTGTCTACCTCTAAAAAAATTTACACTACACAAGATCTAAATCCAATACCATCGTATTAAGCATGTTGTTAGTTCTTTGGTGAAATAGCATATTAATCCAAGTCAATTATTTTCACACATTTTCACACATTTTTGGTGAGAGTACCCAAAAACTTCTACCTTTCTACATAAAACTTTGAGAACTTCGTATGATTCACTTTTGATTTTTTCTACGACATTATGTGATGTAAAACTTCTAATTGACCATTTCAATTCTCATTTCAAACGATATCAAGTTCACAAAAATACATAACGTGAATTGAGAATTTTTGAACCTCCACTCATTGCACATTTTTTTTGAATATGCTACACCCCTTGTCTACCTCAAAAAACTTTTGCACTACACAAGATCTAAAGCCAATACAATCGTGTTAAGTCTATTGTTAGTTCTTTGGTGAAATAGCAGAAGAAGAAGAACGCCGGTCTCCGAAGGAGCCGGCGTGAATAAAGTGTCTGTTCGTTCCATTACTAAGACCATGCCCACCGGACAAGAAATTAGTAAACTGGAACTACTTCCCCCTCTCAAGGGTAGACACTATGTAACCGGTGACCAGATACCAACCAAAAAACAAACAACCAATGTAACAACTAACTAAGCAAGTCGCCAAAACCACAAAACCAACAAGTCAGGATAAGTCTGGGCGGAGAAGCATTTAAGGGGGGTCTTGTATATCGGGGAGGGCTTGGTTGTTTTTGATTTTACGTTTATGTAGCAAAATGGACATGGCATATTGAATAGCGATGGTGTTAATGTTTTTAAAGGTGGTTTTGATTGTTTCAATGAGTATTTTGAAGGTATCTTCAAGAGTTTTCATAGATGGGATGAAGGTGGTGGCACGAGCGCCAGATGTGATAACAATAATGGGGTCCTCATTCCATCCAAGGGCAATGATGTCGTCAATGAGGGGTTGGTATTTGTCTATTTTGTTTTGGATTGTTTCCGGAGAAAATCTATCGTTGCAATATGTGAATTCAATGAATTGGATGGTGTAGTCTTGGTTAATGTGGTCGGGTGGCGGATCATTGTATGGTAAACCTCTAACACAGAGGATGTCCGGTTTGAGCCTAGCATTGCAATGGCATCTTTGGGTCACAAATGAGCATGGGAGTAGCCAAGGGGAGACTGTATTTTCTTGTGGATTGTTATTAAAAGTGCCGGCGTTCATTAGTATAAAACATCTTGATTTATTGTAGGAGGTGATTAGTTTTCGGACTTCCCATACCGCTTTATTATGCCTTTTAACAATTAGAGAATGTATGTGGTGGTTTTGGCATTTGAGTAGAACATGAAGCCATGTGTCGGGGTCCGTTGAGGGGCATATGGGGCATGTTATGGATGGGAATCTTTCTATTCCAAAGAAGAGTTGTTTGCGAGCGTTTCCCATATACTGACCGGTACGGAATTTGATGAGGCATGTTATTTGTGAGTCTGAGATGATGGGGTTTTTCCAAAAGTTTGTAGAGAGTTCATTGTCTATGTCGTTATTGTTAGTCCATTTTTCTATGTTAGGAATATTTTCTGAGATTGTGTCAAGGTTGTTGTCGAGGTCTTGTTTTTTGAGATATTTGCCCAAAAATCTAATTGGGCCTTTGTCGGGGGTATTTTCTTTGGAAGGCCAATCTTCTTTTTGAAAGTAGTATGGGGTGGCATGGGCATGTTCATGTGAGTCTGGCATTTTTGTGTGTTTTTTCTCGGCCTTCTTTTGCAAGTTTGTCTGCTTGTTCGTTGCCATCAATGTTGGCATGGGCTCACTTTATGAAGGGTTGTGATTTGTGTACGGTTTTGTAACATTTGGACCATTGATGTTAATATGATTTGGTCGGGGTGGCTATTGTGGAGGGTAGGGTGTGTTATTTGAGTGTTTAGTAGGTAGAGTGCATTTATACAATCGGTGAATATATGTGCAGGTTCATTTTTGTATTTTGTTGTGATGATTTATAGTGTGTTGTGAATGGCCATGAGTTCTGCTCTGAGGATATTTTGTAGTCCGTGGAGTCTTTTGGCTAATTTAATTTCTTTGGTAGAATTATATATGCCATAGCCAGCTTTTTCTCTGTGCCAAGAGCCTAGGCTAATTTGTTCTGGTGGTTTAAAGGAGCCGTCGGTGTAGTAGCTGTGTGCGGGGTTAAATTTTGGTGTAGTATGAATTGGGTAGTCAGGGAGAGGGGGAGGTGTGACGGAGTAGTTTAGTGTGTTGTTGATATAGTTTAGTTTGGACCAGTTTTTACTTTTGTTTACGGGGGTTTGTATGGGTGTTGGTGGGGCTGATTTTGTGTATATTCAGTGTATATTTAAATTGTTTGTTATGTTGGTAAGTTCGGCAAGTTGTTCTAGGGAATTTAGGGTTTGATTTTGATGATGGACGCATAGTATTTGTAAGGTTGATGGCTCGATTCGGGGTTTTTTTAGTTCGAGTGGGATAGTAGGTTCTTCGTATGGTATTGTGTCTGCCTCAAATACTGCAATGATATGGGAATCTGAAAATGGGTTTAAATGTTGGTTGTTGTTTTGGTACCAATTGTTGTTCGGTGTGATGATGATTGTATTTGTGTTATTTGGATCGTGTTTGGCGGCAAGTCAAGCCGAATGTATTGCTTGTTCCATATCTTTCTCGTTGTGGGGGTGAGCTATACCATTACCGATCCATTTATAGTCAAAGGCCTTGCCTAGGGATCCGAATATTTTGTCTCTTTCATAGGGTGAGTAGAATTTTTTTAGTTTAGTAAAACATGTGACCGGGGAAGAAAAGTATGATTGTTCAATGTTAAAGGACGAGATTAGTGAGTCTAAGATGGGTGTGGGTATTGTGTACTGCATATTTTTGAGGGAATCTTTTTTTGGTATTTGGTATTTGTACCTTTGGTATAGCCAAATTAATTCGGTTTCAAAGGGTTGGGTTGTTGGTTCGATATTCGTAGGAGTTTGTAGTTTTGTATTGTATTGATTCCATAGCCATTGGAGTCGAGTAACGGGGATAGTGTGTAAGTGTCGGCCATTTTCTTCATGTAAGTGTGCTTGATTGTTATCTATTTTGATTGTGTTCGAGTGTGTGAGGATATCATTTTCGGGGTTGCATTCTGTTGTATAAATGTTTAAGAGTGGGATAATTATGGGTGGTGTAACGGACCTTGAATCTGAGACTTGTTCTTGGGGGTGGTGGGCTAGGATGATATCCAAGTAACTTTTGTTTTGAGTTTTTTGGTAGTATTGTTTTAATTTGACGGTATTATGTGTGGAGGTATTGGTATCGTATCGTGGGAAGAGATCTCTTTGGGGGAGCCATTTATTGTATGTATTATCATTGTATTGCCATTGGCATAGATATTTTGTGTAGGTATTTTCTATGTTGTTTTTGTCTTTGTGTTGGATATGTTTATGGTGTATGATGTTATCAATGGGATATGCAGTAGGGTTTTTGAAGATGTATGTTGGAAGTCAGGGATGGTATGGGTGTAGAAGGTTAGTGGGGTTGGTTGGTGGGGGGGTATTTCTTGGGATGATGCTATTATTGAGGGTGGTGAATGAATCTTTAAGTATATAGGAGTATGAGTGTATATTACAAGGGGTGTGACATGTATTGGGGCATGTTGGGGTGCAGAATAGTTGTTTAGCAACATTTAAAGCACTTTTTATTAGTTTGGATGGGGTGAAGTGGTAGTTTTTGAAGTCTTCATTTTTCATGATGTGTGTGCCGTTAGGTAAGGTAATTTGGCTTAGTTCAAAAATATTTTTTGAGAGGAGTTTTTGTAGAAGTTTTTGGGAGAGTTGGGCATTGAGTGTATTGTGGTTTGTTGTTTCTTGGCGCCATATTGATTCTAGTGGTGTGGGATTAATGAGGAAGTTTGAAAGCGTACTTTTAAGGTGGGCTTTAGCTATGTGCTTTAATAAGAAGAGAGTTCGTATTATTGGTGATCTTGTACAGTCGCTTTTTTTAAATTCCGGGTATGTTTTCGGCACCACCGTATTGGGCAAGGACATAATGAGTTAGTCCATTGTATATTTTTCCAAGTCTCCCTGTGTCGTTTAAAGCATTTTGTAGTTGTTCACCTATACACCTGAGATATGCGTTTTTGAAGGAAAAAGCTTCAAGCCCGAATAGGTTATGTGGGAGTTGGGTTATTGCATTTGACATACATTTTGGTAATCTACATATTGTTTTTTGTATGGCTATTATTTTTTGATCAAGTTTTTTGATAGCTGGCATAGAGTAAGGTACACTATAGAAACTATATGCCACCCCAGGGCGTAGTACAGTATCAACCATTTTTATTTTTTGTTTTATGGTGGCCGGAGAGGTTGTTAGGTCTTTGCATTGTTTGATGAGTTTTGTGGTTGTAGTGTGTATTTGGATTTTCCATTTTAGTGAGGGAACAAGGTTTGTTCCTAGATATATGTATGGTTCATTTTGGTGTAATATAAGAATCGGTTGATTATGGTAATTGATATTAGAAGTTTGCATTAGAGCTTTGAAAGTGGTGGGATTCAATTTGGATTTGTTTGGGCATCCAGTAGCAGCGCATTTTGGGACACCTACGTCCATACCGGTCCATTTGCAATATCTATCAATTTTATTTAGTTGTATTTGGATAGATTTAATTTTGTTAGTTATTACGGCGAGGTCATCCGCGTATGCGGCAGAGTTTATTGTGACTTGTGATGTTCCAAACGTGTATCCATTTTTACCTCGTTCTAGCCATTTGAGTAGTGGTTCTAAGAAGATGATGAATAGGTATGGGCTAAGGGTGTCCCCTTGTATAGTTCTTCTTTGGATCGGTATAGGCTTTGTTCTTCCAAAGTATTCACCAATATAACAAGTGGTTGATTGGGAGTATATGTTTCCAACAAGTATAGTTGCATCTTTTGGATAATCAAGATCCATCATGATTGCTAGTAGTCGAGCATGGTCTATTGAGCCAAAGGCATTTTTAAAGTCAACGTATTATATATATATATATATATATATCTTGGTTAGTGAATGTTGCATCTTCTAGTGCGGCTATTATAGTTTGTATTTGTCTAGTGGTACTTCTTTCTGCTCTGAATCCTTCTTGACTATCATGTAGGATTTTGAATTTTTCACCGTATGAGGATAGTATAGAGGTGAGTGTACTAGTGTATAGTTTATATATTGTGTTAGCAAGTGCAATTGGCCTATGGTTGGGTAGTATAGATGGGTTACCTTTTTTGTATAGTAAAATTGTTGCACTTGTTTTCCATGAGGTCGGTATTTATTTTTGTTTATAGCAGTGATAGAAGAATAGGAATAGTAACTTATGAAATTTCGGGGGCATGTTTTTGAATATTGAGTTTGGTATGCGATCTGGTCCTGGGGCTTTGTTGTTACCAAGATTTCGAAGGCATGTGTCGTATGTGGCTCTGTTGAAGTATGTTTGTAGTGGGATTTCTGGTTCGCCTCGTTTGTCAAGGGTAAATCCATCAAGGTCATGCCATGGATATTGGCGTACTCCACATGTACATTTAGGTGGATGTTGTGGTTGGTAATCACATGTTGGTAATATTGGTCTGTTGAATTTTGTTTGTTGGTTGAATATTTCATTCGCAATGTCTTCGGGGCTAGTTAGAATATTATTATGTTGATCTGTGATACAATCCATCCGCGGAGATTCTAGGTTTTTAAAGACTTTTCTATTAAAAAAATTTGGGCTAATTTTGTATAGATGTCTGTATTTTGAGATGGCTTTCTTAATATTGTTTTTGGCATATTTTAAGGTTACTTTCCGAGCTTGTATATTGGCGTTTTTTGCAATTAGTGCGATATCTTTTATCCGTGTGTCGTGGGATAGATCTGGGGGCGGTGGGGTAGGGATTTGGGTGTGTTGTAGAGTTAGGAGTTTGTTGTATATGGGGTGGTTACGCCATTGCTGGTTGTTTTTTATTATTCTAATGGCTTTCCGTATAACATGGTATGTAGTTAGGTGTTGTTTCCAAGTTTTAGAGAGTTTGCGGGGTAGATATCCGCCTTGTTGAGACGTTCTGTTTGTCAGTTGAGGTATTGGGTGGGCTCTACAAGTCTGTTCTAGTGTGTTAGTGATTTCATTGATGATTTTGTCTAGGGTATGGCATGCTTCTTGCCATTGTATTTGTGATAGTTGATTATTATTTTTAAGAGTGTTTATAAGGGAGTCTATTTGTGTGGAGTTTTTTTCAAAGAATTTTGTGTTGAATTTTTCTATATTATCTTTGGAATGGGGCTGAGTATGCGTATAATGTTGTTGCTTTGGGTTGTAGGGGTTCTATTTATTAATATGTTGTTTGGGATGTGTAGTTGTATTGGCAAGTGGTCCGAGTTGAGAGTACTATTCTTGTTTGTTGTAGAGGTGTATTGTGTATTGTTGTTTGTATTTATATAGAATCCATCTATTAGACTCCAATCACTATAATTATAGCCATCTTGTCTAGAGAATTGTGTATCGTTATTGATGTAGGTAAAGTTTAAGTTTTCTGTGAAGCGGCGCCAGTGGTAATCAATGGCTTGAGGGGGGTGGTGTGATTTCCATTTTGGCGGCCAATTAGTGCTATGTCTTTGTTAAAGTCTCCACATAATAAGTATGTGTGGTTGGGGTTGTTATTAATTTGAGATGTAATAACGTTTTGTATGTCTGTGATAAATCTAGTATCTTCTGGGTGAGATGGCATATACATGTGAAAGATTAACCATGGTTGTAGGGGATGATTCGTAATTTTGATTATTTGAATGTAAGGTGATATGTGCATTCGGGTAGGGATTTTGTTGATGTTACCTGGAAAGGCATATTTTTTGTGTATTAGTGTAAGGAGGCCACCACGGCCCGGTGTGTATGGTCTCCGTTGTTGAATGCATCTTGTAAGTGCATGTGTATTGTTAAAGATGAGTTTATAGTCTTGGAATATATTTTGTATATATTTTGTAGATTTTGTGGCGGTTAGTTTTGTTTCTTCTATAACTATGAAGGCTGGTGGTATGTCTGTGTTCGTGGCCAGAGTATATAAACTCAGAAGGGCAGTGTTTAAGGAGGAGGCATTCCATGTGATTATGTATGTGTTTTCTTGATTTGATCTAATGTTTTGATTATGTGGGGGGATGTGGTGCAGTAGTGGGGGTGGGTGGATGTATTATGGTATGGGATCTAAACATTTTAGTGATTCGTTTATGAGATTGTTAGGGAGGTAGGGGAATTTTTGTTTTATTATTTCGTTTGAGGGGAGTGTGGTTTGATTATGTAAAAAGTTATATAGTTCTACATGTATTGAATTGTTATGGTTTATAATACTTTGGTTGTCTTCGAGGAACTTTGTATATGGGTGTGGAGTATGAATGTGTCGTTCTGGTGGGTTTCGTAAGTTTAGTAGAGTTTGTAGGAGTGTATTGGTCCATGTGATTATGTTCGGATTTTGTGGGTTTAGGAGATGGTTACATTTATCTATTTGTGGGTGAGTAGTGACTACTAGGGCATATAGCATGTGAGGTGGCGGATGCGTATTTTTTTGTTGTATGTATAGGGCAATGTTTGGGTGTGTAGTGTTATATGTGTGGTGTAATGTGTGCGTGTTTTTTAAGAAGGGTGCAAAGGATTTTGCAATGTGTCCATATTCTGGTTGTAGATTTATGGTGTTAGGTATGAAGTATATTTTGGCATTTTTCTTATGTAATGTAGGGTGTCTTTTTAGTATATTAGGCATGGGCCCGGGTTGGTTTCTATGTCTCCTCCTAAGAGTAGTAGGAGTTTGTGGCGTATATGTTTAGTGGTATGTTTAAAAGTTTTTGTTTGTTGTATATTTATTTGAGGCTTTGTTATGGTTTTAAAGTCTTTTTTGTTTGGGGGGTGGGTGTTTGTTTTTTGTATGTGGATATTGATTTTTTTGTTGTTCATTTTCAAGGTAGGTGTATTTGTTTTTATCATTAACTTTTTTTGTGTCCATGTGTTTATTTGTGTAGTTATTTTTGTTGTGCTAGAGGTGTTTAGGAATGTGTATGATTTTTTGTATATTTTTTTGTTTGTCTTTGGCCTCGTGTGATTATTACGTATGAGGATGTTTGTATGTGGATTTATGCTAGTATTTGAGGGGGTATTGATTTGTCTTTTAGGGAGATTCCGTAATTTGGTTTTGGTTTTTAGCATTGTGTTGGTCGGTTGAGTGGTTTTTAGTTGCTGAGGGTCTGGGAGGCGGTTACAATCTTTTGTGTTAGGTTGTATGGTGTATGGGGTATGTGGTGGAGGTTTTGAGTTATGTTGGTGTATGGGTCGGGCAATGTGTGGATACATGATTTTTTGTATGTGGTGTTGAGTATGTGTATTATGAAGGGGGGGTGAGAGTTTTTGGGTAGTGTGTTTGTATTCTGGGCGTGTTCTAGTGGAGTTTGATATGAGGTGTATTTTGACATTTTTTGCTTCTTGTGGAGAGTTTTTTAGTGTTTTTGGCATGTGTCCGGGGTTGGTTTTTGTGTCTCTGATTTGTAGTAATAATGATAATAATAATAATAAATTTTTTTTATAGTGTGTTAGTATTTTGGTATGTAGTATTTGGTTTGTCGGTCCATGTGGGCATTTTTGTTTGATTTTATTTTTGTTTTTTTGTTTTTTAATGTTCATTTTTTTCCTTTTGTTTATGTGTTGGAAGGAGTTTTTATTTGTTTTGTTATGAATGTTTTTGTTTTTTTTTGTTTGTGTTTGTTTGTGTTGTTGTTGTTGTTTTTTTTTTTTATTTCTATTTATTTTGTGTGTATAGGTTTTAATTCTATTGTGTTTGTATGTCGTTTTGTGCTTGTGTTTCTGTACAGGTGTGTGTATGTTTGTGTTGTTTGTGTGTTTTGTGTATGTATTTGTATGTGTATGGGTGCTTGTGTGTGTGTTTTTGTAGGTGTATGTGTTTTTGAGGTACTTTTTTGTTTTAGAGTGTGTGGAGGGGTGTTTTTGGTGTATATATGTACGTGTATTTTGATATGTATGTAATTTCCTTGTTTTTATGGTTGTGTTTGTGTGTATGTGTGTTTTTTGTGATTGTGTGTATGTATTTTTGGGGGTGGTTTTTGTATTGAGTACAAAATGGGATTTTTTGGAATATTGTATGTATTCAGCATAGTATTTTATACATTTTGTATTTTTGTATCTCTATACCGCTATGTGTATAAGTATTTGTATTCTAGGATATGTATTGTATCTTTTCCTATACCGAGTATTGTACTCTAGGGCTATAGTATGGTAACTAATGATTACCGTGTAGTCTTGTTTCTTCACATGTTTGATGGATCCTTGTCTTTAAGTAATAAGTTCTTCTTTCCCGTTATGACGGACATGCTTTTGAGTACTCCAAACAATGCATCTTGTAGGTTCTCCATCTCCCCCTTGAGTTCTTTGTGCATTTTGTCGGTGTATTCTCGGGTCTCCTTTCTAATCTTTTTGTTGTTGTTCTCCAAGAGTTCCACCATATCTTCCTTGGTGATAGTCTCGTTCTTGTCTTGCAATGTGTAGGTGGAGAGGGTGTTGACAATTGCGGTGTTGAATCATCAAAGCCAAAGCTCTTCACTTCTTCCTCGGTGGGGCGGTTGATGCCTTCCAAACTCCTTCTATGTGGTGCAAAATCCACATAGTTGCCATTCATGACAAAGGTTTTGTGTACAAATGTCCTATACACAATAGGGTTAGCACAAAGAACATTGGCGTTACCATTATGACAATTTTCATCTTATTTGTGGAACCAAATGTTTCTTATGTTAGTTCCTCCCATGATTTTGTAGATTTCATGTGAAGTATTCATAACATCAAGGTGAATAGGGAGAGGGGAGAGAGTTAGGGTAAGGGCTTCTTTCCTTGCTTTGGTCTCTACCACGCCGTTGGTACCTTTGTTGTCATGTACTTGTTTTGTTTGCACCACTTCTCCTCTCAGGGCCAAGTGGTGTGCTAGCATTTTCTTGGTTTGGAGTGGTGTTGTGGCAATGATGAACGCATGGGCATCTCCATGTCCTTTTTTGCACCCCGGAGATTTCGAAATTGTGCCCACGGTGGAAGTTGCTCTCGAGGATTTCCTTAAAGAGGGCTTGAGCTGAAAAATCCATCAAGTTTTCACTTTTGATTTTCACAGAAAGGTTAGCACCCTTTGCAATACTAAGATAGGCCTTGCATACCTTCCCAACGACAAACTCATCATCAATTTCAAGGATGAATGGCCTAATGCCCTTCAAGAGTAATAGACCATTAAATTCGGGTTTGAGTAAGTGCATTTTAATACCCCCATTCCAAACTCCCTTCTTCCCCCCTTTTTTGATGCTAAAACATTGGATTACTAGTGGGTCTACAATGTTCTTTCCAAGTGCTATGTCCATTTTATTGAGCCTCTCAAAAACCATCTTTTTAACCATATCGCGCATGAGAGGGGTTTTGGGGAGTTCAAAGTGAATAGCAACGTGATAATCAAGGGATAGGCCAGAATTTTCGTTAATCTTGATGTCATATGGTATTTGGGTTAGATTAAAATGTTGTCCCTCAATTCCTTTTATTGACATGGGATAGAGGGTTTGTGGAATCCTAGGAAATGCAATTCTTGCTTCACTTACCTCTTCCGCTTCTTCCTTGCGCATACCTCTTGTCATCATGTCCGCCACTTTTTCGCCGCTATAGAGTTCCTCCTCTCCTTCTTCCACCGCTAAAGCCTCCATGGCTTGGAAGCCTAACCAAAATTTAAACTTAGTTAGTTTGGGAGTTTGGGTGTACTTACCTTTCTCTGATAGAGAAGCTCTACTCTTCTAGTTGGTGCTTGTAGTTTCTTCCCCTTTCCTTGTTGTCTTTGGGTTCTGGGCCTTGGCTGGGCTCTCCTCCTGTGATACTACCTCCATTTCTGTGTCGAGGCTTCTCTTGGGAAATCCTGTCATATTGGGTTTGTGACTTACCTGGTTACTGGGGTGGTATGACGTGAGACTTGGGTGAGCTGGAGTAGAGTTTGGAGTTGGCGCTCTTCCAATTCCAGTGGTTGTGGAGTTTGAGGGTCGGCGTGGACTAAACTGGGGTTCTGTTACGTTGCCGTTGGAGGGAGGATTCCTTCTTCTGCCTTGGCGCTCCTTCTTGCCTGCAGGGATTCTGCTCCTTCCTCTTGCT
Source organism: Bryoerythrophyllum caledonicum (assembly GCA_963971425.1). NCBI lineage: Eukaryota > Viridiplantae > Streptophyta > Bryopsida > Pottiales > Pottiaceae > Bryoerythrophyllum > Bryoerythrophyllum caledonicum. Next base: position 15,258,491 of record OZ020516.1, read on the forward strand.
TGGCGCTCCTCTAACCTCGCAGTATCGTTGGCTTGCGTGTGTATTCGGAGGGGGGAGACGTCGAGGTCTTCTTCGAGTGTTGTTCTTGTGTGCCGCTCGACCTCCTCAGGCTGTGTTCTTCGGGCGGTCTTCCTACCTTGTTTGGGTTCTGTTACTCCAGTTCGGGCTGTGTTCTCGTTGGGTACTCTTGATCCTGCTTCTACTCCTGTTCGGGCCTTGTTCATGGCGGTCTTTACACGCAGTGGTTTCAGTGAGTTCAAGGTTAGCTTCGAGGTCTTCCTATCTTGAGGGCGTTCGTTGGCGCAGGATAACTTCCTCCAGGTGAATCTCGGTGCCGTGCACGGTGGATCTGCACGGCGGACAGCCGTGAGCGGTGGGCAACTTGTTTGTGACTTCTTCGCGTTGGTGCTGGGGTTTGCGTCTTCCTTTCGTTGTTGCTGGGGCTTCTGTTTGCTTTTCTTCGGTGTTGGGTTTTGTGAGCATCTTGCGTTAGTGTTAGGCGTTTGGGAGCCTCCACTCCACTGCCGTGGGCTTCTCTGTATCCACTGGGATCTTGGTACTTGAGCTATCTTGTGTTGCCTGTTGATGCTGAGTGTGTAGAAGATCCTTCTTTTCTTGTTCTGTAGCTCTTGGTGTAGTGTGTAGCCTCCCTTCTTGATCACGATCTTCTCCCTGGTGTTCCAGTCTTGACTTGTCGGTGTGTGTTGTTGTGTACAGGTCTCTCCTCTATGCGTTGCATCCGGGGGTGGGCGGTAGTTGTAGCAATGCTGCTCTTGGAGGTGCCACCAGTAGTGATTCTTTCGTAACTTGTTTGCTGCAGTAGGGTTAGGTTTAAATCTAGGGGGAGATATATACCTATGACTTACGTGGGTGCATTGTGATTTTAGTGCACTTTTTGTGGTCACTATGTATTGTGTGTGAACTACAGTGCTAACTAGAGTGTGATTTTTATACAAAAGGAGAGAGGAGGGAATTAGACTTATCTGATTTGCTGGTGTTGACGTTTGGGCTCCCTGTTGCTGAATTATTTGATGCCGAGCTGCTTCCCTGCCGAGAAGACACTGTAGTTTGTGGAGATTCGAAGCTTGCTTTCTTGTTGTCTGCTGTTTAGTTGTTTGTTGTCGAGCTGCGAATGTTGGCTTGTCTACTCCGGGGGAATTTTGAGTGCGCGCGATCTCTTGTCTGGTGTTGCCTTGTTTCCTGCAAAAGTGGGGTACAGCAGTTCGTGGGGATTCGGCACTTGTGCACAAGCTGCCTGTTGTTGGATTATCTGTTGCCGAGCTGCGTTCTGGTTGGATGTTGACTCGTCTGCTTCTGGGGTGGCTTTATGCGTGAGCACTCTGCTGCCTAGTGTTGCCGAGCTGCGTTCCGGTTGGATGTTGACTCGTCTGCTTCTGGGGTGGCTTTATGCGTGAGCACTCTGCTGCCTAGTGTTGCCTTGTCCGATCCGAAGGTAGGATCCAGCAATTCGTGGAGATCCAGAGCTTGTGTACAAGCTACTTGTTGCCGGGACGTCTGTTGCCGAGCTTCGTTCCTGCCGAGTGCTGACTTGTCTGCTCCAAGGGTTGTCTTGGGTGTGAACGTTCTGTATTGTAGATCTTGGTTTTTGTCCCTGATTCTAGTTGTGATGCATTCTATAATTCTAGGTGTAAGATATGAGAAAGCAAGCAGTTTCGTCAATGAGTAATAGATAGTAAAGGAGAGAAAGGGTTGAGAGATAGCCTGAATGCTTGCTATGCGTGCTTGTAGGAGCGTGTCTTGTACTAGTGATTGTGGCTTGATGCATTCATACTGTGATTGACCTTGGTGTCGCGGATCTGGCTGTCATATTGTTGTTGAGTGCTTGTGTTCTAGTGGCCATGTTGATTCGTAGCGTTGTTCAATCTCTTGCATGCTGAAATCGTGGAACAAGGAGGAACAAGGACTAGTTGGTGGGTATTCAGATCTCCATCTCCCTGCACTTGATCTGGACAAATCTAAGGTTGGGGAGAGTCAATGAGATTAGATCTATGCACAACATATAGTTTCCCACGCTTCAGATAGAACTTACACGATCTCCCTCAAAGACTTGTCTATTAACTCTCAAATTTCCAGATCTAGTGCTCGAGCCCTTCCAACAAGTGTGATCTGACTCCCTAAGCTCACCAACGCCTAGATCTGAACAATGTGGGCTCTCAGTAAGGCCAACAACCTCTTACTGCACATACGTTCAAATTTCTAGACTGAGTCCTTGTGCCTCCCCTCACCACGAAATGCAGAGCTCACTCTCTACTCATTCTCCTGTTCCTCTGAATCTTGAAAAATGGTGAAATAGCATATTAATCCAAGTCAATTATTTTCACACATTGTCCCACAATTTCGGCCAAGGTACCAGAAAAACTTCTACCTTTCCACATAAAACTTTGAGATCTTTGTATGATTCACTTTTGATTTCTCCTACAACATTATGTGATGTAAAACTTCTTATTGACCATTTGGATTCTCATTTAAAACAATATTGAATTCACAAAAGAATATAACGTGAATTGAGAATTCTTGAACCTCCACTCATTGCACAATTTTTTTGAATATGCTACACTCCTTGCCTACCCCTAAAAATTGGTATACAGCAAACGAACATCATGCTTAACATTATGGTAATTAATTGAGACCCTTTAAAATGCAAAAATTGGACACCAATTGACGTCAAAGTCTGCTGATCCAGAAAACGCAGGGATGAAAATGAGCCTTTTCTCTACTTCAAACATTATAATCTTTCAATCCGTGCGGTAAAACTTTATGAAATTTTGTGAGTGTATTACTTAACAAGTCATTATTGAGATCCTACGGTTAATACTACCAAAAAAACTTCAATTTTTTTACCTTGCTAATTGCACTAAAATAAGCATTTCTAACAATTTTTGGTTGAGACATTCTCTACATCATTTATGGACCAAGGTACTAGAGGTATCAATATCGAGGGTATCACCACCAGGGTATGACTTACTGGGCACCATAACCGGTTATCAACCAAGGTATCAATTTTGAGTATCAATTTAGCGTTTTGAGTTAGGGTTTTGGAATTGAGGGTATCAATAAAGGATATCAATCATTTGCACCTTTGGGTAGTCCTAGGAGGAATGTGCGCGCGCACACCCCTGGCAATAGTTGTGAGGGAGGCTGTGAGTGTGAGAGAGGAGGATTTAAGGAAGGAGAGGCTTGTGAGGGAGGCTGTGAGTGTGAGAGAGAGGGATTTAAGGAGGGAGAGGCTTGTGAGAGGCTTGTGGGTTTGTGAGAGAAGGGCTTGTGAGGGCGGAGGGTGAGGAGAAAAGAATTCAGAGGGGGAGGAATGGCGGGGAGGTGTGAGGGAGAGAAGTTGTGGTCGGTTAGGGTTTGGGAGAGAGAAGGAGAATAGTTTGGATGTGAGAATAGGTGTGAGGGATGGTAAAAAAAAGAGTAGCCGCGAAGGAGAGAGTAGCCGCAACCTTTTGCAGAGAGACACCGCAGGGAGAAGTCCGTGCCCGCCCTTGCGACGCGTCGCGCCTGCGATGCGTTTGGCGTCAAGGCTGCTACGCCGTGCGCTTAGGGCTTGCGTCTACGCTTCAGGGCTTGCGCGCTCTCGGCTAACGAGACGGCTGTTGCGCCTGCACCAGGTTGCAGCGAAGGCTGTGTCGTAGTCTAGTGGTTCGTTATTCTCAAAATTGACCGAAATTAACCTTAAGCAAGCTCACCTTACCAGATTATTTCCAGGGATTTTTATCGTACATCAACCTCTTTAAATCTTAACAACAATTCACACATAATACCTCGGCACATCTCGGAGGAGGGCTTCCCCGGTACCTTAATAACTGGTAACAAGTAACCACATGTAATTCAATTAAACTCTACTGAGCGTCAGAGTAGATTTCCGCTAAGTTTTTACAGTGCCCGGTAAGTCACTACCCTCCGTTCTCGCAGTCTAGAGGCCACAATATCCACAATCTAACCCTATACCTTGAAAGAGTTATAAAGGTCGTAGCTGGTCTACCGGTCTTCACAATCTACCAGGAACTTGTCCCGGTAAACCGGTCACGCAAGCCCGGGTTCCAACTACAACCACACTCAATGAATCAAACCAAGAAGATACAAGACTCACAACAAGTTAGTACTAAGCAAATCATATGAGCAAAAACAACCTTCCACGGGGATCGTCAGAACTTATCTACTGCAAGGATAATAATCCCGGAATTCTCCGGACTCAGGTTTAATCGGGATGTCTCCTGGTGTACCGAGAGAAGGGGGATGTCACCCCCTACTCCCCACCAATCCGAACACTTCTCACTTAAAGGAGGCTATCATAAATAGCCGTGGGATTCTCAGATCCCATCTGGTAAAGCAACTCTTCGGGTCCCACCAATGAAAAGTCTAGAGCATAAGTCCCGGACCTCACTCTACCTATCTAACCAGGATATCTCTACTTACACTCAGTCACATAACACACAACAAGTCACAACCTTGTAAACCTAGCAAAGACACACTAAGAGGACTCAATTTTCTCCCGGTCCACTCACACAAGCTCAACAAAGACTCTAGGACACAAACAATGAAGGCAAGACACGAGCACATCAACAAAGAGAAGAATACTTAATACAAGAGCCCAAGGCTCTTAAGTACACAAAGGCTACTAGCTACCCTCTAAAACTAAATCCCCAAAAGGTGGAAATGGCATCTATTAAGTGCACTAAAGTCAATGGCTATCCTCCAAAACTAGACCCTAAAAAGACAAAACCGCATCTAGAGAGTGCACTAAAGTCAATAGCTACCCTATAAAAGTGGATCCACTAAAGGACGAAACGGCATCTAGATCCTAAAATCAAGGGTAGCCTAGTCACCGGCGGATTACCGATAGACCGGTAAACCGGAAGACTCCCGGTCCCGGGACCGGTGAACCTTTTCCTAACAAAAGTAAGTAGCTGGAGAAACCACTCAAGTGGTAGTGACCGGGTGCGCAATGGACCCCATCGACATCACTACTCTCACCCTAGTGTTTGAATCTAGCAACTTAAAACAACATCCCGCCAACCGGTGGGATAAATCAACAATAACACATAACATATAACAAAGATTCAACCGGAAGACTCTTCCGATTGATACATGTAGGGATTGTCACTACGGTTGGAAATACCCACCTAGTCAAGAGAATCCCCCAGGAGGTCGGAGGTCTCAACCGGGAGGTCTACCGATGGAGTGGCGGTATCCGCCGGAAGGTTAGGAGTATCTATAGATACACGCGGAGTCTCTTTGAGCTCAATTAATATGGTCACAGAGGACTCCACTAAGAACTCCGGGGTTGAGGACGGGAGGTCTACCGGTTCGTTCCCGGTTGAAGTTACCTTGAGGTTTCTTTTTCTTTCGTAGACTTTCACGCCCCCCCCTTGGAGGATGGAAAATCCACCTGACTCACCGGTAGAGCCATGTTATTTGGAGTAGACAAAATACTCAAAATGCTTGTACTTCCACCAATCTCCCTATCAACTTGTCACAAACTCCGGTCCGGTCCAGAAACACAAGTCTACCGGTCAACCGGTAGATAACTCCGGAACACTTTGCTAGAATATGTGGATATAGATGTCTCACACATCTAGCAACATACTAACAACACAAGGTCACATATAATCGTAACGGAGAGAGGACTTTGGAGATAAGGACTTAGAAAGAGGTTTTTCCCCGGTCGACCGGGAAGACCGAGAAAAATATAGGAAATGTGGGCAAGACCTAAAAATGATAGGAAGATGGAGACAACTCAAAAGAATGACTTACCACAAGGCTAGGATAATTGACAACAACTAATATAGACTATACATGTAAACAATACAATAAGGTCTAGATGGAGTCCCCGGGGGATTTTTTCTCTAGACCGGGGAGGATGTTACTCGGGAGTCACCCCGGTAGAAAAGAGAGAAAAAGACACACAAACAAGAAATTTGCACAAACAAAAGAAACCCAAGATGGGCAAGAATCACCTATGTTGCTGTACCCGCAACCTCCTTTCTTTGTCTCTTTTATCTTCTCACTTTGACCACTAATCTCCTCTTCTTCCACAGACCCTAAGATTCTCCACCACCTTCTTCAAATCCTAGCTTGCACTACCTCTTCCAATGAATCTAGAAAGTGTGCACCTCTTTCTCCAAACCCTAGCTTGCGCTACCTCCTCTTCAAACCTCCTCTTCTTTAAACCCTAGTTGTAACTCCTTGTCTTCTTCTTGAAATCCCAATTCCCAAAAGATATAGAACTAAACTTGTTGAGAAAGAGGAATTAGGAGGGAGAGGGAGAGAGAGAGAGAGAATTAAAAACTATGGGGGGAGTATTGGGGAGAGAGAGAGAGTTGTGGCGGTAGGGAGGAAGAGAGCTGAGAGAAAATAAAAAAAGTAGGGCGGTGGGGTTCGGGGTCGGGGAGGATGTATTGAGCTGGCGGGGTTGGCAGGGGCTAGCGAGGGGATCGCCTCCCTCCCGACCAGCTGGCCTCCTGGTCCCGCTGGTCGGGCCCAGGTGGGCAAGGCCCGGCCCGGCCCTGGTGGCCAGGACCCTGGCCATGCTGGTACCCGGGGTGATACCCGGTCCTGCCCGGATATCAACCCTATTTTTTTATTTTTTTTTATTTTTTTTAAAAAAAAATTCTTTCTACCACTACTACTAACAACAATTAGCATCTCACTACTTTCTAACTACCTTCTAAGCTTAACTAGTTAATCTAGATTTAAGTGGTGATTTTAGACTTACGTCCCGGGATCTCTCCCGGCACTCTTTTGAAATTGTTTCCCGGGACTTAAATTAGTGATTTTAAGACCCGGTTTTATCACCACTATAAACCTAATTAACTACTTAAGCATTTTCCTATTTTCTCTATCCGCTATCTAATCTAGTTCCACACAATACTAACTACTTTTCTATTTAATTAACACTAAAAACCCTATTTTAACTTTTTTTTTGGTAGGGGCGACCAAGTCGGAGTTTTAGACTCCTACAGGCTGCGTAGGGCTTTGATGCAATGGCGTTGTAACTTTAAAATGAGCTCCTGATTTTAATGGAAACCCTAAACTCACGAAGTTCTTCCTCACCGTCGTCAAGAGGTGGCACGCGATGGAAACTCACGAAGGTCATGACGTTTTCGAATGGATGGAGGAGCACCAACAATTGAGGTTGTGCGCGCGCACACCTCTAGTCTATGGTTACTCTATGAAGAGTCGTGCAAACTCCATGGGAACGGCGGCTAGGGTATGGTTGCGGCGGCTAGGGTTTGATTGCGGCAAGTAGGGTTTGGGTGCGGCGGCTAGGTCTTAGGTGTGACGGCTAGGGTTTGGGTGGCGGCTAGGATTTGATTGCGGCCGCTAGAATTTGGATGTCTGGGTGTGTCGGCTAGAGTTTCAACTTTCAAGTAGTGCGTTGATGTGCCATATTGAGGATTTAGTGCCATACTACTAGCTACTCTCTTGACTTCAATTTCGTGTGGTTTTAGTGTAATTATTTCAGCTGAACGAAGGCTGAACCCACTAGTTGTTGACTCCTACATGTGTATTCATTCAGCTTTGTTGAATTTGCAATTTTGTACATACTCAAGTTGGTGTCCTCATTTGTTTATTCAGATATTGGTACTCACCTAACACTATCGTAACTCTAACAAAATTTCAATCATCATGAACCTAACCCTAGAGTTCTTCATATTCAGAATTGAAACAAAGTCAAAAGCTTACTAGATTCGCAAAAATCTCCTCAATTTGCAAATTTCCTCCAATCTACACAGTACACAAAGTTGACAGAAATTAGTGAATGAAGTACAAATGCACATGGCCTTGAGGTTTCGATTGCAAGAGAGCTCACCTTAGAAACAGGGAAGAGAAATGACCTCTAGATTTGCATAGAAACCTTATATCCATGTTGGAACCTTGTGCGTCAAGTTTACTAGTCAAAATTTGACTTTTGAACTTTGAACTTTCTGGTTTGTTTCTCCTTATGTTCCCACTTTTTACATATTATATTAAAATTTTGGGCTATATATAATACGAAGATACTTAGGAGTTTTTAACACATAGTTTACCATATAAATTTTATGCATGTGTTGCAGGTAAAGTGGGAAGGGTTGAAATAAATGTTCAACAACAACGACGGAATGGTGATTTAATGTTGAACAAATCAAGCATCAGTAGGTGTACCGCTAACACCTGCAACGTATCTTGAGGTAAACATTTATTTTTATACAAGTTTAAGATTGATTGTTGATTGATCTTCTATACTATGTTGTTTGTAGAATAACCTTTATGTGGATGTACAAACCCTTCTTTTTATTAGCGATTGTAACAAGTTCCAATGGTGTCAGCAGTAGCAAGTAGACAACATGGTTCATTTTCTTCCCTAGGTTCACTAGATTATCTTTGTTTTAGTTCACTTGGATTCAAAAAATTGCATCACACATGATCTGGATTCATTATCATCAAGTCTGAAATGATATAAGTTCCATTTTACACCAATTTTTAGGGATGCAGAAGAGGTGTAGCATATTTAACCCCTACAGGATCAAGTGTCAAAAATGGGCTTTTGGAAAGTTTAGTCAAGTTCCTATGGTGTCAATTTCCAACATTCCACTTTGAAAATTTTACTATAGAAAGGCATTACAAAGACTTTAGTGGAAAAACAATTTTTACCTAAATTGGACATTTGATCAAAAAGTTTTAGGGTTTTCAATTTCAAATGGGGAGAGTAGGCAAGTCGGGCACGTCCAAAAACTTTCGCTAGGACACTCTTTTGAATGTGAGATTTTCAATACTTGCAAGTAATATTATTCTTCTTGATGTTGTCAAAATAAGTTCTTGTCTTTAGTGAAAAATAGCATACCAACCCATGTCAAAGATTTTCACACATTGTCAGCCAATGTTGGGTAAGGTACCCAAAAAACTTCTTGTTTTCCAAATAAAACCTGGATATCTTTTTATTTTTCACTTTTTACTTTTTCCACAACAATACGTGGTGTAAACCTTCTTATTGACCATTTGGATTACCAATCTAAAACATATTAAGTTCACAAAAAATTACAATGTGAATTAATAAATTTCGAACTTCCATTCCTTGCACAGTTGTTTTGAATATGCTACACCTATTCTCTACCTCTAAAAATTGGTGTACAAGGAACTAACATCATGCTTAACAAGATGGTTATGTATTTAGACCTTGTGTAGTGCAAAAATTTGAAACCAAGTGAAGTCAAAGTCTGCTGATCCACTGCACGTAGGGAAGAAAATGAACCACATGCTTGACTTCAAACACTATAATCTTTCAATCCTTTTTTGTTCATTGCATTAGAATCCAACAATTTTGAAGTATTTTTGGTGTAAGATTGTCATTGTACCTTCAGGGTTAAAGACTCTGTGCAAGGAGTTCATGCTCTACAAATTCTTATTTTTTTCATTTCAAAGCTCTTGCATCAAAAGGTCCAATATCATCATTATATTTTGAACATTAAATATGTGTTTAGAAACATATCTTTTGTCAGATGCATGGTGCTTTGAAGGTTAACAATTAGTACATGTATTTTGACTAATGTGCAACCATATGTTCCTATGTTTTTAATAGTGATAATGGAGAGCCACACAATTTAGACTCCTTCGATACGGCCACACATCCAAAGAGATAATATGCATTTTAATAGCTCTGTGGAGGCTCGATTAGTACGAGCAGCACGTGCAAGGAAAATTCAACAGAGATCTGTTGGGATCATGACATTTGAATTAGAAAGGGCGATAGAATTGCTTTATGAGAGAGGAGATGTGGTGGGCCTAGCAACCAGGGAGCATGCATTCAAAAGTGGCATAGAATTGAATGGGTCGAAGTTGTTCCCATTCGAGGTGGCGGTGCGTATGACTAGGGTAGATGATGCATTGCATTGGACCGGAGAGATTGTAGGAGAATGCCTTGGCATGTGTGTGGGCTTGATCATTCGTTGGCATCGATCTTTGCTACGTGTAGTGGCTGTTAAAACTTGATATTAGAAGTATCCATGGTGGCATTGGATCACATATAGCGCCTACACAAGTGATGGCTCCAGAATTTGATTTTCCTGAGTTCATCAATACACCAAGATCTATCGAGAGGTCTCAACGCAGTAGCCATGCTTCAAACGCCATAAATGAAAATTCGTCGTTTTTCCAACCTACTCCCTCAAACATCCAAGATTTGCCCCAAGTAGATGGATTTGCTTATGTTAGTCCAGCATGTCGTCCATATTCTATGCAAAATAGGAGAAGGAGAGATTCAAGAGAGCCATCATAGACAGAAGCTACACCAGCTAAGGTATCGCTTAGAAGCGTGCAAATTGCAATGGCACAAAGAGGATGCAAACGCAATTGTTTGAGGGACGTTCCAGCAAGATATCTATTGGACATGCGATATAATGCATGGGCTAATGAGTTTTCAGTACGAAGTACGTGGATGAGACAGATGTTGGTTTCTTTTTACATTCGGACGGAAGAAAATCATCGAGACAAGTTTGGAACAAAGTTTGATGGGAAACAAGTTTGCAATGCTTGCTACGCTCCTGGGGTTGGGTAGTCACAGAGGCGCTTTAAGCAATTGAAAAATGATTGTTTAATATATGGAAGAGTGACATCGATTCACGGCAATATCCTTTCAGATCCGATAAGAGAGAGCACTAGAATGTCTACGGCAGAGGCTTGCTTTAAATCGATTGTCGATGAAGCTAGTTGTCCTCAACCTCATGGTTGTATTCGTCGTAAGAGTGACAACAAAGTGGTACCTCTCATTCTCCTTCCTATGAACACAACCAAATTTGATGTATTCAATTATGTGAACAAGGAGGTCAAAAGAATTTGTAATGGGGAAACCATTTCTATGAGTTCGTTCCAGAGGATGTGGCGCATCAAATATCCCCACATTCAAGTACCTCCATTCTCGAGATTCTCAAAGTGCTATCATTATTGGAAGTATAAATGTGCCATGGAAGGAACCACCAATGCAGATGTAAGAATAAAGATAAAAGAGTTGTTTATGTTGCATCTGCGCAACCAGATGGAAGAACGTAGGAATTATTGGATATTCAAGAGGTCGTGTTATATTAGCCCTGAGTTGTACATATGCATCATAGTGGATGGCATGGACCAAAACACAACCATGGTACCAAGAATGCGTCAAACTGTGAAGAACATTGAACATCGGTTTGTGAAGACCCATCTATGTAGTGCTCTTGTACATGAGATTGGTTATACTACAACGTGTAGTTTGGGGGTCACCACAAATACGATAGCAATCAAGCCGTGAGTACATTGTTGTACGTGGTAGGGAATGTGCTGCGGAGGTAGGGCTTTTTGCCACCAACATTGCGAATCCAGGCGGACAACTGCACACGCGAGAAAAAAAATATTTATATCTCTGGTCTATGTGCTACATTAGTGGGATTGGGGTTTTTTCAGGAGGTGGAACTATCGTTTCTTATAGTGGACCATACACACGAAGATATTGATCAACGCTTTAGTTGTATATCAAATACGTTGAAGAGGTCGGACATGGACTCGTTGAAGGAAATGATTAGTCTTATAGAACAAGGAACATCTCCTACGGAGGCATTTGTTAGCGTCCAGCTGCTAGAGAATGTATGGGATTGGAAATTGTTCATAACTCCTCACTTATTAACAGGTCAAGATTCATTAGTGGGCATAACATTTCCGCACTACATGCGGTTCTATATGGACAATCGAGAAGAGACTCATGATGTTCAAGTACAACACAAGCATTATTGCAAGAATCCATGGGGACCGGAGGCACGGACGAAAACTTTGAGGTCGTTGCCAAGTACGGATGAGCGACCATCGTTTGCGCAAGTATTTGCAGCGGACGAACGGGAGTTGAAGGCGTGGGATGACTTCATTGTATATAAACAAAGGTGCATTCAAAGGTTGCAGCATGAGGGCAAGAATCGTGAGGCAAAAGTAGAGGCTGAAAGATTGAAACTCTATTTAGGTGAATTTTCACACAAAGACCGTAGCAATGAGCATTGTTCTTCACCGTTTTGGCCTTCAGAGTTCTTCAACACCGAACCTACAGAGACTGCATCTTTGGATATAATGGATGGTGCAAGTGTAAAAAATCACAAGATAGATGTCGTAGAGCAGGTAGTGGCCATGCTTCCAAATGCCAAGGCTCGAGGATACTTTGGTCCTTGTTGAGGAAGATCCTGTAATCAAGCACTGCGTAGGGCACAACGAACAGAGTGCAACTATGTTGACGAACGAGCTGAAGAAAGAGCAATGTATGAAGGTAATCACGACCCATTTCCACCATTTAATCCACAATCTGATATATGTTGTGGACAGTTTGTAGCCTTGACTGTTGATCGAGCAGAAATAGAAGGTAGTGTACCATTCTATGTAGGGAAAGTGATTGAAGAAGGAAAAAATTGATGGAGACTTAAGATAAAGTTTTGTTGGTATTGGCCCATCATCCAAAGGGGGGTTGTTGATGGGCATGGGTCTTCTGCACAACGGTATGCAAATTGCATGGATTCATTCTGGGAGCCATTTGGGGAAAGCCATAGTTGGGTAGAGAAAGATGCATGCATTTTTTCATGGGTAGACTCACCAGAAAGAACCATGTTCGGGGCCAGCGGGTGGAGAAAGCGCAATGTATGTGGAGTGCAGGTTGAAAGCAGGATTCGCATTCTTCAATCGGCAAAGGTTTACATACTACAATATATTGTAATGCAAACCGAAGCTATCGATGACGACCGTTTGCAAGCACCCCTAAATTATATGGAGTAGATAGTGTGCCTTTATGAGAGTATACTAGTTGTGTATGGTAATTGATATATAGTGTATGTGCAAGAGTAGTATATTCTAAGGGTGATGTAAGACGTTATGTCATTAATCCTATAGATTAAAGGTATTTTTACTATTGGTGCTAAGTCCATTCATAGAAGCATCTATATTTAGCCTCCACCATTGTATGCATTATGTACTACGTAGATTATCTTTTAATTAACTGCCAACCCTTGCATTAGGTATGTTTTTTTATGATTACGCTTGTTTGTATACTACAATCTTTCAAATCTATCTTTGAAATATTGTGAAACTATATTAAATACACATTTATCTAGTATAAACGAGGGGCCACCCAAAAGTAGTTGAAAATGCCAAAAAATCGCTGCCAATATTAACAACCATGATTGTACATAATATTGTTGTAGAAGCTTAGTTTTTTTTTCTTTGAAAAACTTTTTTTTTTGCAATTTTGACACTTTTGTTTCCCATGGCCGTCGTTGTACCTAAGTGCATTTTTATTTGTTGAGGGAAAAATTGCTTAATTGCGTGTTTTCTAAGTAGACTATCTAGTTGATAAAGACTTTGACTATCTAGCTTAGTTTTAAGTGGTGATTTGGACTTTTGTCCCGGAGATCCTTCCCGGGCATTCTTTCTAGGTTTTTCCGGATATAACCTTGGTAGTTTTAAGGCCCGATTTTATCACCACTCTAACGCTAATTAACTGGTTAAGCATTCACCAACTTTGACTAATTATTATACAACCTACTTTCACGTAATACTAACTACTTTGCCGGTTATCTAAGACCAAAAATCACAATTTAACTAATTTTTTTGGTAGGAGCAACCAAAAGGAAGTTTCAAACTTCCACTGTAGACATGTTCCTAAAATTTGAGATTTTTTTTTCCTTTTGAGAATTTATACTACATTATCCTTAAGAAGCGCTTTGTGGAAGTCTTTTTGATAGTTCCTCTGGATTCATGGTTTGATAGTTAGTACCTAAGAAATAGAAATGTGGGGACTTCGGGCATTCACATTAAATTCTATAAAAGTTCATGTTCACATTAAGAATTTTCATACATACACAAGGTATTATCTTTCTTCAATCTGTCAGAAGACAATTCTTTTGTGTCGAGAAAAATAGCACATCAATCAAAATCATACCTATTCAAGCATAGTAATTCAAGGAACCCAAAAAATACTTCTTCTTCTACACGTAAGACTTAGAGACATTCTTATTTTTTACATTTTCTATTTTCTACTACAACATATGGTGTGTCACTTCTTCTTGACCGTTTGAATTGTCATCCTAAAACATACTCATACAATTTGTGCGGTCAAACTTTGTGAAATTTTGTGACTATATTACTAAATAAGTCTTCATGAGGATCCTACGGCTAATATATAAAACAAAAGTTTATGTATCCCTCTTACTCATGCCACTAGAACGGGCATTTATGTTGGTTACAAAATGTGCAAATTGAATGTTTTTCCTACCAAACTCTATAATATAAAGCTTGAAAGGAATCCCTCTTATGTCATTGATGGGTATAGTGAAATTGGAACTTGGGGAAGAGTGCAAGTCGTGGAGGCCAATTCCCCAAAAAATGGTGTTGAAAAAGTATTACATGAGCAATTGTTTTGAGGACAACATGATGTACAATCCGTAAGAGCTTAAAGCTATTTCACACCAAACACACTTCGTGGACACTTCTTGCATCTCATATAAAATCCACAATAAATCAAAACATTTAATTTCTAATAAGGTAACATACATTTCTCATATATATTGTCGTGGCCGCAATATTGGCATATATCCTTTTGGAATAAAACATTAAAATATTTCTATTGATGTCAAAAATTGTGACCAACTACTACAACATCACTTATCTAGATTATATCTAAAGTATGCTAATGCATACTCAATCTTCACTAAAGTCGCTATCGTATCTACAACTTGGCCCTACACCACTCGAGTATGGCCCATCCAAATACATGTCACACATTGAGTAATATTGCATTTCCGTGAAGCGAGAATCGTCTTCAAGTTTACAGATGCATTCTTCTTGGCTTTGGATGGTGGCTTCACGCATTTGCCTCTCAAAATCATTATCTTCTTGGTCATGAGAACTTTGAAAGGATGGTGGTGGGGTATGATAATTTCCATGCGTGCTTCTTCCATGTTCATGAAAGGTAGCAGGAACATTATTTGGTATGATTTGTGGTGGCTCCTCTCTCCAGGGATTCTGGTATGTCTCATACATATTCCTCGTATGTGCATCTGTAAAAGTAGGATGGATGTAGCTTTCCGTATTGACCGCTCTCGTAATAATGGCCTTCACTTGGATTACCAAATGTAAAGGGGGAGACATTTTGATTGTTGCCATAAGAATAGTCTCTATAGTTATGGGCGTGAAACTCTTTTGCATATGCTCACCATGGTTGTATTCCATCCAAGTTCCTATCAGAGTGTCGCTTTGATCAACGAGGCCAACAATCACTTGGTTGATTCCAAGTAGTGTAAATTAAATGTTGGCTACAATCTAAGAGGTCAAAGTTACGACCAGCCACGGTGCGCCAATCCACATCTTTGTGCAATACAATTTTCAACCCAAACCATAGCCATGTTTGAATATAACATTATCTATGACCTTGCATTGCGTACACCAACCGCAATTGTGTTAAGCTTCCACTGGTCCGATACGGTGAACTACTCAATTCCACAAGATGGCACAAGGATGACCCGAGTGCGGATTGAAGAGGCTTTAAGTGGACAAGACTTCGGAGTCCGACACACAACTTCAGTGTTGGAATCCAAATGTGATCCGTCGAAGTGGCATATTGCATGCCTCTTGAAGACCTCTCACCAGAAATGCTAGGCTCACACAGGTGAGAAGTATAAAGCTAAAATTGGTCGTGGGAGCCATGGTAGACTAGCCTCAACATATATTTGCACGAAGAACGATTTCAGATCTCTATGGAATAGTTCCGTTGAGTTTTGGTTTTGTGCTGATGATATTGGCTGTTGCGTGAAGGACTCAAAGAAACCATTTGTGGTAGATTGACCATCGGTTCCAATGACGATGCCAGTGAAGCTTGGCACTAATTTATAAATGCAAGAGGTTTTATCGTTGGAAGAAGCAGGTTTTCAGTTAGATCAACGTGGAGCTCTATCACCTCGAAGACAATTTTAGGTGTCTTTGAACATGCCTCTCCCATGGTCCCACTTCCTCATTCCAAAGAATCCGGATTCATACCATACCTTCCGCAACGGCTACCAAATGCGCAGAACTCTGGATTCGGCTTTGATTGAGCACCATAACAAGTAGTCAAGCGCCGCGCTTATGAATAATTGTTGTGTCTCCAATCTCTATGCCATATAGTATCGAGGATGAGAATGCGTTATCACTCTTAACACCAGGAAGGAGCAGCCCTATTGCATCATATTCACGGACCTCATGAGATGTTTATGCCCTGATTTTTTGAACATGCAATCGGAGGTGTTGGGAAAGAAGGGGCAATTGAAATATTATAAGCATATGTATTACATTTTACGTCACATATGTAAGATGGACCACAAGGAGGACTTATTCATGCATGCCCAAGCTATAGCTATAACAAAATTATGCACATATTGGAGCTTGCTAATATTGCGAAGAAAGCATGACAATCGCAAAGAAGTCTCACTCTTTCTTACTATTTCTATTTCTAGACGGCTCGTATTGGAACATGTTGAATTGGCATTGCATCTTGTGGTGTGGCTAGTAGTCACTCTATCAGTGTTTTTCTCATTGCTATTTTTTCTATATTTTTTTCCTAATATTTTTTTTGTTCTGCCGTGCACGGGGTGCTTGTTGGCAATTAACTGCAGTTCCGTCAACTAAGACAACATATCATAGCCAAGATTTAAACCTGCAACCACTTCATTTGGAAAATTTGGGTATCTCCTACCATCACCCGATAGTTTAGGATCATCTCGGACTGTTGATATATTAGTAGAAACATCTTATCATATTGCTTTGACATATAAAATATCTTGCTCCACATCTGCCACTTCAGCACTTTGTTTGCATTTTAAGTTTTAATATTTTGATTTTGTGTATATAAGGCCCAATAAATGTTATCTTTTGGAGGAAATCAATTTTAAAAATTCATGATTACAATTTGAGTCCAGGAGTAAAGAAAGGAAAAAAATTGTCAATGGCTAATGTATCCACGGCTACAAGATACTTTCTTAATTTTAAAAAATTCCAACTTTTTCTGCCAAAGTATAAAGTTACACCATTAATTTCCTTCAAAATCCTTTTTAATTTTAATCTACATTTTTTCCTTGTTCTCAGGCTTTTTTATGCTCACTGCTTGCAGCTCACCGCTCACTGCTCACAAGATAGCGTCGCTACCTTGACCCCTAAAGGCCCAAGTGTTCTTTGAGAGGACGATTTTGATTTTAGGGAGGTTCCTAAAATTTGAAAAAAAATAAATTTGGGAAACTCTTATACTTGATTGTCGCTTACAAGAGCTCCATGGAGATATTTTTATTATTCATTTGGATGCATAATTTAAAAGTTAGTACCACTCAAAGTTAGAAATGGGGACTCCGGGCAGCTCCAAAATTTTGCTAGAAGTCTCTATGAACATTGAGATTTTCCACACACGTAGAAAATATTACCTTCTTTAAAAATGTCAAAAAAAATTCTTGTCTTTAGTGTAAAAAAACATTTTAATCCAAGTCAACCTTTTTTACACATATCGGCCAAGCGCGGAATTGTTTTTTCATCTATTCTACATAAAACCTAGAGATCTTCATAATTTTCACTTTTTATTTTTTCAACAATGATATGTGGTGTGAACCTTCTTATTGACCGTTTAGATTATCATTCTAAAACATATTAAGTTCTCAAATAAATAAAACGTGAATTGACAATTTTTGAACCTCCACTCCTTGCATACTTGTATTGAATATGCTACACCCCTTCTTTTTCTCTAAAAATTGGTGTATAGGAAACTAACATTATGCTTAACACAATGGTAGAAGATTTAGACCTTGTGCAGTGCAAAACTTTAATACCAAGTGAAGTCAAAGTTTGTTGATCCACTCAAAGCAGGGAAGATCATGAACCATGTTCTTGACTTCAAACACAACAATCTTTCAATATGTGCGGTCAAAGTGTATTAAATTTTGTGAGTATGTTACTTAGTAAGTCTTTCTGGAGAGCCTACGGTCAAAAAGATAAGTATAAGGTTTTATTCCTTTCCTTACTCATTGCACTAGAATCAACAAATTTGAAGTGTTTTTGGTGTGAAAATGTCTTTGGTCTTTAGAGGTTAATTGCTGGTTGTGAGCATTGCATTTTGTGTATTAGTTGAAATTGAGAGTTGCATGAGGCGGTTTTGATTGATGAGAGGTTTCTTTGACTTGCTTAAGTTCATAATACATGGTTCGAAACCATATCAAGAAATGATGACAACATTATGTGCATAATTTGTTTCAAAGGTTTATGTCCTAAATGCATACATGTCGCTTCTGCAATTCACAAGATGAGGAAGTGAAATGGTTGTCTCTGTCACCGAGAGGTTTTCTTAAATTCATGTTACATGATTAAAAATCGTAATAGGCAATGAAGTGCATAATTTGAGGTTTGCTTGGAAGGTAGTTATTGGGAGATATTATTCTACATGGTTGTCTTTGTCTCTTTAGACAATACTCATGACATGCTAAAGTTGATATTACTTGAGTGAAAATTGTATCATTATGTGCATAACTTGGGTTTTTGGAAAGGTAGTAGTAGGGAGATGGTGATGCATGAAGAAAAATGATTGGTTTTTTTTAGACGGCGCTAACAAGCTCACGATGCCACAAAGCGATGTGTTTATCCAGCATACATGCCTAGAATGCACATAGTAAAATTTGATAATGCAAAATGATGTTTGAAAAACTAAGTAAATAATGCCACAACATGCACATGCTCCACCACCATTGAGTTCCAAAATTTATAACACATGAGCCAATCAAGTATCAGAGCCTATAGTCAGATTTGAGGTAAAAAATATTTATTAAATTTATTTTTTTTAAAACATGGGCAACAATTGCCCTATGCACATGAGTGAGTATAGGGCTCCGTTGGGTCCCAACCCGCAATAGTTGGACCCATCTCCGCACCCACCATGCCCCAACGTGAACTACCCAAAAACTCATGGGGTTTGCAACCTCTTCTATTTGCAAGAGGTAAAGCAGGAAATATAATATACTTTTTGTAATTTTTACGTAACTTTTCGTAACTTTTCATGTACATTTTGTAACTATTCATGTAACTTTAAGTACCCCTAGATTGCAAGTCCGCACAACCCAGGGCGTATTGATCCCCTCGTTGGGACTTACTCGAGGGAGCCACGAGGTGGTGGGGTCAAACCTGGCCCCTATTTTGTTTTTGGATGGGGACCTATTTATAGCAAGGGAAGGTCCTCTCAGGTAAAACAATTACCATAGGCCCCAAATTTGTTCAAAAATTTCCAAAAAAGCCTCTAGACCCCCAAAATAAGAGGGCCAGAAAAATGACCCAATGCAATGAAGACAGGGCCCACCTTGGATAAGTCCCAACGAGGGGGTCAATTTGCCATGGACGTCTGCACAGGGAAGCCGCAAATGGGGCCTACCATTGGGCTGCGGATGGGGGCTCATGTGCTCAGGCCAAATTACATCCAAGACCTTTTGCTCATCTTTTGACTTGGGACTTCTGTGATTGAGGCATCTGCAGAACTTTAGCAACCGTGGACTTTTACAAGTCCAACGTGCCAGTGCACGTGCAAGTGCATGTGCACAGGATTTCCTCCTCAAGTTTTGTGTAGACAGATGCTAATGAAAATGCTTCACTTGACATGGAATTATTATCTTGAATCCCCACTTTGCCTCAAGGTTTGTTCACTAATGGAAACCGTACAATGTTCCAGGGATCAGGAAGAATTTGCAGATGCAGATGCTGTAGAGTACACTTATCCCTCCCATAAGTTATAGCCAAATTTAGTGCTTAGGGGGGTTTTACACTATGGTGGAGAATTCCACCGGCCGGTCAAGAAGTCTCGGCCAAGACATGGTTATTTGAGGCGAGCGGTGGATGTTGGACAAGACAAAAAAAGAATAAAGTAATGCATGAAGAAGTCTTGACCGGTTAGTAGTGGAAACACCCAACGGTGAAGTCCACCGGCCAACTTCACAAGGTGAAGACCACCGGTGAACTTCACCACCAAGAAAGTTTATGCTAGCCAATGGAAACCACAATATCTAATGGTCCCCATGGACATGTTATGTAACAATATGGGCTCCGTTGAACTACAAAAATTTATATCTTTGCATCAAATGTCCAAATGTAGTACGGTAATAGTTGTTGGGAAAAAAGCCCCTACTTGTCTAATTTGTGTGGTAAAAATTTCACATGAATACAATATACATGTTGTTAGCACACACAACCATGTTATAATTGATTTGTTTCAAACCTTTTAATTATTTGCTTGCCTTTTCTTCAATTACCACATAGGGCTTGTTGATGCTGACATTAGACTAGGTAACAAGACATCTATGTGCTTCCTGCGGGTTCTACTTTATAATTTTTATACTACAAAAAAAATGGATTTGGTTGTTCAAAATTTATTTACCAAAAGTATAGTACATCAGGAAAATAGAAGGCAAATTTGTTCATATGTAGAATATATAAGAGATTTATGTTTCTTATGGGTCATAAATCGCATTCCATATCAATATTGACATAAAATCAATATTGTTTCAATCCTTCTTGAGATCATATTGTGAAAAGACATATGAAGTTGGTATAAAATATTTTCAATACAATAATTTTAAAAATGAAATATGAAAAATAACACATAATTTGAAAAAAATATTAGTATGAAACTTTAGGACATTATTTTTTTGTCTGGACAATAATTGACCCAATTAATAGAAATGAAATGATTTTTGCATATTAGACGAGTGTGAAAAAGAAATCTCAAAAGATCTCAATATAAAAATAAAAATAAGATATACCTTGACAACGATTGATGTTCAAAAATAAGGTCAAACTCAAAAGCAACTATTCTAGATAAAACATGTACCATCAATGTAAGTTGTTTTTTTAATTTCCTTCCCGCTTTTGCCAATGTCATCTTGTCTTTTCCTTTTAATTTCTTCGATGCGCCAACTCTTTGTAGATGAAAAATCATTTTCCAAATTAGCTTTTGATTTCTTTGAACAAAAGATGGATATCTCCCATCTACTTATTGTTAAAAGGTCCCCCATGCATTTTTGGCCATAATCACCTTTCAAAATCTATACATTTTACATCAAGTGTAAAAATGTAGTTAAACCCGTTGGAAAAAATGGTCCTACTTGTCTAATTTGTGTAGTAAAAAGTTCACATGAACTCAACATACAATGTAATTTTGATAGCCATTTATTACACCGGGTTAACTCTACTTATTGTTTAGAAAACATAATCTAGCATAGAGTTTTTGGATTACAGTCAACTTTGAAAATCTAAGAAAAAGTAACAAGTACTAAACTCCTACTCGAAACACAAGCCCCATAATTATGTCATTTACAAGTAAAGAACAGTTGAAAATCAATAGCAATAAAAATTTGCAAATATGCAGAACCCCCTTCCACTAAAATGCACGTAATACACTCAATACTAACCTAACGGACTTCAAATTTATACCACATAAACTAGACAAAAATGCGCATCTATGTGTAAAACAAGTGTTGTAAAAGGATCTTCTACCAAGAAGTTACAGCACGCCGAAGTAGCAGTGTTAAAAACTGACCCTGAATTTTATTGCAGAACCCCCTTCCACTAAAATGCACGTCACTCACTAAATAATTATTGAATGGACTTGAAATTTGTACCACATAAACTAGACAAAAATTTGAATCTCTTAGAGAAGACAAGTATTGGATAATAATCTTCCACCAAGAAGTTACATCACGCCGAAGTTGCAGTGTTCAAAACTGACCCTGAATTTGTTTGCAGAACCACATTCCACTAAAATGCACGTAACTCACTCAATACTTATTGAATGGACTTGAAATTTGTACCACATAAACGAGACAAAAATGCACATCTTACCCATTAATTTTTTTTTCATAATTGACACTCATAGAAGGAGAAATAAG
Organism: Bryoerythrophyllum caledonicum; assembly: GCA_963971425.1. Lineage (NCBI taxonomy): Eukaryota > Viridiplantae > Streptophyta > Bryopsida > Pottiales > Pottiaceae > Bryoerythrophyllum > Bryoerythrophyllum caledonicum. The sequence continues at coordinate 15,280,429 of OZ020516.1, forward strand.
AACTTGAACTACAGTAAAATTCAACGAATTTGGAGGGGGAAAGAATTTTTTTAGTAAGTTCTTCTTCTCCAGTGGTTTGGTTTCTTGTCCGGGGGGTTGAGGTCAAACAAGAAACTAATCCAGAGGAGAGGACCTCTTCAAAAAGGTGTTGCCACATAGGCATCCATGTCATTTTTTCATCCATGCTTAAAGTTCTTCACCGGTCAAGTCTTTGCCATAGTGTAAACCCAATCCGGTGAAGAACATATTGTTCTCCAATCATATTGCTCCATTTCCCTTGAATTCTTCTCCACCATAGTGTAAAGCGGGCCTTAGTAGAGTTCAAAAGTTAGTGGTGGCTTTAGTAGAGGACTTGGTAACTTCAGCACAATTTCATCTCCATCCACCTACTGTCATTTCCTAAAATTGGCCTAGCATCAAGCGCCACGTCATATGGCATGTGAAAATGTCATATTACTAGGCTGACTGGAGTTGGCCCTCTCGTACCATGTTCATAGGCAAGTTGGATGGTTGAAAAGCTCAAAAAGTGTTTAAAAACCATTCAAAACAGTCTTGAAAGGAAGATGGCAGCACATGTGAGGATTGTGGCAATATTGTAATTGAACAGTGATCTTGTTGTGATTGAATAGTGACATGTGAAAGAATAGTAGCAATGTTGAGTGATATAGTGATATAGTAATTGATTGGTCTCAAAAACATAAAACCATATCATCATCTATTGATTTTGTGCTTTAATTCTCAAACATGTCAACACTAGTCACATGGTAGCACTAGTTAGAACTTAGTTGAGGTTATAGTTAGCTAAGGTTATAACTTAGTGGCATTATAACTTAGGCAGAGGTATAACTTATGGAAGGAATGAGTGTATTTCAACAGAGTTGATGATCACATGAAGGTCAACTTCTACGTATTTACCAAGAATACATTCTTTAGCCACAACACTAATTATCCCTTAGAATTAGCGATCTTAGAATCAATTTCCAAAAATGGGCAGAAACGCTAGGGAATTCTCACACATGGACCATGGTACCAGGGTACCAAGTGTTACTAGTATTTTGATTGGTGTAAAGCCTCATAATTGACCTTGGTGTTTCACACTTGGACAAAGGAACCAAGGTATCAAGGGCGTCTAAAATGTCTACATGGCAGCACTTTTTAGCGGTTTTGGCGCCAAGAGTTTGGTCCCTCGAGAGAAGTTTGGGTTTCTTTTCTGGTTTGTACCAAACTCTTGTCGAGGTGCCGAACAATTTTTTTCATTAAAATACTAAGATTTGACAAGATGTCAACCATTAGATTGAGACGGTAACTTATTTTACCTTGAGTTTTTTACCCATATTCTTCACCCACATTTTTAATCCAACTCTTTTTATCTTGATTTTTTGTCTAAAAACTTTTATTCAAATTTTCACCTAAGTTTATTTACCTCGATTTTTTTGTGTTGTTGCTTGTGCTCAATTTTTTTGTGTAATGAGCATTTTGACCTCTTTCTTGATTTTTTAAACCAAAAATGTGTTCCCTTGTAGGCTCTATGGCTAGAGAATGTGAAAGGAAAATTTCATAAAAGCAAGACCCTTAAGAAGTAGAAATTGACTTAGGATTTGCCAAATGGTATGGGTCACCGCCTCTCAACTTGGTACCTTGGTCTTTCATTCATGGATGGTCCCAAACTCCACAAATTGCATAATTTAATATTTTTTTCCAACTAAAAAACTCGGCACTATGGCATAGTTTGGTCCTTTGATTCCTATGTACCATGGTCCATGTGTAAAACCCCCCTTAGGTAAACCTCCATATGTTAACCCCTTAAGGCCAAGCAACCTATTTTGGTTTTATTCGGCACAATAATCTCAATAGGAGCTGCTACAAGTCACCTCCATGAAAGACTTAAACTATGAGAGAGAGGTGAAGGAAGATGCACATTTATTGAGACAACCGCCACAAAAATTGATGCAAGCATTGACAAGCGACAATGATTCCCGTGAATGGGGTTTGTGATGAAATGTACCTTTTGCGTAGATGTTGTTCTGCATGATCTAGGATGCTAGTAGATTTTTGTAGGCTGAAAAAGTTCATCAGCCTTAAATGGTTTAGTTTTAACCTCCAAAGGACCAAGGCAATTTAGAAGAGTCTCTACACTAATGATTACAAATTGTCAAGATTTACTTTGTAAGAGTGTATCGCAGGATCTTCTTCTAGACTCGTATGAGATGATGTGGCAAAAAAATTGTGTATTTTGATTGTGTGGAATGAAGGATAATTGCAATCAAAGTAGAAAAACGTCTACCCTGCAAGTACATTTGGTCCTTTATGGGATTAAGTTAAAGAGTCCTGACTAATAGCAACGTGCATATATGAAGAGAAAAATTAAATATACATTTACTTTTTTATGATAGCAAATAGAATTACAATTTTAATCCAAGTGATTTCATGATGAGATGTGAATTAGTATGAATTTAAAGTATGTTGTCATGGTTAGCCAATGGCCACCAATAGCTACGCCCATATTTGCCAACAAATAGAAAAGGATCTTGACCATAGCAAACCTTCATTTGGGATTAAATGGATGGTAATAGGATGGAAGTGAGATGGATATATCCCAATTTAAAATGTGTCAGTTATGGATTTTGGTTGGTTGCTAGGAGGGTTACTTTACAACCTGCTAGAGCCTATACTCTAAAGGAGTTTGATAAGCTATTCAAGCATATAGTACATGGAGATACCTAGGTGATACCCTGCAATATCATTGATATACATTTGAGATACCCATGGATATTGTCTTAGGAGGCGGCTCAATATTTGTAAAATTGGTTAGTATTCTTGCTAAACTTCAATTTCTTCCAATTTTTCCAAATTTTCAAAAAAAATCAATACTAGTGGCAACTAGGTTTATCATGTAGCTTATCAACATTTTCAACATTGCACAATTTCTTTGAAAATGTATTAGTTTGCTTTATCTTGAAAATTAAAAAATAGAAGCAACTAACATCATGTACATCATATTGATTTCAATTTTTATTTTTTTTTAATAGAAAAGTTTGAAACAAGTGAACTCGCATTCTATTGATCCTCTTGATGCAAGAAAAAACCCTTCTTCTTTATGTCAAATACTTTAATCTTTTAATCTATGTAATCAATTACAATAAAAAGTTGTCAACATGTTGTTTTAGTAGCATAGAGAAAGATCTTAGAGTTAAAGATGAAAATAAGAATTAATAATAAAATTGTAAGTGATTTAATAAAAATTCTTTAGATTTGAAATTCTTAATCAAACATATGTATAATTATATAAATATGTCTATTTCACTACTAAAAATTATAAATGTTCATTTATTAGATAGATAAAAAATTATATGAACAATTTAAAATCAATTCAAGGTTCTTTTAAGTGAAAAAAATCTTTCATAAAAGTAGTAGTCCCTTGAGATTTAAATCAAACAACGTTTTCTTTGGATGTAAAATTCCAAGAACAAAATGTAAAATTCCAATTATATTCCATTGATTTAATTTTGATATTTATATTCCAATTATACTCCAATCATATTCCATTAAAAATAATCTTATATTCCAAATATTTCAATTATATTCTCATTAAAAAATAATCTAGTATTAAATTTAATTTTATATTGATTTTCTTAACTCCATAGTACTTTTTAATATAATATATTAAAGAAAATAAATATAATATATTAAAGGAAAAGAAACTTTAGAATTGTAACCTTTTTTTTGTTGAAGATTCATTTAAATTATTTTTTGTATTTAAGTTATTTAATATTTTTGGTTCATTAAATTATTTTTAATATAAAAGTCAAGGACTATTCACTAAACATCAAGGATTATTTGCTAAACGTCAAGAACTCGAATACTCCAATACTCATATTCACTAACAAGTACTAAGAGGTTCAAAGGCCATTGAGAACCTAATCTTCTACTTCTTTGATTTTTTAATATGCTTATGCTCATAAATAACATGACAAGCAACATCAATATGCTTCAGTTGCTTGTGGTGCTTTTATTTGTCTTTTGATCTCCTTGACTCCTTGATACTATACTTTCTACGGACATTGACTTTTTGTCATATATGTCATTGATATTCACTAAGAATTGGTAAAAATGTGCTTCAAAGTTGTTGAAAAGAAGATTGCATGTATAATTATCTTCAATTGGTACCTAGCCATATAAGGCCAAACAAATATATAAATTTTTTTTTACTAGATATATCTTCTCCAACTTCACCGTAGTAACAAAAATGGCAAATCAATCATGTGAAGAGAAAATGAACTTAGAATCATAGACAATGAATTCAAAATCATACCAAGATCACAACACAACCAAATCTCCAAATCAACACTAATTAGAGCACACACCTTTGATTAAATATAAGCGCACTTATAGACATCAATCATATATTAAGTATTTTCAATGTAATATTTAATTTTTTTACCAAAATGTTCTTAAACAATGTATACAATATTGTAGGATGATGAATATTGCATTGAAATGGATACATAAAATTAAACTTTAATCATGCTTCAATTTAATCTTCACTCATTGAAAACAAATTATAACTCATTTTTTTTGCCTTTAATTTTCTTATCAATGTAATACTTTCCATTTTATGGACATAGACAAAAATTAAAATAGCATGTTTTATATGTCTTTTGATTTCTTTAACTTCTTGATACTTTCTTTTTGAATGAATATTGACTTAAATTGAATTTGAATATTTGATAGTTTTGTTTTGCAATCACTTTGATTGATTTACATTGATCAAGTTCAATTTTATGTAGGTACTAATTCTAATGTGCACCATCTCAATTATTTTTGTAGGTTATCCAAGTGCAAAACAATTTGCAACATCTCCTAAAGTGGATGTCTTTCATGAAGAAATGTAAAAAATTGTCAACTTTGTGAGTATCATCTACAACATGGATCCCCAATCAACTTTGTGTTTGTTTAGAAACTATTCTAATAGAAGTCTCAATTAGTTTAATATTATTTTTTATCTAAAATTTGTAATTGTATCCTAAGATATAAATAGAAACCATCCCAAAATATTTTGTATAATTTTAAATATAGGGAATTCTAACTTGGTTTCTAAATTCAAATAATAATAAGATATTTTTCATATTAATATTATTTAATCTTTAACAATTGAAACCTTTAAGAGATGGCGCTTTAGTCCACCAATGATAGCTTACTTCCATAGTAATGACACAAATTTATCAACTTCAAACTGTGGTTTGGAGTATGCCTAAGAAAATGCATGTATGGTAGAGGCACCCAATTCCGATCGGCCACCCAATTCCGATCAATAGAGTATGCATGGCATGGTGCATAAAAATGGCAAATGCTTAAAATGGTACGTGAAGTGACCCGAAACCGATAACTCAAAATCTCAAAACACCAATCATTATTGGCATTGGGTCATGATGTGTGCAATTTTGGGTTGCTCCACCTCAATTGAGCTCTCATTGGTGGCATTGCCTCAAAAGTTGAACAAAGCTGATTGGTATTGGGTACCCTCCATGAGTTGGTTATCCATGGCATGTCTTCTCTCTTTTGCTCACTCTCACTTATTGGCATTGGGTGAAGGAGGGCACCAAATCTCACCTACACTAGAGTTTGATCATGGGCTCCGGTGGTTTTTGGGCTTTTAAATTCAATATCAATTCCAAATCTTTGTGATTAAATTTGAAAAAATACTTGTTGAGTTACATTCCTAATTCTGCATCTTTCTACATAAATGTTTTTGACATACAATGTCATTTGAGTCCCGAACTGGCTAAAGTGATCGGAATTGGGTGCCTCTACTTTAATTATCTTATCCATAGGTGACAATATTAGATGAAAAATACAATGATACAATTTTTGGTTCTTAATAAGATTTAGTGTAGAACGGGAAATTATTGAAAAAATTAACATGTCAAATTATCAAAGTAGATACTATCATCTTTTCAATGCAATCTATAACTTGTGACTTGATCAATTTTGAGCCTACAAGAGCTTCTCAAAGTTTGTAGTTTTCATTTTGATTAGATTTTAGGAAAAATTGAAATTTTAATGGACCCTGCTATATAAGACAACTTGAACAATAGAACAAGACTAGGAAAAACTATGAGTTCAAATAGTCAGAGTTGCGTAGGAACGTTTTATTTTACATGCTGGATTACCTTAACCCCTAAGAGCCCAATTGTACGTGTGGCGTACATTTCAGATTTTGGACAGGTTCCTAAAATTCGAAAAAAAATCTTTTTTTTTTTGAAACTCTACTACTAGATTGTCTTTGATAAGAGGTCCATGGAGATATTTTTATTATTTGTTTGGATTCATGGTTTGAAAGTTAGTACCACTCAAAGTTAGTAATAGGGACTCTGGGCAACTCCAAAATTTTGCTAAAAGTCTCTATTAACATTGAGATTTTTCATACATGTAGAGAATATTACGTTCTTTGAAGTTGTCAAATAAAATCCTGTCTCTAGTGTTAAAAAACATTCCAACACATTTTTACACATTTCGGGCTAGCGGGGATAAAATACTTCATCTTTTCTACATATAACCTAGAGATCTATATATTTTTCACTTTTTGTTTTTCAAGAGCAATATGTGGTGTGAACCTTCTTATTGACCGTTTAGATTATCACTCTAAAACATATTAAATTCTCAAGTAAATGAAACGTGAATTGACAATTTTTGAACCTCTACTCATTGCACACTTGTTTTGAATATGCTACATCCCTTCTCTACCTCTTAAAATTAATGTATGGGGAACTAACATCATGCTTAACACAATGGTAAAAGCCTTAGACCTTGTGCTGTGCAAAAATTGAATACCAAGTGAAGTCAAAGTTTGCTAATCCACTCAACACAAGGAAGAATATGAACCATTTTCTTGACTTCAAACACTTTAATCTTTCAATATGTGCGGTCAAAGTGTATGAAATTTTGTGAGTATGTTACTTAGTAAGTCTTTATGGAGATCCTACGGTCAAAAGAATAAATATAAGGTGTTGTTTCCTTCCTTACTCATTGCACTAGAATCAACAAATTTGAAGTGTTTTTGGTGTGAAATCGTCACGGGCTTTTAGGGATTGAACTTCAAACACTAGGATACAGTTGGTCCCTTTTGAAACTTCTCTTTGAATTTTAAATTATTTTAAATATAATTTTAAATTATTTTTATATTATGTGTTGTCAATTGAAAACCTCAAAATCCAAATTTTCAATGAATTACCCCATCTCTCTTTTCTAGATTTAATATCCCTAAAAGTGCATGTGACATTAATCCCTAAAATTCTTTGACATTTTCACACCAAGAACACTTCAAAACTATTGATTCTAGTGCAATGAATAAAGAAGGAGAAAGATTATTTCCACGTTTTAACGGTATGAACTTAGTTAAGACTATCAAATTACATACTTTGAAAATTCCATAAATTTTGATTAGAAGAGTTGAAAGATTATTATGTTTGAAGTAGCAAAAACAATTTGTTTTCTTCCCTACGTTGAGTAGATCAACAAACTTTGACATCACTTGGTGTCAAATTTTTGAACTACACAAGGTCAAAATTCATTACTCTCATGTTAAACATGATATTATTTCTTATCAACACCAAGTTTTGGAGGTAGAGAAAAAATGTAGCATATTCAAAACAATTGTGTGAGGGGTTGAGGTTTAAAAATTGTCAAATTACGTTTTATCCTTTTTGGTGACGTTAATATGTTTTAGAATGATAATCCAAATGGTCAATAAGAAGGTTTACACCACATGTTGTTGTAGAAAGAATAAAAGGTAAAAATGAAGTTCTTTAAGTTTTATGTGGAGAAGAACAAGCTTTATTGGTACCTTGCTTGACGATGTATGAAAATAAGTGAAATGTTTGATTTGGGTAAAAATACTATTTTTACCAAACACAATAATTTATGCTATTTTTTCACAATATGAATGGAAATAGTATTATTTGCTACTATTGAAAATCTCACATTTAATACACAGTCCTAGCAATGATTTTTGGAGTTGCCACACGTGCTCGCAATCAAGAATTTTTCTTTTTAGAGGGCATAACTTTTTTTCCATAGGTCCAATGAGAACCAAGATTATATTCCCATGTACGTCTTTTCTCCTTGCATCTCACCTTGAAGCCATAAGCCTCCAATTCCTATGTCTCACAAAACACTAGTATTCCATCACAAATATATTTAGCACCACTTCAACAAAATTCCCTCCCTTGCAACAAACCCTTTAGTCCAAAATCCAAGTATTTTGTTGGGGTGAGTTGTTGGTGGCCAATTCAAGCAGGCTTCCTCCACATCCATATTGTTTCTCAATAAACACAACCTTGCCTCGTATTTTATTTTCTCCGTAGTGGAGGTTTCCTTTATTTGTGTCAAAAAATAAAAAATAAATATAAACACTACCACACCCAGAAGAGAATAAAATAAGGGCCGGTTTACATTAGGCCTGGGGTCGGATGGAAGGCCGGCCGGATTTGCCTTCAATCTGGCCTTCAATCCGGCCCCAATTCTTCTATCCGGCCCCAAATAATGTAAAGCATTTGAGGCCGGATTCTAGGGCCGGATTTCAAATTCATCATCTTGGCCCTAGTTAATGTAACGTGTTGGGGCCGGATTCTAGGGCTAAATTTCCAATTTTTAAGTGTCTTAGATTTTCACAAGGCTCAACTAAAAATTACAGAAGCACATGGGTCAAGCTTTTGTCTTTGTTTCTTTCCTAGTCTAAAGAAAAATAGGTTTCATATATTTACTTTATATGCTTTCTTTCCTTACTACATTTAAAATTTTAAAAATAAGAGTATTCTTTCTATTTTGATAATTTTTTCCCCTTTCCTCTGATTTTTGATAGGTCTAAAATAAAAGAGAGTTTTTTTGCATATATATGCAACTTCTAATTCCTCTTCCTATTTTGACTATTGGAAAAAAGAGTTTTGTTTACTTAATTTGGCCAAATCCCTTTTTTTTGGGTGCATATCCAAAAGGAAGGAGTATTTTAACTTTTTCAAAAAAAATAAAATAGTGATTTAAAAAAAATCGAAGTAAAAATTTATTTTTTCAAGATTTATTTTTTCAAAAACAATAATATTTTTTTAAAAATAAAAAATAAAAAATAAAAAATATTTAAAAAAAAAACTAATTGACGGTAGCGATTTGAAGGATCCAACGAAGGAACCAAATCCGGCCCTAGATGGCAGTTTAGGCCACCTCAAACCTCGTCCCAATTGCTCTCTTGGGGCCGAATGGTTTGGTGCCAAAACCATGCCATCTAAGGCGACACGTAGGATGAAATGTGGTTCCGGCCGGCCCCAAGTATAAAGCTCTTGGGTTGGATTTTGAGAGATTGAAAGATCCTATTGGTTGAAACTTGGAGAGTTCCAGGCGGCCTTCAATCCGGCTCCAAGTATAAACCAGGCCTAAGAATGGTTGATTTTCAAGATTTGAACAAATTCACAAGCTACATTGGCTGCTAAGACCGACTACTATCAAGCACGGACAACTGACACAACCAAGATGTTTGCCCGTCTCTATAATCAATGATTGTAGCTGCCGCTCATCCTCCTCTTGTCCGACTCTGCAGCCTTGCCCGACAACTACGCGCAACACCATATTCTATGCTAACAATAACACATACGTAGCCAATGTCCATTGCAACGCACACTACGTCAACCCTTTGCATCATCCTCAAATTAGTTAGACCCATAAGATCCTTCTTGGTTGTCACGCCATAGTGCCACCGTAGAATTATCGATTTCACCATGCTGGAGTGCATTTTTGTTGTGCCTAGCGACCTGAGAGCATCTCCACCCCTGGCGGAGAATTTCCCATGGCAGACCGGGAGATCTCCGTCAGGGGCGGAGACGGTTCGCAGGCCATGTAGAATATCTCCTACGGCTAGACAATTGACCATGGTAGACCGGGAAGCCTGGAATGGAAACACAACATGGCATCATTTCATTTACCTTCCCAAACGGGGAATTTTTCCCTGCGCATTGTACTTTTTGCAAATTCCCTGTTTGGATGGGCCGATGCCGCCAATCCGGTGGACCAGAATGCTGGCCCGAGCCAGTGTGTGATTTTCTCCAGTAAATACCACCACTACGGCATTTCTATTGGGGCCCCGTGCCCCGATGGAGATGCTTTCAGAGTGGTTCAGTGGGTGCTATTGTAGTAGGAAATCCACTTGAACCCTGCCTTCACCCGCCGTGCCAGTTGGCCAGGGAAGGGTGCGGATGCTCTAAAATAGCAGAGCCATTGATGCAACGGTAAACCTAAAGAACATACATATATATCATTTAAATTTTTTATTTTTTTTTGAAAACCTGAAGAACATCAAACATCGGGGGCCTCTCGGTTCAAAAATCTGAATTTAGGGGAAAAAACCAAAAAGATGAAAATAAAACTAAACGTGGAATTCTTCAGGTGGTAAACACCTATATTTATAAGGACAAATAATGCCAGATCCAAGTCACGGTCAGATTGATATATTTATAAGGACAAATAATCCCAAATACAGTATGAGAATCAATAAACTTTCTTGACTTCGCTCTACCGAAAAGTAGTCCATTTCTGCTGATACTATAAAAAAACGCTAAGACTGAGTGACCAAGGTCATCACTGATCAGGTCAGCTGCGTTGACATTTGCCCAAGTATTTACGTATCTGGTGCCGGATTAACGGCGTGGACAGGAAACCCCCCAAGCCCGGACTTACCCGAGGTGGGGCCCCGTCTTAATTGCATGGGCTCATTTTTCTGGCCCTCCCATTTTGGGGGGGTCTGAGGCTTTTGGCTATTTTTGATACAAAGTTGGAGCCTACGGCCTCATATTTAGTCTTCTAGACCCCCTCTTTCTTAATTTAGGGCCCCATCCGAAAACAAAATAGGGGCCAGGTTTTGGCCCCACCACCTCCTCCCCCACCTGATAAGTCCAAGTGTAGGGGGTGTCCTGTCAAATCGCGGATTAACCTCAGAATCATTGACTGTGGCAACAGATTAGCACTCATTCGTGTATTAAAATACTACAGTTGCTTCCCATGTGGCATTCAAGGCTGGCACTGGTACCAACAATAACTTGAATTATGAAATGTTCTCTTTTGTTCTTTCGTTGAGGTCTTTGTAGCACCACGTTACTGCTTTTGACTAAGAGCATCTCCACCCCGCACCGCAATCCGCCAAACTAGCGGTGCACGGTGGGTGGATCGCCCACACCGTATGCTCCAAAACGGGGCATCGGTACGGGACTTTTACTTTGTCCGGATCCCCGTACAGGGAATTGGGGTTTGGCACCCAGCTCTGTGGGGTTTGCGGCTCAGGCCCCCCCACTCCTCGCATGCCACGTGGCATGCCAGGAGTGATGCGGTCGGAATTAGGGTTTGATTGTTTTTAAAGAAACTAATTAAAAATATTCCAATTTATTTTTAAAAAACAAAAGAAAACATTGGGATAAAATATTTATAATTTTTAAAAAAATATCAAAATTAAAATTATTAAAATTAAAATTAAAATTATCTCTTAATGTTATTTTTAAAAAACAAAAGAAAACATTGTATGTCAAAAACATTTGTGTACAAATGTGTGGAATTAGGAATGAAACTCAACAAATATTTTTTCAAATTTAATCACAAAGATTTGGAATTGATATAGAATTTCAAAGCCCAAAAACTAGCGAAGCCCATAATCAAACTCTAGAGTAGGTGAGATTTGGTGCCCTCCTTCACCCAATGCCAATAAGTGAAAGTGAGTAAAAGAGAGAAGACATGCCATGGATAACCAACTCATGGAGGGTACCCAATACCGATTGCCCTTGTTCGACTTTCGAGGCAATGCCACCAATAGGTGCACGCACATGGCTCCATACAGCTTGCCGTTGCCTGCCGTGTGGGCGGTGGCGGGTCCCACCCATCGGGGCCCATATCAGGAAACACAACGCGCACATGGACGAGGTTGCGGCTACTTCATTTTATTTTCGGTTTAGGATTTTACCCAACTTTTTGTCGTTTACACCGCCCCCTCTTAATTGGAAAATGGGATAAAACTGAAAAATGGGATAAAACTGAAAAATGGGATAAAACAGGTTCAAACATTACCCAACCAGGCTGTGGAGCCTGCTCCAACTTCGAATTGAGCGATCCACCCGAATTGGGTGGAACCAGCCCAACCCGGGCGTGACGCTCTCGGATCTGGGAGCAACAGCTCCTAGACAGCACCCATGTGCATGCGCCTAATGAGAGCTCAATTGAGGTGGAGCAACCCAAAATTGCACATATCATGACCCAATGCCGATAATGACTGGTGTTCTCAAATTTTGAGTTATCAATTTTTGGTCACTTCATGCACCATTTCAAGCATTTGCCATTTTGAAGCACCATGCCATGCATACTCTACTAATCGAAATTGGGTGGTCGATCGGAATTGGGTGCCTCTACCTAAATTGCATTCTGGCACCAAGTCATGATATTGCCCTATCAACCCTAGTCGAGCGTGGGTCGGGCTTGAGGTGTGGTGGAGTGGCTGCTTCGACCCCCGAGCCTAGCGTTACTGCCCGCAATCCGTGCCTGTCATGCCACGGTGGCACCCCGCTAGGCTGGCGCCGACCCGCCCGCCAGGTTCCCCCACCCGTTTGTCCAACCTCATCCACCCTCCATTCACATCCGCCATACTAACCGTCACTCTCATCAACCTCACTTCAATGTCCCTCACAAGGGATCGCTCAACTACCTCTTTCCTCCATAAACTAATTTGGATTCAAAATTGGGCGCCTCTAATTTGTGGACTAATGGCAAGGTTTGGGGTGATTAGGTTTACGATTTTTTCCATGTGTTCCTCCACATTCTTGGTATGTTTTGTAAGCGTGGCCGGACACATGTTGGCTTGCTTCATTTTCTTGGTATCTCACTTGTCCACTTTTTTTATATGGGCATGATGTTCTACGCATTTCTCGTTTGAATTGAATGTCTAAACGCGGATGGTTGATATTATCATGATTTTAGGTGTGCTAGGTGTTCAAGACTGTTTGTTTTCTCAGGCTTTCTGGACACAATTGAAGGGATGTGAAATGGACAAGCTTATAAAATATTGCAAAGTGGACATGATTCAGGTTTTAATTTGTCATGTGGGAACTAGGTGTACAGGGTGTTGCATAGATTATTGCCAGGATTTATGATCATTTTAGCTGTCACTTTCTAGGGTCCACCTAGTTTACGCCAAGATTCATGTATTTAGTGCACGGTGGATACTATGAATAATATAGATTGTACCGTAGATCTTGGCAATGATGATGGCGTCCACCTTTGGACATCGATGAAGGCAGCTTGGGCGAAAGTGGCGAGATCCTGACGTGCGACTATGAAGTTGATCTCATGTCATCTCTGCCAATGATGTCGTCGGGGTGCTTGGGGACGCTTGGTCGAGCACCTCCTCCAATGATATCGCCAGCTCTCCTGAAAAAATGGCCCTACTAGACCACTCTGGTAGTGCAACCCTTGCGGAGACATTGAAGAAGGAATCCTATTGGTAGGTAGCTAAAAGACTTTGTGAAGCTCTCCAACAGCCCCTACCTAGACCATTTGACCGCACTAACCTCAAATGGAACAATAAGGTTAGATAGGGAGGAGGAAAAAGGAAAAACCGTGAAAAAGGCCACCATACTATGGTTAAGGCTCGACGACTTCCTAGACGGAGAGATGTCAACTCGGCAGTTTCCGTGCACATTTGTTGAGGAAAGTTGCCTTTGACTTTGAGGGAAGGAAGACCGCACACAAGTTTGTGCGGAATCTGCAATCCAAGTGATCAAGTAAGTTCAACTGTCGCATGAAACTTCAATTTACATATGTTTGCAAGTTGAAGCACTCCAATTAACTTTCAAAATCCTATCGCGTTCAAGTATTCTTGCCAATATGGTCTAGAAGACTACATCAAACAGTACAAGACAAAGATTCGGAAGGTTTTTGCACACACGTTGACGGACCATAAAGGCTCTACAAACAACAAGAAGGCTCTTCAACGAGCCAAAAAGACCGTCGTCCAAGCTGAAAGAGTTTCTGCTGTCGCGACGACTATGGCTTTTAAGAAGGCCCGGACTGAGCCTGCCGCAGCAATTGGGGTTGGCTGCAATCCAACTATAGAACCGTAGAGGAAGATCCTGAGGAGCAAGCCCTCATTCAAGAAGCGCTATAGAGGCTTCTGCAAGCCCAAAAGACCATTGATGCGCACAAGAGAACTATGTAGAAGACACAAGTGGAAAAAATAGTTTCTAGTATGTCTATCAAGCGTGGCTGCCAATGTTCTTTGGTTGCTAAGCAATTGTTGGTAGATCAAGAACTTTGCACCATACATTTCCATTGCATGGACCATGCTAACAAGGAGGGGACACTTTGCCACGACACACAATTTGCCAGACATCGGACTGGGCTCTCCGGTAGGCTCTCGCAAGCTAGGAAGAGTTGGATTCAATCGGCGCTCAGGAGTGGAAAGTCCTCCGTATAGGATCACGGCTCACTACAGGTCTGAGGTGATGAGATGTGCAAAGCTGAACCTGCCAGCCACCAGAGACACATTCATACTCCCTCACAATGTTGAAAATATTGCGAAGTCTTTAGTAAAGGAGTTGTGGGAAAAATACCGCCGGGATTCCCTTAGGGTGAGAATGTGGACCCTGGAAAATTGAGAGTTCTGGTATCACTACAATGAGTACGGGAATATCCAACTTAAGGAGCCGCCTCCAGACGATGACTCGTTCAGATTGGCAATATAGACAGATTGGCAGTTAGAGATGATGGTGCGACATGGGCATTAGCGCGCCCTCTCCATGGATGCCACGTTTGGCACAAACGAGCCAAAGGTAAAACTTTAATGTCGTTCCCTTGTTTTCTATTCACCGTTGATGGCAAGAGCTCATTTTCCTTCATATGTCTAACGTGAAGTACCGACTCTATATCGTGATGGTCTTCGATGAGTGGAAACAAGGAATATCCGTCGCATTCAGCATACAAAGGAAGTCATGGCAGAAAGACATTACGGCATTGTTGATTAAATTAAGAGACTGTTGCCACGCGGTGTGACCAGATTGGCTGCCTAATGCTGTTGTGATAGATATCAACAACGCCGAGCTTAATGCCATTAGGTTGATTCTTCACCCTGTTCATTGTCATCACCTCTAACTTGTCATGTCTTTTATACAATTCTAGATAGAATGCCTATAAGTAGGTGTAACTTCATTATAAAATATAGTTTTCTTCTCTGAAGGGAAGTTTGGCCTAACAAAGAGAATGTTATGATTTATCTTTGCCTTTGGCATGCCCGGAAAGCATGGTTAGAGAATGCAACGCAGTATATAAAGGCGAACTACCTCCGGACGATGATTCTGCAAAAGTGTGCCGATCTTATGTATGGATGTAGGATTTTGGAAGGTGATGCAGCTGTCCGAGTGTCCCTTGACAGGTTCGAGCACATGCGAGCAAATTATCCTCAGGCGGATAGACATTTCTAAATTACTTTCAAAAGCAATGGATCTCCAACTTGAAGATGTAGGTTACGGGCTACCGCAACATACCACACGCCAACCATGACACCAATGCTGCTGCCGAGAGCTACCACGACAACTTCAGGTCCATTCTTTCCACGTCGCGGCAACGATTAGACGGGCGTTGCGTTGATTGGCTCATCTATCATCTCACAAAGGATGTACTTGCACACTACTCGTACGTCGTCCAATCAAGTTGTATAGCTTCATCAAGAATGGCAAGGTGGAAAGAATGGCAGCAAGGGCTGTCATTCGAGCGTGCAACATTCTAGATAAGCACATCTATTACAACAGCTTAAAGAACGTAGTGTATGTTGCGAGCCAGACCAACTTTCCGGCTATCCGGGTTATCACCGCTACGGCCACCGACTGGGCACACTGTTCATGTCCCTTGGATATGCAAGGGAACATATGCAAGCATGGGGTCAAGGTGTTCAAGATGATTCGTGGTCATGTTGAAGACCAGTCCATCATTGGTATTGTTCCATCGCTTTGAGGCACGATTGCAATTGGGTGAGGGTCTGATATGGGTACTAGTAAGACATGTCTCACTATGTGACTTATGTGGAATTGATTTTATTTGTGCTAATTTTTTTGATTTTAACACCATATATTTAGTTATACCTCTAGCATCTATAACTCCTTCTATTTTTTGTAATTTTCCAATGTTTTTTCTCACCAATAAAATATTTCTCAAAATTCACACTATTTCTTGAAGGGGTACCCATATCAGACCCTCACCCAACTGGCGGGAGTCCAACTAGCTTGAATATTGTCCATGATATAGGAGACGGTGGCGTACATACCCCGCCGAAGAGACGTCCTAGAACCCCAACCGTGGAGAACCGAGTAAAACAACTCGCAGATTTGGGCTCACTGTCGGCGGAGATGTAGGATTTGGCGTCAGCCAACTCATATTTGTTGAACCATGCATTAACTAGCGCCCATGAGCTAAGGGGAAAAGCTCTCCAACATGAAGGCAAAAGCTGATGTTGGGGTC
Source organism: Bryoerythrophyllum caledonicum (assembly GCA_963971425.1). NCBI lineage: Eukaryota > Viridiplantae > Streptophyta > Bryopsida > Pottiales > Pottiaceae > Bryoerythrophyllum > Bryoerythrophyllum caledonicum. The sequence goes on from OZ020516.1 coordinate 15,296,959, forward strand.
TTTCAGCCGGCGTTGCAACCCTCATTTGATATAAATGAGGGGGTTCGGAACAAGCGATGTATCAAGGCATGTAGCGAGAAAGGGGTGCGTAAGAGTGGGTGTTCCAGCCGTAAACCTAAGTCTATGGGACAATAGTATTAAAAGATCCTCCTTGACAATTCAATATTCGCTAAATGCACACCAGCATGGTTTTCAACTGCATAGGTTCCAAGCTAATTTCATATTCCATACAATGTTCTTCTAACTTTAACGCAATTAGGGTGTTACATGTCATGTACTACAGTGTGCAAATGAGTATATCTCTAACACCCACACATTAATCCAGAATTTGAAAGAAACATAATGGATGATATTAGGTGAATAGGAGGGGAAGAGATTCAAGACACATGAAGAATACAAAAAGGTTCAAGTACAATAAAAGAGAAGAACGGTGGAGGGTCTAACTTCACACAACCTTCGTTTGCAAATGAAAGTAACTTCCATTGAACTAGAACATTAAATGGAATTCACATTGACTTAGGATTTTTTTCAACTTTTATGTAACTTGTTTTCCACTAAAGAGTAAGACACAGTACACTTTCATATTCCAATTTTTTTTATTATTCTTTTTATTTTTAAAAATATTGTCATGAATGAAACATAAGTAGAAACATGAAAGTAACCTACTGCGCAACACCATAGAAAATTGCGGCCTAAATGAAAACTCTCCTCCAAACCAGTATTTATCCATCTATCTCTGGTGATACTTTAACTATACTACTTCATTCACTTCCACTAACTACCACCATGAAACTAATTTTTTTACAAAATTGCATTTAGTCATCCACAGTCGCCACGCCACGCTCTACTACCTCCGCTGCATCATCAGATTGTAGGATGCCCTCACAAGCAACTACACCCGTGCCGTGGTCGCCATCTCCGCAATTCTCACCATCCTTGCCGCTAGATCCGTCTCCATTGTTGTCGCTACTATAGTCGGAGCTGCAACTCTCAGAGCTAGTCTTAGATGTAGTTGTCTCTTCCATACCATCGCCACAATCAACTCCACTAACAACGCCACGTACACCATCACACCCATCAACGCGGGCTGCTCCACCTGCAACACCAATATGACCTCCGTCGTGGCTACCATCACCAACATCACCACTACAACACACCGCAACATGGACCAACGTGCCAGGAGAAGCCTCTTCCTCAATAGAAGCAGGAACAAACTCGTTCACTTGCAAAGTGACTATCAATCCAACCTCCGCAACAACAAGCCTCTTCTCTGGCACCTTTATGACAACACCTTGGGGTACCTTCGTTTGATATGTAAGACCTCATTAGGTAGATGTAATGTCGTGTTGTCCTCTCTCAAACGTGTGTTGGCCTTTTCCTCCAAACTTTGTAGCATCACCACCGTCAGCACCTCCAACCACGTGACGAGCACTGCTAGGCAGATTGGCACCGCCAGCCGGTAGAGCCATCATACCAACAATATATGGACAAGGTCGGGGTTCAAAGTCCATAGTGAGCTAAGAATACTCAAGGTAGTTGAACTCCGACGACAAACTATCTAAATCGATGATGTCCAGTTTGGCCTAGCAAGAGGCGTACCCTTCCAGCTGTCACATCCTCGCCGCGTCAAATAGTGCAGCACCATGCCTCGACCATTCTCCAGTGGCCTCCAAACGGGTGGGAGCATAGCCAAACAACATGTTTTTAAGATGAGGAGGACATACTGGAACTTGGTGGAATCTTGGTGTGAAACGTGGCTGTTGCATGTGCTCTACGGCCGCCTACTATCTTCCACCATCCACATGCGGCGCAGCTCTCTCACCAAGCCTTTATGAACCATGTCGCAACATGCATGGACATAAGCCACTCGCTGCCAAACCATGAACTGGTCCACTAAAACAAAAAGACACAAGTCAAAATTCAAACCAAAATGGAACTGGGAAAAATTAGTTGTGCTAATGTCCATGGTAGGAAAGAAGATATGCCCAAGGTAGACAAGCATCTGCATAGCAAAATTAATATGCGACCCAGGGTTTAATAATGTCTCATCGCTTAAACCCTTCAATGGACACACCATGGGAGGATCACATCCATACTCGAAAATAGTGAAGAGCTTGAGCGCCCGAGCAAAAGGCAGCGGCGTCCTCTCCAAGGCACCTTGGCACTGCTCATCCAACATCCAAGAGATCAAAGTGTTGAACTCCTTATAAGTATTTTGGAAAGGACGCTCCACACACCCTGGCGTGGGAAATTGGCGCATAGACATGAACAACGAAGACCACGACCAGGCTTCTTCCTCGGCGGTAGTGTGTTGAATGACGTCGTACTTTTGCATCTCCATCTTCAAATGTGCCTTACGAGACTCCGTGATAGCAACCACCGCGTTCTTATAGTCTTGGAGGCGCGATGGGTAAGTGAATACAAGGGCATAGTGGGCTGCAAAGTGCCAATCTCCTCTTGGATCCTAGCTTCATTCCTTGAGGTGAATATGTCCTTGGACTTTGTGTTGGCCTCAAGGTCTTGTGTTGTGAGGGTATCATGACGTGTTTGAAAAAACAATAAAAAACAAAGTATGTTCCATGGGCTAAACTTTGAAATGGAAAATGACAAATGTAAAGAATGCCACTGCAATCTGTCTCTTAAAGTAAGAGAATAGAAACTAAAAGTGCTAAGCAAAATGACATTAAGGGTCTGACTCCTACCTTTAGTTCCGGTGTGCACTGAACAACTTCCCAAGAGTAGAAGACCCGACCCTCAAGCTGTCAGTCCATCAGCAATGCTTGCAGCTCTTGAACTCCCTTGTTACGGTGTATAAGAGAGTTCTTTGTTACAATTTTGTACAATGTTAGCAACAAGTAGAGCCTACGAGCAACGTGTAGAAGCGTTATTTGTAGCACCATATTGACGTCAAAAAACATCTGAGCAGCCTCCGCCATGGCCCTCGCGCGCACCAGCTTCATTGGATTTAAGTCCTCCAAGGCCGCGGCTGCCACTAGAGTCACTTTGACCTTCTTGAATGTGGAGCTGGGACGTACCAACACTCGGAGGGCAGACATATGGCGTGACTCCGATGCGGAAAGCTGAGGACTTTGTCGTGGCAACTTCCCACACACGCCTCTAGGTGCAGGAGGGGCCATGATTTGCTTCAGAGGAGGTGCTTCTTCACATCGGGAATGAGGCGCCAGGTGCGTCATAGGGAATGGAGAAGACTCAAGCCCAGTTTGGGAAGACTGTGGAAAATGTGAAGAGGTTGCACCAGCCATAGCAGTCGGACTTGAAGCCATCAACATCCTCGTGGAAATTTCCGGAGGGGCCGAAGCTTCCACAACAACAGATTGTGGAAGTGCACACCAACTTGTTGTAAAAAAGGTGGTGGGAATGCATGTGTGCTTCCACGCAGACCCCAACTTGTTGCATGTCTCCGCCACTGTAGTGGATCCTCAACGCTTGCCGCTTTCATTTCCGGCAAATGTGTCCCGCTCGTCCCCAAAGATTGCCAAACCTGGAACAATAGTCGGCGCAGTTGAGGCCGACGCTACTGTCATGCCAAGAGTTGGAGGCTTTACAACCAACTTCTTGGGCCGAACAAGCTGAGGTCCGTCTTCCTCTTCAGGAGTGACCTGCATGATGGAACTAGAAACACGGATGGATTCCTGCTTCAAGCTCTCAATTGTACCACCCTTCCGTCCAGGTGCCCCACGTAGTGCATCTGGGAGCTTCATGGAATACTTTGCAAACACAGCTCTCACCTCATTGTTTCCATCCGTTCCGCGCGACGGGAAAATTTCAAGTCCTTCATTGCCACATTATTGTATGCCGAACACTTCCACTATTGCCGATGAAAGCCAAGTTCCGCCTTGTCGTGGAAGTCCACGTTGTAGTACAAGCAAAAGAATAGGACCTTTGCTTGCTTGTCAATGGCCCATTCCTCTCCTCACGCCGCCAGAGGCAGTTCACGTCCATAAGCAGTCATCCATACTCGCTAATCATGTACCCGGCGCGTAGGTGCTGCCCGCGCTGCATGGAGCGGCTCTAGTACACAATGACATCTTCCAATCCAAATTTGCCTTGCAAACGCAGCTGCATGGCAAATGGAAGAACGAACATTAAAAATTTTGATATTGATTTGCAAAGGGAGGATATAGAAAGAACATGAACCCCATCGATAAACTCTACGACGCTTGTCTATATACGGAGTTGATCCTTGTTGGAGAGAGAGTTTACATCAAATATAGTGGCCATGTTGCGTAGCACGGATACTGCTTCCACATATGATAATTTTTCTAGGTCCGGTGGAACTTGGGACTCCACCAAAAAGATGAGGACAGACTTAAATAATCAAACATCGGGTTTTTTTATAAAGGTGGAAGGAGAAACATAACTTTATTTTTTTATAAATTAAGAACTTGAAAAACTAGAGGCCACAAAGTCTCTCACCAGATGCAATAGACTGCCGGCCATGCCTATTGTGAAAAATATTGAAGTACATGCAACGTCGATGCAGCAAAATTCCCCCCAGGTTGTGACAACCCTTGCCATTGTTGCCACAATCTCCACCTAGGTTTCGACAACCGCCGCCTACGTCCCGACATCTTCCGCTACAGTCCCTATCTACGTTGCAACAACAATCGCCTGGGTCTTGACAGCCCCCGCTCACATCGCAAATGTCGACACCCTGAAGAATTTTTTTTTGTGTTGCTCCGGCAAGGCCGCTTGTCATGTCAGGGTACTCCCTATGCCGCTTAAGGAGTGGCCCGCTCTTCTTCTCTTCTACAATGTGCGTTGGCGAGCTGGATGTCTCTCCAGTAGGATCTAAACACGGCCAAGAACCTCTAGTTCCCCTCGCAAATGGTGATGCTTGAAAATTTGTGGGTGGTCTCCTAAAATGCCACACTATTGCTCCCCAATCCGACGTCACAAAATCCTAAAATCGCCAACTCTACCCACCATTTTGACCCACCTCTCCCTCCTAGCCGGAGGACAATGTGCTCCGGACAAGATCCCACAGCACCCCCAACAGAAAAATTCAGCGCTCACTCCAACAATCACGCAATCTTCTCAACCACAATCCTACTCTCTACGCAATAGCAACAACAATAGTGAAGAACAATTCAAATCAACCACTCTCTTCTATGCTTTCAAAGACCAATGAATCATCCTCCAAACCCCTGAAGCTCACAACATGATTGCTCCCAAAAACATGTTGAAAAAAAACATGGCGTGCAGCCGTCAATGAGAGCAAACCCTCAAGCCGAAGGATTTGCCATCTTCGACGGCAGCATTGATAGCGCACTTGATGCACTATGAGAAGGGCGCATTCAAGTGACCCGGACACCTAAGAACATAGGTAAAAGTGATGTCCAAGAAGATTGAAGTGGGGTTGATGAGAGAGACGCTTAGTCTGGCGGATGTGAATGGGGGTTGGATGAGGTCGGGCAAACGGGTGGGAGAGCTTGGCGGGCGGGCGGGGCGACGACGTGGCAGGATCCGCTACTATGGTACGCAGAGACGTGGAGCGCGACAGTGTCGTGGGGCGCCACTGTAGCATGACGCATTGACGGGCACTGATAGCGGGCTACAATGCGAGGCTTGAGAGGCTTGGTAGCCACTCCACCGCACCTCACGCCCGACCTACGCTCGACCGGGGTCGATAAGGAGATCCCAAATCATGATTCAATTTCTAGTTTTGTGGATAATCCATTGGGAATCCAAACTTGTTCTAAGTTTTGGTGCTTTAGACTGCACTAATTAGTTTTTTTCTTTGCTTCACATATTTTGGCAAAGGGAAAGTTGTATTTTTATCTAGATAAGAGCATCTCCTACATCACCCTCGAAAGCTCCCTCAGCATGAGGTTTTCAACTCTCGTTCAGTTTGTGGCTCCCTACCAACACCCTCACATGCCAATGATTCCCACTGCTCCTTTCAAATTTGGCATCCACACGCAAAAAAAAACCATATTTCCAGTGTGCTCCTTCTTGCCGTGAACTATTCATCATGTCACTGTTCACTCATCATGGTGTGCCAAGAATGGTCTACATCATCATGTCATGTACACATCGGGGGGTTTGGCCACAAATAAAGATGAAAAAGTCAAGTTGGATTTTGAGGGCAGAGCATGGTGGTGAGCTATTGGGGCATCCTCCCTCAACACATTCCGATTTACTAATTTTATGCTCAGATTCAAGGGCGAGGGCTATCAAAGTGCTCGGGTTGCTCTTAGCACAAATGAAATTGTTTTTTATTGTCAAAATTCGACACCAAACTAGTGAAGTGTCAAAATCTTGTATGTAGAGTAAATTCTGGAAAGATGAAGGATGATATGAAATTATGACCATTTATTATACCAAATAACAACAATTTTTACCAAAGTTGGACGTAGTTTGATGTACTCGTTGGTTATCTCATATCATCCTTCCAATAGTCATTTGAGTGTTGAAAACAACTACATTACCGTATTAACCCTTTAGCTATGGCTCATGGTCGAATCTACTAACGTAGTAGATTTTGTAGAATATCATCTGATACACTTATAGATTCTCCATCATCAATACCTAGCTTGGCGTTAAAGGATTAAAGTACCAGTGTTGTCCTTGAATTTCATGTTTGTTTGAACAAATTATATGTTCCATATCTAATTATGTTGAAAGAGATAAGTCATGTAGTTGAATAGCAAAGATGTTATAATTCATTAAGAATCAAGAAGAAAGGGAATTTCAATACCAATCTTAGATTCAACCCAAAGCTCACAATCAAATTCACAAGCTCACAACCAATTCCTAAGAGCATCCGCACGGTTTGGCTCAACCTGACTCAAACGGCGTGGAGACATTCATTGAGCTCTGCACAAGGAATACGGCCACCACAAAAACATTTCCACGCCCTATAGATGTTCCTACTAACACTGCCAAAAACAAAAATTCACCGTGCCCGCTCTAGCTCATACATCAAGAAAGATTTGCATTTTCTTGAGGTGGTAGGTGGAGAGGGCTCTAGATCTAACAATTTCTTTTTTAAACCTAAATAGTGAGTTGAGGTGGAAAAACATCGTGGGATGGCTGTAAGGTCATACACGGCCTGAGAATAATTTGTTTCAACCGCCTTAGTGAAACTACACTAAAGATCACATTTAGTGTAATGCTCAGTAAATGACTTGTAAATGCGATAAGTTTTTACTTTAAGTGAATATTTTTGCCAACTATGTTTATAATGATCCTCTTTTTTGAATACTATAGAGAGTTGTGCTCTTGGTAAAAAATGGCTTCAAGAGTAAAAACTTATCACATTTACAAGTCATTTACTGAGCATTACACTAAATGTGATCTTTAGTGTAGTTCACTAAGCCAGTTTCCCAAGGAATGCTGCGGATGCTCTAAATGTGCACTACACTAAATATCACTTTTAGTGTAGTGCCCAGTAAATGACTTGTAAATGCAATAAGTTTTTACTCTTGATGCCAATTTTTACCAAGAGCACAACTCTTTATAGTATTCAAATAAAAGGATCATTATAAACATAGTTGGTAAAAATATTCACTTAAAGTAAAAACTTATAGCATTTACAAGTCATTTACTGGGCGCTACACTAAAAGTGATATTTAGTGTACCGTATCGTGAAACTCAGTCTTCCCTAGAGCCCATTTGTTGACTCTAGTCTGACCCATTGACATTTCTGCTAATTTGTTCTCCTTGGGGTCCAGGATAGTTCACTATTTGATGACCATTATCTCCTTCTAATACGCTCAAAACATGGAAGCAAGGATTAGCATGAGCCAGTCTTTGTTGGAGTTGTTCACTGACTTAGTCATTTCTTGCGCCTAGGCTGAAATTATTGCCCACCCTTATCATCTTGTAGAGTACTTTGTCAAAACTTACTCTGAAATGTAATTAGGATCGGTCAATTTAACCAACATGTCGATTGAAGTAGTATTATTGCAAATTGCGAAACCAATTCATTTAGTCATTCAGTGCACATAATATCAGTAAATAATAAATGAAGTAGATTACAGGGAGAATTGATCATTGTTTGCTCCTCTGCAGTCCAAAGGAAAGAAACAAGAAAACAAAATATCCAAATATTTCACAAGTATAACTTAGCCATACTAAAAAAATCCAGAAAGCACTTCGTATTAAACGTGCCCGAGATTTTTTTGTTTATTACAAAGTACTTTAAGAAGAATGGACATATTAGAGTTTTCCTGAAAGTCACCAAAATACACTGGAGAGGTACCTTAAATCTTAGGGCCTTATGTTAGTAACCGGGACTACATGCACATGGTGTCTTGCCTTGGGAAAGGTTTGGGGGAACTATTGGTCAACCCTTTGAGAACTTAGGGTATTATGGGGGAGCTTTAGCTTGCATGGGGTAGGGCCCTGGTCCAATTGCAAAGCATTTTGTTGGTGCAGAAAAAGGCAATATGAAATTTCCTCATACTCTTTTTTTTTACCGTTTATACATCTCATACTCTCTGGCACCATATTCCTCCTTACTCGGGAAGCACTTTCAGAAAAACTCTATTCTTTTGACCCTGGGACATTCCGAGGGTACCCCATATTACAACAAAGTCTACCCACAGATACAGAACTAAAGAGTACACGAAAGTTCCTTTCATTGCAAGAGCATTACCATGACTTAGTCCTGTATGTCAACTCCAGGTGTCCTGTGAAGGCATCAAGGGCTGAGCTCCCACTGTCCATCATAATTACCTCGGCCAACATGCAGTAAAGTATCTTTGACAAAAGTTCCGGCGTGTAACTTGCCATGCTAACATTGGAAGTGTGGACAATAAAATAGAAAACTGTTCGGTGTTTAACCCCTAAATGAAAAAAGTCCTGTGGTGGGCTTTTGCAAATCTTGGGCACGTTCCCATGGTTGCAATTTACATATGCAATTCTTGAACTTTTGTACAGCTATGTAAGAAGACAAGTGGTACGTGAAAGTATAATTTTTATTCTCATCAAGCTTATAGAAAAACAAATTATGCCATCTTATAGAATTTTTTTTTAAGTGCGAGCACATTGAGCAACTCCAAAAACTTTTGCTATGACATTCTAGTGAATATGAGATCTTCAATACTAGCAGGTAATATTATTTCCTTTTATATTGTCAAAAAACATTTATTGTCTTTAGTGCGAAAATGCATTTTTATCCCAAGTCAAAGATTTTTACACACTGCCACACATTATCAAAGTTTTCTTGGTTCCATGCCTTTCCTTTCACTTTTGATTTTTTCTATTGTAAAACGTGGTGCAAACTTTCTCATGATCATTCAGATTATCATTTTGTTCCCAAGAAATCAAAACAAGAATTGGCACTTATGGAACCTCCACTCCTTGTACAATTTTTTTTGAATATGCTACACCCCTTTTCTACCTCTAAAAATTGGTGTGTAAGGAAATAAAATAATGATTATAACAATGGTAATGTATTTAGACCTTATGTAGTACCAACATTTGATACCAAGTGAAGTCAAAGTGTGTTGATCCCCTCAATGCATGGAAGAGAATGAACAATTTGCTTTACTTCAAACACTATAATCTTTCAATCCGTGTGGTCAATGTTGATGAAATTTTGTGAGCATGTTATTTATTAAGTGATAAATGAGATCCTACGGTTAAAATTGAAAATACAATTTTTTGAATACTTCTCTACTCATTGCACTAGAATTAACAGTCTTGAAATATTTTTGGTGTGAAATTGTAAAGGAAATTTGGGGGTTAAATGGGGCACCGCAAATATGCCGCCACAATGAAGATTGACCCAAAGGAGAGCGACCAAAACGCTCCTTGGAGACAAAGTTTGGCCTAAGAAAAAACGGTTGTCAGCCTCTTTCGTAGTTGCCATTTGCAGGTAATTTCATACTAAAAAAATCAGGGTTTGAAGGTGCTCTTAACCCTGAAGGTACCATGACAGTTTCACACCAAAAACACTTCAAAATTGTTGGGATTCTAGTGCAATGAATCAAGAAGGAAACAAAAAATTGATTTCTAATTTTGATCGTAGGATCTCAAATACGACTTATTAAGTAACATACTGACAAAAATTCATAAACTTTTACCGCATGGATTGAAAGATTATAGTGATTAAAGTCAAACAAGTGGTTCATTTTCTTCCCTATGTTCAACAGATCAGTAGACTTTGACTTCACTTGGTGCCAAACTTTTGCACTACACAAGGTCTAGATCCATTACCACCGTGTTAAGCATGATGGTAGTTCCTTATACACCAAATTTTAGAGGTAGAGGAGGGGTGTAGCATATTCAAAACAATTGTGCAAGATGTGGAGGTTCAAAAATTGCCAATTTTTGTTTTAATTTTTTGTGAATTTAATATGTTTTAGATTGATAATCCAATTGGCCAATTGGATTTACAGTGCACATTGTTGTGGAACAAAAAAAGGGTAAAAAAATATGAAGATCTCTCAGTTTTATAAGAAAAAGAAGAAGTTTTTTTGGTACCTTGCCTGACAATGTGTGACAATGTGTGAAAATATTTGACGAGTTGGTTAATATGCTAGTTTTCACTAAAGACAAGAACTTTCTTTTGACAATATGAAGTGAATAAATATGACTTGCTAGTATTGCAAATCTTACATTCAATAGAGTGTCCTACTAAAGCTTTAACCCTATAACTTTTTCATTGTATGGCGGATTTAGGAAAAAATTGTTCTCCCATTGAGGTCATAGTAATGTCCTTCTACAATATAAATTTCAAAGTAGAACGTTGGAAATTGACACCATGAAGGCCTGACCAAACTTTCAGAAAGCCCATTTTTGACACTTGGTCCTTTTGGGGTTAATCTATGATGTAGGTTTAACGGCTACTCTAAATCTGTGACCTAGATTTAACCCTAACACGTCGGGAGGTGTCACTGATTGGATTGAAGATATTTCAACTACAATCTTTCATTTCCAGGTCATTTCATTATCTTAACCTTTTGAAAAAGAAGTACACTTAGCACTTCTTTTTTCAAAAAGGCCCTAAGAGTACGTCCAATTATTTAACGCGGAGCTTACCCCGCGCGTAGACCGGGCGCGAGCCCGGCACCGGGTAGCGTTGGCCAACGGCAGGGAGCATTAATGCTCTCTGCCGCAGACTACACCGGACCCGGACCTGCGGGGATTGCGTCCCAGTGGCCATGCTCTTAGGGGTTAACGTTGAACTACTGCTCCGGCGGTCAGTTATTCTCCAACAGTGCACCTGACCTAACGAAGCAGTGCTCCGCCGTCGCTGATGCAGACATCACTGGCCATTCGAATTACCAGTTGTCACGAGCTTAGCTGTAAATTGCATCTAGGAGACTTAGCCCTTAGCATCCCCAGTTTACTGGTTGACGGAGCATCAACCGGTTCAACAACAGTAGTCAACTGGGTGAGGTGTTCCCACTGGTCACCTACGCTTTTGTAGACGAAAAAGTATGCAACATCTTTCCTCGACGTCCATACTTCTACGCTATTTTCAAAAGTCAATGCGTAAAGTCCTCGTGAAGTTCGTATTTTCAACTCCCTCAACAAGTTGCGCATGACGATTCAGCATAGAAGTTACGCCTCTGCAACTAAATTTATCCCGAGGACCAGCGGAGTTAGATTATCATGGTCATGCATATCGTCTCACCTGATGCATAATCATGAATCACATGCAGAATTTATCTCGGTTGGGTGGCCAATTGACGCGCACGTTAGAAGATGAGCTCGCGGAGCATATTCGGTCCATATTGTTGCAGTGTGAACCGGATCCAGACGCAGTTTTACATCTGTCTAGGTTCAGGTATTCAGAGCCGAATCTAGCGTTGATAATAATCAATATCTAGCGTTTTCTTGCAAATGATCCTCTGACCCCCAGATTTAAGACTACAAATTATTTTTATCAAGTTATAAGTTATCTGCATTTGAGCCTCATTTGGAGCGTTCGATGTTGATATCGCACCCAAGTGGGAGCTTTGATTATTTTAACGAGTGACTTTTCGTTGAGATCGTGGGAACAATCAACAAAAACGATTCCAAATTGCGTTGGAATTCTAACCCGAATGTTGTGGAACGCGAAACAACACTTGAACTTTGATATGTGACCTATTCGATGAATTTCCTTTTCCCAGAACACATCCATTGTAGTGACCTTTCAACATGGAAAATTTGAAACTGATTTTTTCTACCAATATATACATATGACATGCAACTTAGTCTAATAAGATATGTTTCGTTAAGTCAATGACGTTTTTGTAAATATTTTCACCGTCTAGGTGTCATCCGTGCCGAAGTTTCATTCCCGCGTTGGACTAAACAATGTGAAAACTTTAGCGGTCACTGTACTCCGGAACCGCCAAACCTTGTCAAAAGCCGTTCCGGAGTGACTTTCCCACTAAAACGGGCATTTTCAATGATTATTGTAGCCCTGCAGGAGGTTTTGAAGCCGCAGAAAATTGTATTTTTATCGACCGTGAAGGACGCTGACTTACTCCTTGACGTGGACAAAGCAGAAGTGCGGTCTGGAGCTTGAAAACGAGCCCCGGTTTCCAGGCGGCCGGGTTGTGAAGCTGCTCAGCATGGACGTCCTGGCATCCAAAGGGCTAGGGCGCTCAATTATTCAACTCCTCCCTAAGCCACCAGTGGGACTAGTATATATGCAACTTGGTAGCCCGCATTTGTCATCATCCGTTGCAAGTGGTGGCTGGCTCATCATCTGCTTCTCGGGAGCCGCTCCTGCAGGTGCTCCTTCAGTCTCCTTAGGTCAATTCAGCTCATCAGCTGGAATCTCAAGCTTAGGACTGCTCGTTTGACCTCTTCTACACTCTTGCACGTTGAATTCTCATGTCTCTTCTGAAGCTCATCCAGCTCTTTACGGCAGTGACGCCTACTCCGGAGCAACCGAATTGATGATTTCGATTGCACTCCACTTGTCTAGTTGAGTTTTTCTGATGGATGTCTACTCATGTGCGAATTGGTGTTTCTGTCTACAGAGTCGGCGTTGAGCTTCAGTGACGAGCTGAGGCGAGTTTGTTCATAATTTGTATCCAAGTTGCAGAGGAAACTAGGGGTAGAGGTACCGACATGGGGAGCGTCGGAATGGCTTCGTGCATTACCCTGGTTCTGGCACTGATGGCCATGATGGTGTCGGTGACTTACGCGACGCTGCCGTTTCCGGCAGCAGATCTGCCCAATCAGTGCAACAGCATTGAACGCTGCTGCATGCCCAAGCCATACAAGGGCAAGCCCATCTACCAATTCAAGCACCCGAAGTTTAAGAAGTTTTTGGTGCGGCGCCCGGCGCATCTGCTGAGCAAGAAGGAGGTCACGAGGTTGGAGAAGGCGTACAAACTCCTGCGCGCTCTCCCGGACTCTGACCCGCGCTCGCTGCTGAACCAGATGAAGCTGCACTGCCTGTATTGCGACAATGCGCTCTACTTCCCGGAGCACCCGGACTACCCGCTTGAGGTTCATCACTCGTGGCTCTTCCTGCCGTGGCACCGCATGTTTACGTACTGGCACGAGCGCATCCTGCGCGAGCTCCTGAAGGACGACACTTTCACGCTGCCCTTCTGGGCGTGGGACAACTCCCTGGACGTGAAGCCAGTGCCCAACGAGATGCCCGCGCCCTACGCGAGGAAGGGCTCTCCGCTTTACGACGAAGCTCGCAACAACTGCTCGTTCCCGCCTTTCATTATAGACCTTGACACCGCCGGCGGCGGCTGCACCCCCAAGTCGCCTAACTATATCCGCATCCAGAACGACCGCCTGATATACACACAGTTTGTGGTCGGCGGCACCACGCCCTCGCTCTTCTACGGTCGGCCCTACTTTTTCGGCGACCACGGAGGCCGCGGCTCGGGCACGTTCGAGGATCAGCCCCACGGTACCATCCACCCCTGGATCGGCAAGAGGGAGGCGGCGGCGCTGGGACCCCCGTACATCGCCTACGACGATATGGGCAACTTCGGCCGTGCTGCGTACGACCCCATTTTCTACCCCGTGCACACCAATGTCGATCGGTTGTGGACCATCTGGAAGCGTATCCCTGGCGGCAAGCGAGTGGATCCCACACACCCCGCCTTCCTCAACACGGCGTTCACCTTCTACGACGAGAAGGCCAATCTTGTCAAGATGAACGTGTCCCAGGTCCTGGACAGCGATCTCCTCGGGTAAGTTCACAACCATTTGTCTTGTAGTTGCACATGTATGACGAAGTCTGGAGTATGTTAAGAAAGGGAGCTCGTGTACCATGAACTTGACGTTTCCTGACATCATCTTGTAGAATACGCTCGTTTTTTATGGAATTAGATCCGAGTATTGGACTGTTTGGTGTGTCAGGTACCGATTTGAGGATCAACCGACGCCGTGGTTGACAAACGGAGTTCAAGCGGGGCGTGAGAACTCGATCCCCTCCTGCAATCCGCTCTCGAAGAAGGCAACTGCGGCGCTGATTAAAAGTACCCCGCGGCTCAAAGCCTCCAACTTGCTCCTCGCCAACACTATCACATTCAAGTTGGACCGCCCGAAGAAGAAGATCAAGGGTGCTACGGAAGTGGTCGAAATCTCCGGCATCCATGTCCCGAACAACACCATACAGGCGCACTGGAAGGCGTTCCTCTTCTTCACGAACGTCACTTTCATGACGGGCCCGGATTGCCCGGAGTTCGGTGGCACTTTCAACTTCATCCCGCACATAGGTCAGGCCTTGGAGAATCCGAAGAAGGTCTGGCGCTTTGGGCTTGGCCCCAAGCTCCTGCAGATTGGCAAGGACTATGTCAAGCAGGTTGTCATTACAATCGTGCAGACCGGCTTTCCCTTGCAGGCGATGACCTTCGACGACGCCAAGATCATCTACGACAGGAGCCCGGAGGTCGCAATCTAGGTGAGTAAACAACTCACATCTCAACTTGGAGGACGTTGATATCCAGTCATTGGATCTTCAATCTTCTCACAACCGAGACACTCAAGAAAGTTGATCGGTTGTAGGAACATGGTCGGTTGTAGCTGCAGCCGCTTAGTGTTGGGATTGTTCGCATAAAACTGGGCGATTCGGATAATGCCTTCAAATCCGGTCCCCATCGTAGTTGTCAAGTTTTTGATTTAATTGACAACTAGCGAAAGATTTGTAGAGTATCTTGATGTGCACCGCACGGCACACGTGTAAAACGGTCCTCGATTTGTTCAGTTTCAACGCGCCATTGGCGTTGTCGGTTTCGTAATTGAGTTGAATAATAATCCGGCGCCTCCTGGATTTTGGGTTGTCTTGTTCATTTACTTTGTGCAAATTCTCTATGCACGTGGGTCAAAAAGCCACAACTTCTCTGGATACAGCGACTTCTAAACACCCACACTTTGCCCGGTGAATTACGTTACCAAAACCTGGGGCTTTGAAAATTATGCTAGCATAAAATAAGCGAACTGATTGCAAGTAGCTCAACAAATCAGGCTTTTTAATGATCCAATTGTATGATCTTTTCAACACAGTTGACCTGGATTCTGCCACACTTTCAATTAATATCTTGTGCCATAACTCTCTACGATTGTAGATGTGATTGTGAAGTTAGCCAATGTGACGGTGCATATTGAATAACTTTACTCATTAAAAAGAATAAAGTTACCTCTACAAATTTCTGAATATCGAAACCCCTAAGTGACATTCACCATTTAACACCAGAAATACGTCAGAACAGATCTGCCCTTGCTACACTAAAAGTTTCATTTAGTGTAATGGCACAAATAGTGTAATTACCTTAGTACACTAATTGCGAACAAGTTGACAAATAGTGTACTAATTGCAAACAAGTGTACTTTCTCAAAAGATTATTCGATCAAAATTTACTTTATCAAAGATTACTTTATCGGAGTACACTTTATGGAAAATTACTTTTTTTAAAGCTTACACTTTCAAGAGATTACTTTTTCAAATTTTACTTCTTAAAAAGTTTACTTTTTCAAATTTTACTTTTCCAAACATTAACTTTTTCAAAAATTTACTTTTTCAAAACTTTACTCTTTCAAAAATTTACTTTTTTCCAAGTTTACTTTTGAAAAAGTTTACTTTTCAAACATTTACTTTTTCAAATCTTTACTTTTTCAAATATTTACATTTGGAAAAGCATATTTTTACAAAAGTTTACCTTTTCAAAAGGTAAGTTGTCTTTTTTCCCGAATTGATGTTTTTCCCTATTTCTTGTTTTTTTCAAAAATGTTGTTTTTTCCTAATTGTTTTTTCCTAATTGTTGTTTTTGCAAAAATGTTGTTTTTTCCTATTTGTTGTTTTCCCAAATTGTTGTTTTTTCCTAATTGTTGTTTTTTCCCAATTGTTGTTTTTTCCAATTTTTTGTTTGTGAGTTTTATTGTTTTCTTCACCTTTTTGTACACATAATTCTCTTCTACTTTCAATACACTAAACGTGCACGAGTAAAAAAGTTAATATTCCAATCTTTACAAAAGTTCACAAATAGTGTAGTAGTTCACATTTAGTGTACTATTTTGTCACTACACTAATTGCGTAGTTGACAATTAGTGTATGGGTTCGTATTTAGTGTCCACTACACTAAATGAAACTTTTAGTGTAGTAGAACAAGGAAGTTAACAATTTTATTTTTTCCCATCACTGCCTGTAGGATTTTCAAGACTTACTAAGTAACATGCTCATAAAATTTCATAAACTTTGAATCTTCGAAAGATCATAGTGTGGGAAGTAAAAAATACAATTCATTTTCATCCATGCGTTGTCTTCACTTGGTGTCAAATTTGTGCACTAGACAAGGTCTAATTTCATTACCATCATGTCAAGCATGATATAAGTTCCTTGCACACTATTTTTTGGAGGTAAAGAAGGGGTGTAGCATATTCAAAACAACTGTACAAGGGGTAGAGGCTCAATACTTGCCAATTTATTTATTTATTGATTGATTTCTTTATTTATTTGGTGTGAATGTGATATGTTTTAGAATAAGAATCCAAACAATCACTAAGCTGGTTTACACAGATCCCACTATATTACCCCGACGAGTGGTGCACCGTGGCGCATGCTCATCATGGTAGCTAGCCTCGGCCCCCGACCCTCCCCGCCTCCTTGCCTGCCCATCGCCCGTTCTCGTAGTTCGCGTTCTCCTTGCGCTTCTCTCGTCCCCGACTCCTTCTTTTTCGCCGTCTGCTTGCTCGTTTGGTTGCAACGCCGTCTGCTTGCTTGCTTGCTCGTGTGCTCGTGTGCTCTTCTGCTTGTTGCTTGTTTCACAACGCTTCTGAAGAGGGGCGACTTCATTGCACTTCGTTACTTTGTCCCCTTTGATATGTCTGATTTGGTCAGATTGCTCCGAAGGCAGAACGACCATGACTTGCTCTCTTCATTCCTCAGTTGAATAAGTTTAATGAAGTTTGTAAACATTTGCTCCAAAAAGAGTATCTGAAATCACGACTGGTTGAATCATTTCAGGTCTTCTAACACAAAGCAGGTTTCTTGCTGTCATCGCCTCAAACAAAGATATCATGCTCATCCATTCATAATGCATGCTCATCCATTCATAATGCAACATTTACCATTCTACGCAAAGGTATATAAATAGTGTCTCAAAAGTCCACTAAGGTATATAAATAGTGTCACAAATGGTTTTGGAAAGAGTCACAAACCTTCTATTGCCCAATAGTGAGAATGTGGGACCGATCCTTGGATTCTAATGATGGTTTGCTTTGTACAATCTATTGCATACTTTGGTAATGTGTGCATTTTAGAAATGATTATTACTAGAGCTGGAAATTGTTGGAACAGTGTGCATCGGCCGCCTACATCACGTGAAGGAACATGGGTAGGGATGTCTAGAGATTGATAGGACGCTATGCTGATTAGGGAAAAAACAATAGAGAGACAATGACGTTCTAGAGCGAGAAGAAGAGGAGCTTGGGGAGAGTTTGCTGCAGTTGGCCTTGGTGGCTAGGATTCCAATTGAAGAGAACATTGATCGACGAGATGTCGATTGGGTCTCGTCGCCCATTTAAGATTTCATCATGAAGGAACTCGTGAATGCCGAGGAGGACCCTGCGTTTAGACAATCTATATTGGAATCAGTGTTGTCGAACAAGTAGAAAGGCCGGCACTTGCCGAAGTGTTACCATAGTAACTCTGATGTAAAAGCTAGTCACAATTTTCTTGAGTTGTATTAAAATAAGTTACGGCTGCTGAAAAATTCTTCTTTGAAGGAGAAACTAGTGAAAAAGAGGACCTTACTCGAGGCTCCGGTTGGTGGTGAAGTGGCGGGCGCACGAGCTTTGTCAAAGGTTTTGGGAACAAATCCAAAGTGTATCGCTGCAATCGTGCAACGACGTCAAAGCCTATAGCCGAGCGGATCCTCCATTTTCATGTTGCTTTAGCGTCGGAAGAGGCCCGGTCTGTCTGCCGCTGCAAGAGACCTTGTCATATCTTCGTGGTGTACAGAAACTCGTGTGAGCCCGAACAAGAAGGATGTGAGGGGAAGGCAAATGGGGCCCAAGGTGTACAAGACGCATACAACCCACCTCCTCCTTGAAAGCCAGGTACTTCTGAACCTATCCTCTGCTCTGCGTATATTCCATGTGGTCGATCGTTGTAAACAAGATATTCTCCAACACGCATGTGTGTGTATAGAAACTATGTGAAGCCTTTCACATATTATATAGGGCATCTTTCTGTGAGCACTATGGTCACCTCATACACTTGTGAGATCCCTCTCTAGATGTTTTTGTGCATGATGCTTGTATCTTGATATACTTCATAGAGGTATTTGATATAGTCTAGAAATCTTTCATTATGCAAGTCAATAGGGCTTGTCTTTGTATATACCTTGACATGGTCTAAAGCCCTCAGTCCTTTCAAGAGTTGATAAAGTTAGTAGAGGTCTTTCATATACTCCATTAGACTTTGGTAATGTCAAAACTCATAAGGGATTGTTATCCTCTTTTTTTTGACAGAGTATAGACCTATGAGTCATATCATGTTGATGTACGTCGCAAAGATATCTAATATACAGTTATACTCTAGTAATCTTTTGTATGGTATGTCAACAGCGCTTGTCCTCAAATATACCTTGTCAAAGTATTAATCTATGAGCCTTTGTATGCTAGTATACTTTGAATATGTCCGAGATACACGCATGCATAGTCTTTCATAGGGTATGCCAAGAGGATTTGTGCTCAGACATACCGTGGTAGAATAGAAACTTGTGGGAGTCCGAAACTCCCACTAGGTTACCTTTACAAAAAAATTGAGCTAAAATTGTGCTTTTTAGTTTCGATAACCGGCAAAGTAGTTAGTATTGCATAGAAATAGATTGCATAGCAACTAGTGAGAGTAGGATAATGCTTAACTAGTTAAGTAGTATTATAGTGGTGATAAAACCAGGCCTTAAATAACCAAGTTTTATGCCCGGTAAGACTTAAAGAGAGTGCCCGAGAAGAATCTCGAGGATATAAATTCAAATCATCATTCAGGGAAAAATTAGCTAGTCAAGTTTTCCTTAAGTAAATAGATTAATTGTAGTTTTTTTTTTTAGTTTAAATGTTTAGGTTTATTTTTTTTAGTTAGTTAGTTTTGTCGTTGTTGGAGCCTTAGATTCTTATTCAAAAGAATAGGAATTCAAAAATTATAAGAAAAGAAAAAGATAAAAATGAGAGAAATAAAAAGAATAGAAAAGAAAAACAAAAATAAAATAAAATAAAAAATAGAATAAAATAAATACTAGCTGATACCCGAGGAAACCTCGATATTAGCTGGGTTTGGGCGACCCCCCCTCTAAGAGAGTATCCGGGAGTGCCCAAGAAAACCCGAGTACCTAGGAAGACGACCGCCACGAGGGCACAACAGGCCACGAGGGCGAAGACCAAGACCGCCACGAGGGCACAACAGACCACCGCGAGAGCACAATAAACCGCGAAGAGCAAGAGGAGCGAGAAGAGCAAGAGGAGGGTTTTTAAGTTGCAACTACCTAGGGTTTGTGGAGCTAGGGTTTGAAGTTGCAACCTAGGGTTTGTGAGAAGATTGGGTTTTCTACGCAACAAGGTGGCAATTTCTAGGCGCGGAAGTGGTGCAAAAAGATTCACAACCGCGGCGAGAAGATTCACAGACCAAACCACGACTACAAGGAGGTTGCGGGTGCAACAAGGAGATGACAAGAATTGTGAACAAGGTGATTCTTCTCAATCGATGGATTTTTCTTGTTTGTACAACTTCCTCGTTTGTAAGATCTCGTCTCATTTTCCTTTTCCCGAGGTGAATTCTGGTTGCCTTGTTTCTGGTCTAGAGAAAAGTCTCCCGGTAGACTCTACTTAGACCTCGTATGTCCTAGATCTTGAATTCTTGTTACTCGTGCGTCTACTCCTTGTCCTTTAATTTATTTTCCATTATCCCGGCCTTGAAGCAAGTCTTCTTTCGTATTCTCCCTATTCTTGCCCACCTTCCCAAGATTGATCCTAACAAGTGGGAGGGGACTGAGCAAGGAGGAGAGTTGGAGGGAGACCTCACCCGGATGGGTTGCATGGGATTATACAAGAAATCTTGGGTCTTCCAGAAGAGATATGCAGCTGCACAGTTGCTACCTCCCGGGACACCTCGGGGAGTCTACCGCGCTAATCCCTCCACATGGACCAGAGAAGTATAGCGCAATGTGTACTCTTTTCAAGAAGAGAAGGGATGGACACATGGGTCAACCGGGAGTTGTTGGATAAGCACTTATCTAACTCCTACGACGTATCAGAGTGCTACCGCAGTGATTAATTCACGAACAACCGATCGAGGAGGGTAGTTGAGTTTTTAAACCCAATCTTCCACCCCAACCGACGTGAAAGAATCACAGCGCAACTGGCCACAATCTACATATAGGCATTCTTCAAGGATTTCTTCCCGAACTGGAGATTTGTATTGGAAGAAGTGTTCTTGTCACAGCTTCGGGCAATTCAGCAAGATAGATGTTCCAAGACTTTCTTGACTCCATACCTCATACATTTGTATAGGTATTATAATTGTTTGGAACTAGAAGAAAAGAGGACTTAGAGGCAACGGATGGTTTCATTGGACCATTCTCTCCGGGCCTTTCCCCAACATACAAAAATATGGTTGGCGCTATCGGCAAATCAACAAGAGGCATCATCATCCTCGTCATTCTAGAACGATGGTAGGTCATCCCAATCTCACCGGGAAAAACCACCACCACCACCCTAGTTATCCAAGGATCTCACAGTAGAGGAGAAAATAGCTAAGTTCTCCCGAGATTTGACCGGGATGTCCAGCACATGGAGATCGAGCTTTTGGAGGCAAAAAGTCTTTCAGAGGGCTCTTCAGAAGGT
Source organism: Bryoerythrophyllum caledonicum (assembly GCA_963971425.1). Classification (NCBI taxonomy): domain Eukaryota; kingdom Viridiplantae; phylum Streptophyta; class Bryopsida; order Pottiales; family Pottiaceae; genus Bryoerythrophyllum; species Bryoerythrophyllum caledonicum. The sequence continues at coordinate 15,318,241 of OZ020516.1, forward strand.
ATTTGGAGTTGAAGACACTGGTGACATATTAACTGCAGCTCGGGAGGTCCGGAAATAGTTAACCAAAGTGAAGAGGGATCTTCGGACTTCCCCGAAAGAATATGTTGATACAAAGGTCAAGACACATGAGACTATGGTGATACTAACCAAGCTGCTTGCTGGTCAGACGAGTGCCACCATACCAATGCAAGACCAGAACCCAACCCGGAAGAAGAGAAGATTTATCTATACCAGTTCTCTTTCTTCAAAAGATATTGATCCACCCACTCAATGTCCAATGAGTAGAGCGGATTCTCCATCTTCCAAGGAGTGGGGTGTGAAAGTCTATAAGAGACAAGAAGCTCTCTTGGTCAATCTTCCTAGAAAAAAACCGGTTGATCTTTCTTCTCACACACAGATTCTTGGATTCAATCTCCGGTAGCTATGCTTGTTAATCCGGTGGAGACTTTTCATGTATCGGTGGATACTCTCATTATACCGGTAGATACTCTCAACCTGCCGGTAGGCCTCTCGATTGAGACTTCCAACCTTCTAGTGGATTCTGTTGACTATGTACCCATGGATACTCCCAATCTTCTAGTCAATCCTTCCATGGATCTACCAGGAGATAAGTCCACTCTTCCGTACAAGTCTTCCGGATGAGCATATGTTATGTGTTATTGTAGATATATCTTATTTGTTGATAGGATGTTGCTAGGTGCGGTAGATTAACGACAGGGTGAGAGTAGTGATGTCGATGGAGCCCCATTGTGCACCCGGTCTCAATCACTTGAGTGATTTCTCGGGCTACTTACTTTTGTTAAAGAATGTTTTACCAGTCTCGGACCGGGAGTCTTCCGGTTTACGGGTCTAACCGGTAATCCGTCGGTGACTAGGCAACCCTCAATTCTAGAATCTAGATGCTCTTTCCCACCTATTGGGTATTTAGATTTTGGAGGGTAGCTAGTGACCTTTGTGTACTTCAGGAGCCTTGGGCTTTTGGTTTAAGTACTCTTGTCTTTGTTGATTTGATTGCGTTTTGCCTTCATTGTTTGTGTCTAGAGTCATTGTTGAGTTTGTGTGAGTAGAGAGAGAGGGAGTTGACTCCTCCTAGTGGATCTTTGCTAGGATGTACAAGGTTGTGGCTGGTTGAATGTTATGTGGTTGAATGTGAGCTAAGGCTTCCAGAAGGAGTAAGATATTTAGGCTAGATAGTGGAATAAGATTTGAGATCTACTTCAAACTTTAGACCGGTTGGACCGGATAGAGTTGCTTATCAGATGGGATCCGGGAAGCCCACTACTATTTATGATAGTATCTTTTAAGTGGAAAGTATTTGGATAAGTGGGGAGGAGGGGTAACGTCTCTCTTCTTGGTACACCGGGAGAGATCCCGGCTAAGCTTAAGTCAGGAGTATTCCCAATTTTCTACCCTTACAGTGGATGAGATTCCTTGATCCCCGTGGAAGGTTGTCTTGCTTATATAAATTACTTAGCACTAGATTGGTGTGATTCTTGTATCTTCCATGTTTGATTCATTTAGTGTGGTTGTAGTTAAAACCCGGCTTTACGTGACTGGTTTACTGGGATTTTTTTTCAGTAAACCGTGAAGGCCGATAAACTAGCTGCAACCTTTTAACTCTTTCATGGTGTAGACTTAGGTTGTGGAGATTGTGGTCTCTAGGTTGTGAGAACAGAGGGCAGTGACTTTCCAAGCATAGTAAAAACTTTACCGGAAAACTGCTCTGATGCTCAATAAAGTTTAAATTAAACAATTGTGGTTATTGGTTACCGGTCACTAAGGTACCGGGGAAGCTATCTTCCCGGATGTGCTGAGGTATTGAGTTTGAATTGTCCTCAGATTTAGAAAGTTTGACACATAATAAAAATCCCTGGAAACGATCTGGTTATGTGGGCTTGCTTAAGGGTGATAGTCAAGTAAGGTGGTACGAAAACCTCCCACAAAGGATGTAGGGACAAGTCAGGAGCCTTCTTTTGCTACCTGGTGCCAATGTGGGTTTGATTTTGGAATTCTTCTTATGGAATGTAATTGCTTACCTCAATAGCAGTATGAGAATATTAAAAAATAGAGTTCCAGCTCATGGTTTGGGCAATAGAAGTATATCTTTTATTACTACATATTTGTCACAGGTATGTCAAATTTTACAAATATACTTCTTTTGAGAGTTTCATGGGGTGAAATACTTCAAATTATTTTGGAAGACATTCATACCATAATGTACATGTACATTTAATTGAAAATTTAAGATCCAAAACTTAATTTGACTTTTATTGATAAAATATAAGCTATTTTTTCATGAAGCCTAAATAAAAAATAAATGTTGATTTTTGCTGCATATTCTTATCGAACCTTCTTCACATGTAAAAATCTATCTTGGTATATTAAGTATTTTATAAAATACTTTTTTTTCCATCATTTTCTTCAAAACCTAGTTTTTGATGCCTTGATTTAACATATATACTGCGTAGTATATTTTGGTTTATTTTTAGTCTTTGTAGTATGCAGTATACTCATATCCGGAAAGGGTTGGGCCACTTATAGAGCAACATGTGTTTTGACAACACAAAGTCCAAAAAATCAACACTTTATTCAAGATATTTTCAGCTCACCTAGGTTTTTAATGGCCATGATTTCTTCACACCTAATCAATGAACGGTTGGCATTCAACAACAATTTAACAAAGGGCTTCAAAACAAATATACTATGGAGTATATGGTTTTTGCCCAAAAGTGAGCCTCCTTAGTTGGCTTCTATCCTGAAAGTTAATTTCGGTTAACTTTGGGAATTACGAAGTACTGGACTACGACACTCTGGTAACAAATAACTCGGCTGTACCCGTCCTCCTTCCACAAAAGTTATATTTGCAGCTGGACAACTCTGCAAAAGGCAATAAGAACCGGTTTCTCATGGCGTTCTTATCGATGTTGACTTATCAAAGGGTGTTCACAAAAATCCAAGTTGGTTTCTTATTAGTGGGGTACACGCATGAGGATATTGATGCTTATTTTAGCCACTTATCCAAGACCTTGAAGAGTCAAAATACTTTTAAGTTATATTGTCGCGGATTTTATGATGTCCTTCATGCAATTGCAGGACTTGGGTTTAATGCCCGAGTTTGTTCAAGAGCTTGTTGATTTCAAATCTTTCGTCCAAGGTTATATTCATGATGATGCTCACAGATTTGTTGACTCAAGAGAGATGCACCTCTTTGAATTCTACGTAGATGAAGAATAGTGGCGTCATGCAATTTAAGGAACTTGCAGTTTATGCGCACTAGCTACCCAAAGACAAGCCTACTATTTTTCTTTGGAAGGAGGATGTTGATGGAAAACCAATGATACCTTCTGGCCTTCCAAATCCAATACCTTTCTGACGGTTGTGGGGCAATGAGGTTCCTTCTTCCAGACAATCTAGACAAGGCAAGAGAGAAGGTTTTCAAAGTCTTGATAATAGGTCGTTCATCAAGTGTGGAATTTGAGGTTATGTAGAGTTCTGGGAACACAAGATGCTTGAAAGTTTGGGCTTTTAATAGGATTTTCCACCTTATATCGAATACTGGAATAGAATACTTGCAAAACTAGAGAAATCTTTGGGCCTTCCACTCATGCAGCCTTGGTAGAAGGCTTTTGGCCAATTCATGATTGGAGAGCAAGAGATCCAGCTCCATTAAGCCTCATTACTAGTGGAGATGTCACACATGAAGATGACGAACTTGAACTTTACTACGGTCTAAGGAAAGAGAGACCAAAGGACGCCTTGAATCCATGGCGAGATGTCGGAGCGGAATTATAGGTCCTTCTCCGTCCTTCACATCCCAAAATATATCCCGTCTGGTTAGGGAGAGCATGTTCAGTAGTTACTTGTGAAAGAGTACATACGGTATATGGGAAGTTCATTATCCAATTCTGAGAGCCAAGAAATCAATTCAAAAACCACAAGAAGAAGTATAAGGATTGTTGGGCAGCAACGTGGATTCCGAATAAACGATGTCTACTTCAAGTTCATGTTCATGCCTTCGTATTTGCCTCCGCGTCAGGTAAAACAAATCCTAAGACTCGGACAATTTCAAAAAGGTATGGAATTGCAGCATTGACTAATCTTAAAGCTGCAAACGTGGCGGACCCTTGACCGTAGTAGGGTTCTCCAACGGCATCGTAGGATCTTGCAACCTTGACCTTCTCGAAACCCTGCAATGACTTTTTACGATACGACTTATGATTTCGTAGAAGTTTTCCAGCAAGATAGCATAGATTTCTCATCGCTCGTCTTTTTCTTGAACTCTTCCAACAAGATAGTAGGATCCTACGACCCTCTTGTTCCTCGCTGCCTACGATGAATTTTTACATCTATTGTAATTATAATGCATTCAATTCGGCGTTGACACTAGTTGTCGACAATGTATGAGCTCTCTTCAAATACTTTTGATCCTATGCTTCACTCCTAGTATACTACGTTATTTTCCTGCCATTTGATGCAATTTATTCAATACTCTTATCTCGTAATTTTTTAAAACTCTTCCAGCAAGATAGGAGGATCCTACGGTCCTACTTCTCCTAGCTGTCTATGTAAGATGCTCACATGTTTGATAACTTTCATATATAAACCTAGGCAATGTGATAATTTCTTTACAATGTATTAGCCCTCTTCAAATACTTTTGTTTCTACCAGAATCACTTACATGCTACGTTTGATTCTCACTGTAGATGCAATATATACATTATTCTCCTCACTTCTACTACTACCAATAAATAGGATCTTCCTATACCGTGATGCAAGGTCACTTCTCACCTCTACAATGATCCTCCTATCCTTGCAAGGTCACTTGCTACATCACACATTCCTACAATTTATCAATTGTTTCTCTTATGAAGCATCTGACTTTCAATATTTATTCACCGTCTTTGTTAAATCATAGGATCTTACAAAGCACCTCTATATCATATTTTGTTGGATTTCCCTTGCCTAAATGTGGACCTTGACCAATCTATCAAGCTTTCAAAAGTCCATGTTTACTTAAATGTGGTGTAGACACACTTGATTCAAGAGAACAAACACAAACTATCAAGCTAGAGTGGGGCAAGTTTGCAAAGAATACGTGCAGGTAGAAAGTACACCAGTGCGTAAGCAGAATTATGAGGAGATTGAAGAGGATGTAAGCAGGTGCAAGAAATGGTCAACGTTAACTAACAGTGAAGCTCAACTACACACAGCTTGGAGCAAAGTGAGATGACCTGAAATTAAGCCCTAAGTAATGGTGGAGACGTTTAGACAGTCCGTCAGTGATTACGCAGTGGTTCTGTTGAAAATATTACGAAATGAAATAGATAAAATGAAACTGAAGTAAAATAATGCAGTGGTTCAGAAAGGGCTGTGGGAAGATGAAAAATTAGACCAAGTTTGCAGCATCTTCTAATCCTATACTTGCTAGGTGCCGAGGCCCGAGATGGCAGCAGTGGCTGCACCTTTTGTCTGCACAGACTGAGATGGTGGTTTCACTGTCAAACTTGATAAGCATGACTGTAATATCATATTGCATCATAATTATAATATCGTCCCATTACAGAATTAGTGGTACAAGAGGCAGCCTCCCTCTCTTTGAAAATTTCAAGAAGGTGCTCGTGTCATCTCGAAAGTCGCTCCATTTTTGACAAATAAGGACTCCGGCCTGCTTTGGAGGCCAGTGTGAATGGAGTCCGTTCGTTCCACTACTAAGTGGTGTTTGTTTACTTGCCTTAGTTATTAAATCAATGGAAGGCCTTCCTGGTGGTAGCTCAACTAGAGTTTCTTATACAATGTGGAAGTCTTTGGTGGTCTTTAATTCAAGTCAAAAGTAATTTGAGCTACCTTTAAGACTGAAGAGAGAGAGGTCATCTTGTACCATGAATTTTAATTGCCTTTCTTTGAGACAGTTAAAGAGATTTCGAATTATTAACAAGTGATTATAATTCTTTGAAATGAGAAAAGTATGGTAGTCAAATCTTTTTATGTTTCTTCACTTCCCAAGTTATTCCATCAGACTCTAATCCATTAAGTCACGTGAGAAGTGGAAAGAGAGTCTGGAAAGTTGCAAACTTGTTGGGCTTTAAGGGTTGTCAACCATCTTGTCCAAAAGTATGGAAAGGTCATGATTTGAGGTAATATATAAAAATAGATTGTACTAATTTTGTAGGTTTGATTAGTCAATAGATTTTTCTTGAAAGTTTGAATTTTAGAGGGTCGCTACCTTGTGTGAGCCAAAAAGACTTGCTGCAACACCTTTAGAGGCTCTTCTGCCCCCTTTTTTTTTATTACAAAAGCAAGGTGAGATTTTAAAACAAAAATATTTAGGAGGTGAGAAGTCTCACCTTGCGTATTCCATGGGCCATAGGCTAACATTCCTTGAATAGTAGTGGCTACAATCACGGTATGGTTCATTAAAAGGATTGTTTAGAAGAAGTCTTGGTGCATAAGGAACTTGGAAGGAAAGGAAAGGATAAACTCGTAGGGCTTGCCCTTTTATACACAAGATTCCTCACATTTACAAAACTAAATATCATACACCAAAGCCATGAATCATATCTTTTGACGTGTCACATGTTATGATTGATTTAAATTTTCCTTTTTGAATCCTTTCCTTGGTGATCCATATTGTAACTATGTCCTACTACAATGATACATAACTCTACCGAGGCTCCTAAACCAAGGTTCCACATGCACATGTACATGATTTCTACATCCCCATATAGCCTTCCATGACTACATCCTACATCCGGACAGACCATCACCTGGTCATCCAACCTTTTTGCATCCTAGATTTTTGGAGGCCACATCTAGGTCAACGAATATAACTAGAGATGCAAGATTCAATCCTAGGACGCCATACTGGGTACTTTCAGGAAAATTTTATTGTAACAAGAAATTAAGAAAACTGACACTTATCACGTTGGTCCATTCAATAAGGGTGTGAGGGAGTATATGTCCCACACTGTAACAAAAATGATTGTAATACTATATTTTATGAAAAAATGAAGTTTTATTTTAAAATGGTTTGAATTTTATTGATTTATTTGGCAGTAAAGGATTGCATTCTTACTAGTCTTTTAAAGCCAAAAATGTTCAATAATGTAGTAGAATCCTCTACAACCATGACTATATTATGGAGAGGGAGAGGTTTGCCCAAGGGGCCTCACCACAAATGAGGAGCCCGACAAGGAGGGCAAGGGTGGCAACTCAACTTGATGCAGAAGACCCCTCATGTCAAGTGAGGCCTCGACAGGCGGACCTCTCTCGGCATAGCAACCACTCGGTTTAAAAAAAATCTTAATGCCCGGGATTGTGAGGGAAATATTACCGAGGGATAATCGAAATGAAAATCCGTAAGTCCCATTGTCAATGACGTTCCTTCTAGAGAACATCGCAGAAATGAACAAGCTAAAAAACCGAGTGGGTGTTACGATTATGGAGAAACTTCGAATGGGACAAATTGTAGAATGTTCTTGTTGACCCATTAGAGTTTTTTTGAAAGTGAAAGTCGTCCACTTGCATGTCACCTCCGACTCTATGGTCTTAATATGTGAGTAACTAGGACCATATGGACATGGTGAGTTGTGACTTGGCTTGGAAAAGTTGTAGGAGAAACTATTGGTCTTGAGAACTTAGGGTGTTAAGGGAGCTTTATCTTGCATTGGATAGGCCCCAAGAGCATTGAATGCCATGTATTTCATTCAAAAATGGCATCGGATGCAAAAAAATGAGCATGAAATTTCTCATGCTCTCTCTCTTTCCGTATTTAAATCTCACCCTCCCTTATTCATTTCTTTCCTTTTTAGGAAGGACTCTTACAAAACTCAATAGCAAAGAATTCTAATTTAAGTGATAAGCATTACAAATACTACATTATACTCATGGAAGTAAAAGTATTATCTCAAAGAAGGGAAAGATGGGATACATGGCGGGCGCAACAAGTGAAAGAGCAAGAGGAAAGAGTAAAAGAAGTAGACCGTAAAGTATATCCAAGAATTCATTTCTTTGTATTGAGCAGGTTTTTCTTTTTCTTTTTGTTAGACTTTGTAGCATGTGACTTTCCTCTACTATGCTCAAGTGCGGATGCAAAAAACAGAGGAATTACGCTGTGAATTCTCTTGTATAAAAACCATATCTCCTTTGTATAAAACCACACATGTGTGTAAATAAAGCAACGCACATGGCCAATTAGAAAAGAACTGATCACTGTTGAGACTCGAAAGTGATTTCAAGAACCTACATCACAAAAATCCGAGGGCCTATGAACCATATCTTTCGCATATGAAAATCATATCGTTTCAAGGGCTCCTAGGTATACTATGTTTTTTTATGTAGAAACGATATCATTTGAATCTTTTGAAAAAATTTATATCGTTACGATATAAAATGTGTATCACAAAGTTTCAATACAAGATTTAAACAAATGATATCTCAAATCCATACGAAAATAATTTTATAGAAATCTGATATGAAATTTTTGAAGGCACAATTAAAATCAATGAAATTGCAAAACATTGGTTACAACAAATGAAATGAAATAGAAATATTCAGCTCGACAGCACCATATTCAATGCCACACCTCTGTATACCGTACCCCTCTGTATACGGTATCCCACAACATACGATATCCCGTATCCCTCTGTATATGGTATCCCACTACATATGGTGTCCCGTACCCCGACGTTTACGGTATATTACTCTGTACAGTACGGCCACTGCATACGATACCCGACCATGTATGGTTCCAAACAGTTTCGACGTCGGGTCAACTCCGTGTCTGTTTTCAGCTCTCTATTCGGCCACCGTCACCATCGATGCACGCGCAGATTCCATTCTCTGGACCAGCTGCTGGCCTCGCGCATGGTACATATCACGAGGATTCTCTACTTAACCTCTAAAGTCGAAATCGACCAGAATGGGGTCGATCTGACTCTGGTCAGGCTCTCAGTTACTAAATTTAGATCGTATGAAGTTACAACTTTTGGAAGGTTGTAGAGTTTTCCCATACCTTTAAAATGACACCATTCATGCTTCAAAATTCCTCATACTTTAGGATATATTCACGGTCAAAGTTTGAAAACACTGTTAGGGCATGCTGAAATCTGCCCAAAACTGCGGTATATGCTCATTTATTCTCAAAATCTGCCCAAAATCAATTAGATCGCAGCAACTTCAAAAATTCACCAAAATTTGAGATTTTACTTTTTTTCGAATTTTGTTTTTCGTACATGTAAAAGAGGTAGTAAAGCACGATCTCACCGTTTGGATTTTCAATCCAATAATTTTTTACATGCCTTTTTAATTGTTGAGAATGGGCATTTGTATTTGTATTTAGGCATACCTCCATGTGAAAAATTAAGCATTTCTTTAGGTTTTCTAGGTCCTATGAGGGTAAAAGTTATATGGACATATTCCTTACTCACATAGGAACAAGAATTTGAAGAGCCTCATGTCAAATTTCCTTTCAAAATTGGTTTTTTTGGCCCCCAAAACATTAGTTTTCCATTCTACAACAAGGAAAAAACCTTTTTTTTCAACTTTGAACATTACGATCTCACAAATGGTGAGGAATTTGAATCTCAGATTCGGTATGCATGTACATGTACAAGTTAGGTACTAGATCTTACGGTTACTTACTCGAAAATTTGTCAAAAGTTAAAATTTTTCACCTTGCATTGAAAGAGGGCAGTTTTGAGGGTTTTTGGCAGTTTTGAGGGCTTTCGACTTTAGGGGTTAACCCCGTAAAAACCCAATCCATTTTTCCTCAAGAAACACTCCAAACCTACCACTACCAAAATTCGTGAAATAGAAACTTTCCTAAAAATTTCAACCTCCGCTTCTTGCACAAGTGTTTTGAATATGCTACACTCCTTTTCTATGCCTTAAAAAATATGGTGACTCTATATAGATATCTAGTTTGAGATCCGAAGGTTAAATGACCAAAATTTTACTTCAAAATGCTCTTTTTACACTAAAGACTAGATTTTTTTGTAAAAATCATAAAATAAGGTATTATTCTTTATATGTACAAAAAATCTCAATGTCAATAGAAACTTTTAGCAAATTGCCCAAACTTACCGGACTCCCCATATTGACCTTTAAATGGTGATAACTTTTGAATCATGAATCCAAAAAAAATTATAAAAATATCTCCACGAAGCTCTTACAAGGGAAAATCTAGTCTAAAATTTTCATAAGACAATGATTTTTTCCTAATTTTAGGTACCTGCCCAAAATCCAAAATGTACCCTATGGGTACAATTGGGCTTTTAGGGGTTAACTCCTAAAGGACCGTCATAATTTTACACCAAAAACATTTCAAAGTCACTGAATTTAGCGTAATGAGTATGAAAGAAAACAAATATTTTTATTTCCAATTTTTATGATAAGATCTCAACTAACCCCTAAAATTCCTTTACAATTTCACACCAAAACCTTTATCAAACTACCTCTCTAAGATGCACAATTGCAAGACTGATTGAAACAAAATTTTACTACTTTCAACCATAGGATCCTCAATTTAACTGCTACAAGGTGACACTCAAAAAATTTCATAAACTTTGACCATATGAATTGTAAGATACATGCATTTGAAAAGTGCAGTGTGGTTTTTTCTTACCGGCTTGAACACGGTCAACATACTTTGACTCAAGATATTTGCATACTTTTTCAATACACATTGCATAAAATTTATGGATATATGTTCTACCTTGTGTTAGGTCATTGCACACAAAAAAATCACAAGTAATGGAGGTCTTTGGATAAGGAAAGAAACTTGCAATGGCAAAGATATAGAAACTAGCCATTTTCTTATGAAAGTAAGTTTATTCTCTAAGTATAAAAATGTTTAAAATCCGAATGGTGGATAGAAGTATCATGCATATTTCCATCAACAGAAAAAAAATATTTCTTCATGAAAAATGAAACCTTAATTTCTATGCGTTTTCAAGTAAAAACGATGAAGGTTGCTAAGAACTTTCCTTCATTGCTACCCACCACCAAAAAGTACACTATTTAGCTTTCTATTGGTACCATTCAAGCTCGACAATAGTACTATTCAGCCCTACAATACCTTGCCCTCTTTGCCCGCCCTGACCACCCTCCCCGTTTCAAACTTTGAACCTCAATAACTTTAATTTTGTGTATTTGTTTCAAGAATTTGTTTTTCCACAAAGCTATTACTTAAACACATCTATGATAAAAAATTTGAAGATTCATGACCTAAATTGACACCGATGTAAGCTACTTAAAATCACTAGAAGCCGCCTTGGAACTTTTTTGCATTTTGGGGTTAATACTCATTAAATTTTATGTGGAAGAGAAGTCTCTTTGGTACCTTGCCTAACAATGTATGCCAACGTGTGAAAATGTTTGTCTTCGGTTCATATGTTATTATTCACTAAAGATAAAAAAAATACTTTTCACTAAAGACATAATCTTTGTATGGTCGTTGTATCAAAGGGGCCAATAACGATTAAATGAACTCCAGATGGTTTTTACATCAGTTTAACCATTGAGGATATTCTTGATGTTTTGGACTCATGACAGTAAAATTTGGTCACAAAGCTAATAAAAAAGTTGATTGAGAATTTGTAAAATGGTGAGGAAAAAATTAGTTTCTCACAATTGATTATGATCTACATAATTTATTTTTTCACACATAAAAAGAAATGATGTTATTGGTAGGACAAAGACGTTGAAGGCTTCAAAATGCATTGTAACATATTCTCGTTCCATTTTTATGTAAATGTTGTACATGTATATGAAATCTATATATTTCCCATATTGTTTTTGTATACAAAATACTCTATTTAGTATTTATATCCTTTCTGTATATGAAATACTTTAAATGCATATCATATCAAGTTTAACTTATACAAATACTATATAACATTTTTATGTACACTATATCTTATTTTAGTATACATATTTACAATATAAAGTTTTTTCCATATAAAATATGTATAAGATTTTAGATATATCACAATCATATCAATTTTATATAAAATTTGTATCAAAAGTCAAAACATATAAATTTCATATTGCAAATTTATGATATGAATTCGAGGGGTATCAAGATGATATCGTTTGCACTTAGATTTTATACACATTCTGTATGATTATCACATGCAAGTTGTATATGGTTTTTCTCATATAAAGAATATATATTTTTTACATTACAGCGAGGGTCTGGGATTTTCCTGATGTAGGTAACAGCCCTTCATTAGGGGTAGTCACAGTTGGAGGGAGTGGAGAGAGTCTCTCCACAGAGAACTTCTCCCAGCTGGTTCCCCGGGACCAATGGCAAAAGTTCTCCACTCCCCGCAACTGTGACGACCCCTTGTGCATGCTTGTGAAGAAAGTTAAAACAAAAGTGAGATGTGAAGAGTTTTCCAAGGAGACAACGGTAAAACAAAAGTGGGGACGGTGAATTCTAAAGAGATAGGTGAAACTTAGAGGTGGAAGGTCAAAAATTTCGCACGCGAAACTCTCTCAAAGGCTTCTCTTCACCTCCGGAGCAAGAGAGACAACCGTGCAAACCGTTCGCAAAATAAGAATATTCGCTAGCGGGGGCGTCATCGAAAGCCAATCTCATCCAGCCACGTTCGTAGCAGGTGGAGAGAGTCTCTCATTCTCACGCACTGTGACTACCCCTATTGGTTCTAGAGTGTTATGTACAGTATAGTACCCGGAAGAAATGTTACGGGATTTCCAGTAATTTTCCAAAAACATGTACTAAAGAGCTACTTTAGTAAGCTCATACGAACTCAAAAATTCATGGAATTTTATACAAAAAATTGCAATTGAAAGCTTTTGGACTCTATTTCAATAATAAAATTTGCTTACATAGAAAAAAAATCCATAATCAACACGCAATTTGCTTTCTCCTATATAGTGTTCAAAATCTAGTACTACCACCTTTTGCACTAATTACTTCCTTCATACGTGCAGGCATGGTAGCAATAAGGGTTTGCAAAATGTCTGAAGGTATCTTTTCCCATACTCTATGAAGAGATTCCACCAATTCTTCTTTATTGTGTGGCCGGGATGTACTCTGAACTCTGTCTTTCACTATCTTCCATAAGTTCTCTATTGGGTTTAGATCTGGAGAGTTGGCTGGCCATTTCAACTTCTTTATGCCATGAGCTTCTCTCCACAACTTTGGCAACTTGCTACGGTGAACCGGAGCGCCATCCACCATAAGTATAATGTCTTCTCGATGATCATGGAGAAAATAAAACCCACTTAAAATGCCTTCGTGTAAATAAGATCAACAAAATCACTTGCACTTCTACTCTGTGGAGGTATGATTACTATAGGAGACTTATCAAAGCCACTAAAAGCACCCCAAACCATCACTGAAGTACATCCAGACTTTAAAATAGGTGCTAGACATTTAGATGAATATCTCTCATATGCCTTTCGCCACACTCTAATTTATTTAGAATTCCTTCCAATTTCAAAAGATGATTCATCGGTCCAAACAACCTTCTTCCAATCCTCCTCAGTCCAGTTTTATACTTTCTAGCAAATTCTAGCCTGTCTGCTTTGTGCTTCTCATTGAGAAAATGTTTTTTGTTACAACACGGTTTCTGTAACCAAGGGTTTTCAAAGCGTTCCTTACAATACGAGTACTAACATATGCAATACTTGCCATCTGATTTGATCTCTGTGAGTAATGAACAACGATCATTATTAAAGAGGCGTTCTAAGTGTCTCATTCTGCGCTGTGTAAACTTTCCAGGCCTATCCGGTGACTTTGGTGACACTATAGTTCCTCGTTTCTTAAAACTTCCTAAAACACCATAAACAGTGGAAGATGGCATTCCTAACTCTCTTGCTATCTGCGCACCTCTCATTCCACCTTTATGCATTCCAACCACTTCTCCTTTCTCAACATCTGTCAACGCTCTAGTCTTCATCTTTCTCAACAGATTATGCCACTCAACCTACCCGCAACACCAAACAGACTTGTTTCAACAAAAATAATACACCTCACGCTAAACCAAGTCACAAATTCACATACAATCATGTCAAAAGCTACCCCCATAACTTATAATGCAATCACAACACAATATCACATACATATCTTCTTAAAAAACAGTGGTCCAAACATTGTCATGCCGCAATGAGGCCCAATGCAAGCCGGTGCATGAAAAATGTGTGGACACAGTTTTGATAGGGCAATGGAGAACTATAACTTTACATGGGTTTTTTTAGATAATTATCCACATACAAGTTACTTTCACAACATTACTCTTAGTCCTACAAATAGGTGAAAATCCCAAGGCAATTGCTCACAAATTGAACTCCTAGTGGTCACTTGAAGTTCACTATCTGTAATCTAGTATAATTGGAGTTAAGTAAAAATCCCGTAACATTTCTTCCGGGTACTGTACAGTGGACTCCAATATGCCTTGCAACCCCATCTATAACTTGGAGGCTATTACTTCACTTTCATAGCATAGTCTTGGCATGATATGTGTCATATTTGATGGAGATTTTTGGCATGTGGCAAGGTGAGTCATGTAGCTTGATGTAAGTCATCACAGTTTTAATAAATATTTTCCTTAATGACACTTGGTTCATTTAGAAATTAGTACGCTAAGATTACAAGTTGTACTTGAGAATCAATGTTGTACTTGAGAATCTCATTGAAAGAGAACTCAACTCCTGGATTTTGAGGAGCTCTGGGGTTGATAGGGTAGACATGAGTGCTTGCATCCTTCTGGTGATTTTATTTGCAGACATAGCCGAAAAGTTTTGTGAGAAAAGATTGCTATTTGTATGGGATATTGTATATGTAATATACCTAGAAGTTCTATAAGCAGACTTTGTGAGGTTTCAAGTAGTCTTAGTTCACTTTGCACCATGACAGGAAGTTTTGTGCCAAATGATGTGCAAAATATGATAGTTGGTACGAGAAAAGCTGATTTGACATTGAGAAGAATTGGAGACATTCTAAGAAGACCCAAATCAACAATTTCAAGGGTCTTGCAGAGATACAATGAATGTGGCTCTATCAAGCCAACAAAGAAGCCTGATAGGCCACATAAATTGAGCGATAAGGGTAGGAGAAGGCTTATGAGAGATATTTGTAGTAACTACGGTGCTCCTCTTTCAAAACCTTGTGAGAATATTACACATCATGTAGGCATGGTGACTTTACGTATATAGATTCATGAGCTTGGTGTTAATAGTTGCATTGTAGTGAAGAAGCCATTTTTGAGTGACATTCAATAGGTCAAGAGGTTGGCCTTTGCAGTGACAACATTTGTTTGAGACGGTTGAAGATTGGAACAAAGAGGTTTGGACAGATGAGTCATCATTTGAGGTCGGAAAACAATCACGTCAAATTATTGTATGGTGGAGAGTTTACAAACACTACAATTGGGATTGCTTAGCACCTACATTCAAGTCTACAAGGACTTCAATTATGGTATGGGGTGCTTTCACTAGCTCTACTAAGTCTTATTTGGTGTTGCTCCTTCTTAACAAACGTAGTGCTGCAGACTCTGTAGAGATAGTGTGTAAGGGAGCATTAGAGCATTATTATTGGCACCATGAGCTCCATGAGCACCTCATTTTGATGGATATTGGTGCACCAATACATTGTAGCAATGCACAAAAGCTTTGGAGGGAACAACTTGGACTGACAAAGCTTGAATGGTTGCCAAATTCTCATGACCTCAATCTTATTGAGAACATATGGAAGTAAGTCAAAGAGCAAGTGCAAAAAAGACATATTCCAAATTGCAAATGAAATGTGGACATCAATGAATTTGGCATGGGAGGATATACCTCAAAAGTTGATTTCTACAATGCCAAATCGAATGGAAACTACGATAGCAAGCTTTCAATGATAGCACTTGATGGTAGTGGATGTACTACTTCCTTTCAATGTAGTTTACAATGAACAAGATACAACGTAATGTTTGTGTTATAGAAAGGCTTTTACAATATTGTAGCTTTCTAATGGTACTTTATATAACTACCTTTGTTCAAATATTTTTGTAAATACATGAGCTTCTTTTCCTCAACAATGAATGTGTCTGAGAGAAATTTACTAAAGTCATTATCAAAAGTCATGTACGGAAAATTTTACCTAGACATTGTAGTGTAAGTTATTGTAACATGAAAGATGTGAAAAATGATGTTTCCTAAACATATGTGCAATCAAATTTAAGAAAATCTTCACATTTATTTTCAATGAAATTATATATAAACCCATGAAAAAAAAAAAAAAAAACCATAAATAGAGTTCCTATTTATGGACATTGAAATTTCTCTTGTTGGACAAGAATCCATAAAATAATATATTTAATAGAATAATTTTGATAGAATACTTTAACAAAAAGACCGAAGGACTTCATTATGGGGTTGCAAGACGTATTGGAGGTCATTGTACAGTCCCCTCCACAAAGTAAGGTAACCCCCCATGGGTCAGTCCACATGTGTTACACAGTTGATTTGATTAAACATCCAAATTAGGAAGCTGATTCACCCAAGATAAATTGCAATTATAGAATTGTAGTATCCGAGAATGCATTTATGAGTTGTCAGTGGCTTCTAGACTAGCAATTCCATGTGTTACATCAATTTGAGTACCATGTGGTATGTGAAGCTTTTTGAAGCAATGCAGATATTTTTGACAATAGGGAGCTCTGTGAGTACCTAAGTCGCTCAATTTTGGTTGCAATGTCATGAAGTTGAGTAGTTGTGATGATCTGTGAGTTGAGAAGGTTACTCATACCTAGAAGGTTTTGCTACAAAATTAGATTTCTTGTGATGCTGTAGTTGTTGGTTTAGTAGCTCATGAATTGTTGTGTGTGTCATTTAGCAAGTTCATTTTCACTCTCCCTCACTAGTACCATGACAAGTTACTTCTTATCAGTAGAAGGGCATAGTTTTATTGTAGGAATGAACACAACTGGAGCATCTTTGAGTGAAATTGCAAATGTAGTTGGAAAATAAAGAAAGAGCATTTCATCAGTCCTCAAGAGATATTGAGAGCGAGGTTCAGTACAAATAGCAAAAAGATTTGGACGTCCAAAAAAGCTGCAAGAGATTGATTGACGAGTTCTCAAATATGAGATTGTCAAGAATTGTAGAATGCCTCTTGCTGAACTTGCTAGTAGCTTGCCCATTTCTCTGAGTATGAATACCATACGAAAAGAAGACTTGCATGACCTTGGATTTGGCAACCGAATTGTCAAGAAGAAACCTTTCTTGAATGAGAGATACAAGAAATTGAGGTTAGCCTGTGCGAAAGAGCATAAACATTGGACGGTGGAACAATGGAAGTTGGTTATTTGGAGTGATGAGTCGTCATTTGAGATCGGTGCTTATTGACGTCAAACTTGAGTATAGCGGACTACTTCACAAAAATTTCATTCACAATGTTTAGCACCAACATTCAAGTCTGGAAGGATGCCAATCATGGTTTGGGGTGCTTTTACTGCAACTAGTAAGTGTTTTTGATTTTAATTTCTTTTAGACAACGCACTGCTATGGACTTTGTAGAGATTGTATGTGAGCAAGGATTATTGCCCTACTTCTACTACCATGCTAACCAGGAAGAATTAGTATTTATGGTGGATGGTGCACCAACACATACAGTGGCAAGCACAAGTAATCGGACAGAGAGACATCTCTCATAAATATGCCCACTGTAGCATAATTAATGAGTTCGTAAGATATTTTTTGGGATTGTTGTAGTCAACACACCACATGGCACCTTATTAACATTGACTCCTTTAGAATTTGACACTTGTAGAGATTATACATGCAAAGATCATGAAGAGGTGCGTACGACTTATTATGCTCACAAGTTGTGCACACCATAATCTTCTCATTACATATCCATTGTAAAGCTTTTTGTTGTGAATTTTTTTTTGTAAGATTTGGAGAGGCCCTTGGAGAGTAGCCATGGCTCCTAGAAGATCTGAGAATGATCGCAGAACAGTTCTTAAAATGTATGAGTGAGGGAACTCATATAGAGAGATTTCAGCACTTTAAGGCATTCCTCGAAGCACTTGTTCTGACATAGTGCGACGGTTTAGTGAGAGAGAGACCTTGAAAGACAAAGCTTCACCTGGTAGACCTAGAATTCTTGATGAACGTGGTGACCGTGACATTGTGAGGAGGTTAAATGATCCACATACTAGTACAGCTGCAGCTGTAGGACGTGCATTACGATGTGAGGGTATGCGATTGAGTGATGATACGGTGAAAAGAAGTCTTCGGAGGCAAGGGCTAAGAGCATGTGTGAAGACCAAGAAGCCACTTTTGACAAAGAAGCATCGAGCTCGTCGTTTGCAGTGGGCAAAGAAGTGCAAACATGCAACTTGGGAATTTTGGAGTCATGTCATTTTTTCTGATGAATCCAAGTTCAATCTTTTTGGCTCGGATGGACGTCAATATTGTTGGAGAAAGAGTGGAGAGCGTCTTTTGGATCAGCACGTGCAACCTACAGTCAAATATGGGGGAGGAAGCATAATGATTTGGGGTTGTATGAATTGGGAAGAAGTTGGCAAGCTTCATTTGATTGAAGGGAAGATGGATAAATATGTATATCGCAATATTTTAGAGACGGAACTTATGGGCACTATACAAGTGCAAGGTTTAGAAGAAGATCATGTTTTGTTTCAACACGACAATGACCCAAAGCACACTGCACATTATGTTGTAGATTGGTTGCGTGCTCAAAAATTTATTACTATTGGGCATCCTCCACAATCACCTGACCTCAATCCAATAGAACATCTTTGGAATGAAGTAGATCGTCGTATGAGGAGGTTTGAGAGGAAACCTATCAAAAAAAGTGACTTGTGGGAGAAGATTCAAGAGATTTGGTACAACATAGAGGTTGATGTTGTCAGGAAGTTGATACGCTCTATGCCTCAAAGAGCTCTTGATGTCTACCATGCAAAAGGTGGATATACACGGCGGTAGCGCTTGTGAGTGGTTAAGAGCTAAATCATTGAGTCATATAGTTATATTGTGACTTAATATATTGTTTTCTATAGCTGATATACAATAAAATGAATTCGTGCATAAAGAGTTGGACAAGCTTGTTGCACATATGAATTATTGTGTGTTTTTCTAGTTCACACTTTTATTGAAAACTTTGTGTTTTATGCTTGTTGCATCTATATACTCTGATGGTTATATTCTTGCTATTTTATGACAATTCATGTGGATGTGATAGCTAATTTTCTAAAGAAGCTTCTATTGTACGACTATTTATGCTTGCCACTGTACAACCAGAGTGACAAAAAATTGCATCAAAGATATTGGTTTAAAGATGCTCAATTGGCCTCCAAATTCTCCTGACTTAAACCCTCTAAAAAGCATGTGGATGATTTGTAAAGATAGGGTCGAGAAGATGAAAAGACCAAAAAACAAAGAGCAAATGTGGAATGGAGTGCAAACAGCTTGGGAGAATATACCAATGGAGATGTTAGACA
This sequence comes from Bryoerythrophyllum caledonicum, assembly GCA_963971425.1. Taxonomy (NCBI): domain Eukaryota; kingdom Viridiplantae; phylum Streptophyta; class Bryopsida; order Pottiales; family Pottiaceae; genus Bryoerythrophyllum; species Bryoerythrophyllum caledonicum. Next base: position 15,337,713 of record OZ020516.1, read on the forward strand.
AGTTAGTTGCAAGCATGCCAAAACGGATACAAGTTGTTATTGATGCCAGAGAAGGTAGCATACAATGGTAGTAGTAGTTGTTGATCAATCCAATTTTCAAGTTAGAAATGATTACAAATGATTTGTATTTTTTTTAGCAAGAAGCTTCTACATGTACAAATTTAACTACTTGTGGAAAAAATTCTATACTTGATGTGTACATGAGGTAGCAGTAGTCAAGTTATCTTGTTGGTCTCTTCCTGTGTGTGTGAGAAACAGCAAGCAGATACCTTACTTTGTGGAGGGGACTATACAACCCCAAAGGCCAGCCGAGCAAAGCGCAAACAAGATTACCAAACAAGATTACTTGTGTCACTCAACAAGATTATTGCAAAAGATCTAGAACTGAAAACTGTCTCCTGATATTGAAGCGCCAGTGATAAAACGATGGACGAACTACAACAATCATACATGAGACTTCATTTGTAAAAACATATATCCCAACTAAATGTAGCATTGCCAAAGATATACTCTACAAATGGCACTTTGTCAAGTTGCCGCATACTTCCATGTAAGCTAAAATCAGAGCTCGTCCTTCACATCTGCAGAACCTGCACTTTCGACAACAGAACTCCTGTGTTTCTTAATAAAGTCACTCAGATCGTTTTGGCTTCGGTTGCCCTCATACCGAATGTTCTCTCCTGTGGCCGTGTGAAGGTAGAGAGTGGGAAATCCCTTCACGTTAAACAGGCCCTGGGGCACATCATTGGTGGTTGCATCCTGAAAAGCATAAAAAAACGCTCAGATGCTGTAATCAGAACTCAAAGTGCAACCGAGTCTATTCAAGAATCAATATGAAACAGTATACATGATGGAAATGAATGATCTGAGATATTCCTGGAATAAGGGTGGATGCGAATAACACTTACCATCTTAGCGATGACTACATCGTCATCATCCTTGAATTCCACCGCAAGCGCGTTCAGTGTAGGAATCAGTTTCTTGCAGTGTCCACACCAAGGTGCATAAAACTCCACCAACACTGCATCGTTCAATAATCGTGTCAGACTCTGAAACAGTAATACTCCTTTAACGAGTAAAAGAAAAGTGGAAGGTGATGCGTGTAATGAGCTACTGACGATAGAGAATAGGTTGGAGATTTTCTCAACATACCATTCTTTCCTGAGTCCAAAACCATCTCGTTGAAGGACTTCCTCACCACCACCTTCACGGGCTCATCATTCTCTTCTGGGATCTCATCAGATTTTATGTATGCTTCAATCTTTCCATCCTGCAAAATCGAAAGAGGCTGAAAACTTAAGACAGCAAAATAACATGGCTTTTCAAATGAGGGGAAAATCTCCTCAATGTAGCACCACTGACAGAGTCGGCGTAAAAATCAGAGACATATCAATTGGAATATCTAAAGGACGGAAATTTGCCTGGAAGTCTTGCAACCACGCAGACATGTCGGAAGCCTTGATGTTGTGCGCCACATGCTTTTCACCGTCATCTTTGCCTTGAATCACAAGTGCTGGCAATCCGCCATCTTTGATACCGAAAAACTGCAGAATGCACATCAAGAGATACATCATCGCTCCGCTATGGTCCGCATATCTACAAGCTAAAACGTCATCAACAGACTAGCTTATTCATTAATTCACATGCAGGAAATAAAACTGAAAGCGCCCAGGTTTCTCTTGTTTAGAAGTTGATGTTACCGACCTTCACAGCGTTGTCGTTCACATTCGAGTCGGCTATGAGAAACTTGATACCTTTTGGCTGGTAGGTCTTCGCCAATTCAGCGTAAGTAGCTCTGTAAGACTCAGCGGTATCAGCCTTCAAGTCCAGGAGCAGAAAAGCCTGTCAAACATACCAGTTAAAGGTTAAGAAACAAGATTCACATGTAACAAGATGAATCCGAATATATGGACAAATTATAAACCACCTTCGTAGCAACAGCGTTGAAGAACTTGAGTAAGAAACTGTGAGACGCAGGGTCTTTGTTCATTTCCGTAACAAGAGGAACGCTCTTCTCCTCCAGAAACTTCTTCAATCCCTCCACTGACAAATCCTGCAAACTCCATTACAAATATTTCAGATAACAAGGAAAGATATCTTAAAGAAATTCTCTTCGAGCAAGTTATGTGACAAGACTCACATCAGCGTCATTGAAGCCCTCATCAAAGCTCTTATAGAGGCGGACTGCGGGAGCCACCAAAGCGACGCCCTTCTCCGGCGCAAACGAGGCGTCGAGAGTGTGCACGAACTGGTAATCACCTCGCAGCTCATCCGCGACGCTCACGAAGTCCGCGTATTCTTTCTCCTCAAGGCTCGAAAACACACCAACCTGTAACCACAGAAGTGAATAACAGCCTCTAATCATTCATGTGTGGCGAGTCTACACGGAAACTTGCAGCTTACCACTGTGAGTTGCGCCTTCTTGACGGCCTCTTCCGCTTGCTCAGCGGATGTGATCTCCAATGAAGGTGGCCCGACCAGCTGCTTCAAGTGAGAGACAATCCCTGCAGCCTCCCGAGGGCCTTTGTACTCGGAGATGAAGCTTCCGCCCCTCTTGAAGATCTTCAGCGTGGGAAAGCCCTTGATCCCGTACTTGGAGGCCAGCGGCTTGTTCTTCTCGTCGTTCACGTCCACCTTCGCTAAGACAATCGGAGGATCATGACTCTTCAGCTCCGTCGCCGCCTTAGCGTACTGCACAAAATGCAATTTACACATAAGCACAATTTCCACATGATTTCACATGAACCTGGCGAGCATTATTGAGGAAGGACCCAGACCCTACCTCGGGAGTGAGCTTCTTGCAATGGCCGCACCACGGCGCGTAAAACTCAACGAGAATGAAGGGATGCGCCTTGATCGTCTCATCGAAGGTGTCCACATTAAGCACCACCACGTCCGCTTCAGAAACTGCGGCGCTCGCCCGCGGAGACGCCAACAGAAGCAACACAGCTATAAACCCCAACTGCACCTGGATCGCCATCCTTCCTGAAACCAAATCCTCAAGCCCTAACCCCGATCACACAAACCCCACATCCACCTCAAGAGAAGAAAGAAAGATTGCCAGTAAACAAATTCTAGCTACATACACGGTATATATGGATGAGTAACTTACAGGTAAGAAGAAAGAGAACGAAAAAGGTCATACAAAATTGCAAACCCTAAGCTCATGAACAACACACCTCCTCATGTATCTCTGCATCTATGACGATGCTATGCTTGCAAATCCAAAACTGAAACCAGGATTGCAAAACAGAAATTCATCAGAACTCTATAACTTCAAGAGTTAGCCCTGCTTCTTCTCACTCTTTTTTTTGTGGTTTTTCTTGACATGCTGACCTGGCAATATTTGTTTTTTCCACCTGACCCAGGTTAGGAATTACTGATCTCTAAGGTTTGAGATTAGGGTTTCAGGGGGGTCGATGCTCTAGTTGGAGGTTTGGGGTTGAGTTTTTGGGGATTTAGGGTTACCACATGTTGATGGGTGAGATGTGATTGCATTTACAGAGCAGCAGAACGTGTTGGAGCTTACGCAACTCGCTGGCCTTGATATTCGAGAGGACACCTTTCTGATTGTGAGTTCGTAGTAGATCTGGAGTTCTTTTGTTGTGTCCGTTTCTCAGTTTGTGTGGTTTAGGTTTCGGCATTGTATGATGATTTTGTGCCCTTTGTCACCAAAGATGATGGATACGAATGACTTTACAGTAGTCATTTGTCAAGTTTGTGCATTCATGCGCCTATTCTGCTATGCCGGCTCTGGGAGCAAGAGCTTTAGGTCAGGGTTACTAATCAATATGCATTCGGTAGTTACGAATCAGTATGCATTTTCAGTAGAGTTATCATGAGCAGCTGAATTTGGGTTAAAGTTCAGGTGAAGCGAGGGGCGTTCTTCGTTCGTATACGTTTCGGTGCCTGATTATTATTACTGTTTTTGACACAGGAGGAGTTGTGTGTTAGGGTTTCTAGGTTTTTGGGGTTTTGGGCATCATGAAGTTGGACGTGAACGCGCTGCGATACCTCACCAAAGATGAGTTCCGCGTCCTCACGGCCGTGGAGATGGGCATGAAGAACGTAAGTGTTGTGCGCAATTTGGAGGAGAGAGGCGAGTTCTGGGGGTTGTTAGGGTTTCTGATCGCGTGGTTTTGTTTTTGCAGCACGAAATTGTGCCGGCAGAGCTCGTGGATCGCATTGCTGGCCTCAAGTAAGCCTAAACCCTTAAACCCCAAACCCTGATGCCTTGGAGAGCCCTAAAACCTAAAACCTGACACTATTTTTTGCGTAGTGTTGAAAAGTGTGGGGATAAATCCTAAACCCTGAACCCTAAACGTAACGTTCATGTCGTTTAGAGCAAATTTGAGAGGTTTTTCGTCTCCGTTGGAATGTTCTCAAGTGTGGATTTTGTAGGCATGGAGGAGCTTACAAGAACATGAAGACGCTTTTGCGACATAAGCTTACGCACCACGATTCTTCAAAGTGTAAGTAGTGTTTATCGAGATATCAGAAGTAGCACATGTTGCGTTCTTCAGGTTCCGAAAAGGTTAAAAAATCTACTATAGGTTCAATTTTTGATGCAGAATTCAAAGTTGTGCGTATTTGTTGGTGATTCGCAGATGACGGATTCCGTTTAACAAACTTAGGCTATGATTATCTGGCCATAAGGACGATGGTCAGCCGAGGGCTGATCTCTGGCGTGGGTCGTCAGATTGGAGTCGGCAAGGAATCAGACATCTTCGAGGTGGTGACGCCCGAAGGCGAGATCATGGCCCTGAAGCTGCACAGATTGGGTCGCACATCCTTCCGCGCCGTCAAGTCCAAGCGTGATTACCTGAAGCACCGCAACAGCTTCAGTTGGCTCTATCTTTCCAGGCTTGCAGCTCTCAAGGAATACGCTTTCATGAAGGTGAGGCCCGAATCCTGCTTTTGATGTCCTTGCCTTTCAAGCTTTTTCATGCTGAAGACATGATGCCGTGACATTCATTAATTAGAGCTTATGTCCAAATGATTTTCAGGCGTTAGGAGAACATGGATTTCCTGTTCCAAGGGCAGTGGATTGGAATCGGCATTGTGTTCTTATGACGCTTGTCAAGGGATTTCCCATGTAAGTACCTGCATCTCGTGTATGTCACATGCTAACGGTTATGCTTGCAACTAGGTTGAAAACTTGAATTTTCTTGTCTCATGACACTGGCATCAAGATGGTTTTTGTGACATTTTATTTCTGACTGGGAGCGGTTGGGTTTCAGGGTGCAAGTGAAGCAACTGTCGGACCCTCCGAAAGCGTTTGATACAGTGTTGGGTCTTATCACTCGGCTGGCACAACATGGTCTAATTCATTGCGATTTCAATGAGTTTAATCTCATGGTATGCATCCACGTTTTGAGTCAATTTCTAGAGTTAACATGTACGGCTACGGATTATACTGTAGTTGGGACAGTATTTGGCTCCTTGTGCAGGAGGTTGATGCTAACTCGTTACAACAAGTGGCTTGCAGATCGATGACGACGAGAATATTACTATGATTGATTTCCCTCAGATGGTCTCTATCACTCATCGCAACGCAGAAATGTAAGTTTTTATGATGTGCCCTACCGTTGGGTTTATGATGACGCAAAAATTTTCCGTGCGTGATTCAAGGTCCCAGCAAAAGAACGCTCCTGATTATCAGACTGTAGTCATGGTCACATTTGTGAGTAGCTTAGTTCATCTTGATACCATGAGGATGATCTACACAGCGTCGGTTGACCAAGTTGATTTGCATGATGTTTCAGGTACTTCGACAGGGACGTAGAATGTATCTTCAAGTTCTTTGGAAAGAGGTAAAAGCCATCTCTCTCGTTCCATTGATTCGTAGACACACATAAATCTACTCCCTTGTTTATGATTATTAAAATTAATTAATTAATTGGGCGAGTGCAGGTTTAATTATTCGCCACCAGGGATCAAAGTTCCGAAGGGTACAATAGAAGCTGAAAATGTGGATGACGATGAGGAAGAAGAAGAGGAGGAGGGCGACGGACGCCCCGACTTTGAGACAGTGGCTGGAGGGAAGGAATCTCTAGACAAGGTTCTAGAAGCGAGTGGATTCACTCGCAAAGACCAAGAGGCTTTGGACCAGGTACGGCATTGCTTTCGCTGTTTGGAATCTGCTTGCGAAACGAAGGGTATGTACTTATCAGACGATTGCTCTCTTGCAGTTCATTGAGAACGCTGAAGGCGATGAAGAGCTTTCTGAGGAAGAAGAGCAATCCGAAGACGAAGATGACTCTGAACAGTTGCAGACTGAAACCACCGACGACAACCCTGATGCTCTGGGCTCATTCACGAAGCTCACAATTGATGGGAAAGTAGAGGACACGGCCGACTCGATAAGAGATCCCGCTGTGACTGAAGAACAGAGCGCAATTGATCTGGTTAATACCTATCCATTCGATCTGGTTTTACTCTATTAAGTGGGAACTATTTCGAGCTGATCTAAAGTGAGGGTGAAACTTTGGTTGAAACTCTAATACTGATGCAGCATTCTCACTCACATGCATTGTCAGTGCTTGTGCCTATCTTAGCTCTTTATTATTTTTTGTGGCAGGAGGAAGGTGGTGAGTCGGAATCTGGTGAGGAGGAAGATCCGAGGTTGCAGAAGAGACTGGAGAAGACAAGAACCCGAGCAGCAGCGCATGTGAGAGGAGGTGGGCGGTCACGGAACTCACGGAATGCCTCCAAAGACAAGGGCGGTAGAAGGTCCAAGAATGTCAGCTCTAGTAGTGGATATGAGTTCTAGGCCGCAAGTTGATCAACTTGAGTTATGAATACAACAAAACAAGTTCATAACTCAACAAATATGTATCGTATTTCTCTCTCTTCCAGCAAATACAAAACAACAGAAACATTTCCGTGCCTCTCGTTTGAGAATCTTCTACTGAACAGAAATTCAACCGCTTGGAACCGAGTCAAAAAGTCATCATCTTTAGCGAGACCGAAGAGACTACTTTAGATCATTTTTAAAGTCACGAGGTCTGTGCCTGGAGCTAAATTATGCAGGACATACCAGCAACAGATGATGTATTTGGCAACCGATCAGGATCATTGCCGCCAGGGGCTATGGCCATGGCTCATGCTGTGCAATTCAAGGATTCCACCTTAAAAGTGTGGGTCTTTTGTGCATACTATAACAGGGATAATCCATGACAACAGCACAGGCGACGTTGCGAATGATCACTACCACCGCTATCAGGTCGCAACTCTTCCTCTCAATGTATTGTTTGCCATCACTTCTTTCGTGTAGGATAAGGGAATTAGAAAGAGCAGAGTAAGGTGCTCATTGGGTCGTTCAATCATTTCTGAAAACAACGAAAAATCAACATGATTTAGGTTTTCCATGTTTTTTGTATGGATCGATATAGCTTCTTCGTTCCTCAAACGAAGTGGGTTATGAGAAGTGATGTGATTGTTGGCAAAGATGTAGGAAGACGTAGGACTAATGGCGGATCTCGGGGTTGACAATCATCGCTTCTCGATTGCATGGTCGCGTATTTTTCCAGGTTTCTCACCAATTGTTCATTTGCTAGTTCACCCATAAACTCAAAGTATTAAGTTTTTCGAAGTAGAAAATCTCGTAGAGATGTAACCATGAATCAAATGATTGTGGGCAAGGCTTTGAGCTTTACTCCTCTTACATTGACGTTTTGTGTCTCCTTGAAACAGATGGAAGAGGACCGGTTGCTAATCCTGAGGGCGTTGCATTCTACAGTAACATGATCGATAGTCTACTTGCAAGAGGTAGGATATTTCTTCAAACCTCCTCCATATCACTGAAGGTTATTCTGGTGGTTTTCATGTAAAATCACGTAAATTGTATTATAAAGAACGTGGATTCACATCTAGTAAGTTTTCCAGAATTGAGTCTTTCTCGGAATATCATTATTTGGTTTACCTCTCACTCTGGGAGCTAACATTGAGTTGGGATTGGCCAGGAATAGAGCCATTTGTTTGCCTCTCCCATTACGACCTCCCTCAGGCTCTGCAAGATGAGTTTGGCGGCTGGCGAAGTCCCGAAATTATGTATGAATTACTTCTTCCTCATTCTACGGTTGAGTATGTGTCCTTGTTTGGCCTCAGAAGGTAACTAGAGGCATTCTTTTGAAGACTAGCTTTGTTTGGGTATGTGCATATTCAGATCCCTGTTCAGGGATTTCGCGAAGACTTGCTTTGGTGCGTTTGGAGACCGGGTGAAGTACTGGATTACGTTCAATGAGATCCATAACTTCGCCCTCAAGTACATCAATATCGGTTGTAATGTGGCCTCCTCCGGTGTAGACTGTGGGAAGCATGGCAACAGCAGCACCTGGGTCTACAATGCTGGTCATCACATGCTCCTTTCTCACGCTTCTGCAGTTCAGCTTTACCGCACCGCGTTTCAGGTAATCTTTTCACGCGTTTGTAGTGGTTTGTAGGTCAATGGACATGTCTTTTTGGTATGCAAAACTTACACGGTTGCTGATGTTGTGTGGCAGGCAAAGCAAGGAGGCCGGATTGGCATCATTGTAGATGCACAATGGTACGAGCCTTACTCTGATACTGCAGCGGATATTGAAGCCGCCGATCGCATGCAAGCGTTTCAACTACGATGGTACGTCTCTCATAATCATATCTTCCGTTCTTAGGTCAAGACAATCAGAAATTTGAATGCATAAAGACCAAGTGAACCAAGAACCAAAACCCAGTGAAATTCACGAATGATAGGCACAGTAATTTTCTTCTAATCTGGCATCGTGGTGCAGGGTACTTGACCCAATCTACCACGGAAGGTACCCTGATGTGCTAGTGAATCGCCTTGGCGTCCGCCTTCCCAGATTTTCAGAGCACGAAGCGCAATCTTTGAAAGGCTCAGTTGATTTCCTGGGTTTGAATCACTACACCACGCACTATGCGGTTGATCAGTCCAACTCATCTGCACCTTCTCACTTGGATTCTGGAGCCGCCTCAGTTGGTACACACGCATCTCACCTTTTAAATTTAGGGTTTAGAGTTGAGGGTTGGAAGATATTGTACCTGCTCCGGGCACTTTTTCACTACAGGATGCATGGTGATGGCGTTGCAGGTTCGAAGGAGGGCGTTCCAATTGGACCTGTGGTAATTAATCTTCTTCACAGCTTGCGACCTTGTGGAATGCATTGATCTTGTGGAAAACTTGTTCATGCTGAAGGCCATGTTGAAGCTTGTGCACGAATGATTTGATCAATGCAGGCTGGTTCCGAATGGCTGAACATTGTGCCGTTTGGTATCCACAAGATGCTCAACTACATCCGAGTGCGGTACAACAACCCCATCCTTTACATCACCGAGAACGGTACGCTTCACTTATTGATGTACTCATTTGGAGAAGCATCAATCTGGAGATATATTTCTTTACTATGACAGTTTTTCAGTTTCTCAGTTTTGATGCGCACTTGGTATGGATTAGTGCACTTCCTGATTGCAAGAAACTGGCAATATAATGAAGATCTCTAGCGTTACTAAGCTTACAAGTTTCTTCTGAGCAGGTGTGGATGAGAATAATGACCCGGCGATTCCCTTGGAAGTTGCCCTCGAGGATGCCTATCGTATCAAGTATCACCTTGACTACCTATCGTATGTGAATGCAGCAATCAGGTACCATATATCCCTAAACATATGATCATGGGAATAGTATGTAAAAACCTGACATAATTTGCTTCCCAACAAGGGACCCAGTAGTTCACAAGAGCTGCGTCATCTGAACTCTAATCGAATCGCCCATCAGAGATGTAAAACACAACACTTGTCCTCTGAGTGCTCACTTTTTTCTTCGGAATCCTCTGCAGAGACGGATGTGATGTGCGAGGCTATTTCATGTGGTCTCTTCTGGACAACTTTGAGTGGGACGATGGGCTGTCGAAGCGATTTGGTCTCTATTATGTGGACTATGTTCACAACTTGACTCGTCATGCCAAAGAATCAGCGAAGTGGTTCAAAGCGTTTTAGGGCCCACGTCCACAAGCCGGAGCTGATTCCAGACCTGCTTCTTTTTTACCAGGTTAAATTAAAGTGCATTTTCAAGATATAAAAGCACACGTAAGTGCGTACAATAGTGAAATGTAAGTGAACCGGCAGGTGCGAATGGGGCTTCAGTGCCACAACTTGGCCTAAGAGCATCCCCTGCAGCTCCCTCAACGGGAGGCACACCAAAGAATTTCCAGTGCTCCCTCCAAATCTGGCATCCACACAAAAAAGGGCCTTATTTCCAGTGCACTCCTTGCCCTGACCTATTCATCATGTCACTGCTCACTCGTCATGGCGCGCCAAGAGTGGTCCACATCATCATGTGATGTACACGTCAGAGAATTTGGCCACAGCTAAAGATGGAAAAAGTCAGGTTGGGTTTCGAGGGCAGGACATGGTCATGAGCTCCTCCCACAATACATTCCGATTTACTAATTTTATGGCCCTGTGCTGGGGTTGCTCTAATGGCAGAGAGACTGGTGGCAACCTACACCTGAAACGAACTTAGGATAAAGTCATAAATGCGCATGACGATCAGGACGTGGCAGGCAAGCCGAGCGCGGCAACTGTCAGGCCGAGCGTGACAACTCTCAGGTGGACACGAACTATAGCCTTGGTACAAAGGAGCAGCGATTCCTCCCTTACCCACTCACCGCAGCTCGCGCTTCGCCTTTGTTCTGTCCCGCCGGCAGCCTGGCTTCTATCTGCCTCCTCTTGGATCGCCCGTGTATGCCGCAGGTCGTTCATCGTCGCCCGCCGGTCGCAATGGCTTCCGCCGCCGCCTTCAGGTTGTTGCTAGCCTGCGTCGTCGGCGTCCTTCTCCTTGCCCCCTGCTCGCGCGCGTTTGACACGGGCGCTCACAGCGACATCACACGCAACTCGCTCGCCCTTCACGGCTATTCGCGCGATGCGCAGCACCTGGGCGCCTTCAGCAACTGGCTTACCGACCTGTACGCCTTCATTCCCACCATGGCTCCCGACCTGGATATTATTCCTACGCACATCCCGGCCCTGGAGACGTTCCATTGCGACAACCTGTACAGCATCGTCTTCGGCGCAAACTACATGGCCAGACTCACCCTCAACGCACGCAGCGCGGTGCAGGACGCAGTGCGGCGTGGCAACGTCCTGGACTACCTGGCCATCCTCGGTACCTCGCTCCATGTGTACCAGGACTTCTACTCCCATAGCAACTGGGTCTCCCTGCAGCTGCGCTCGCGCTGCGACTGCTACCAGATGACCGGCACCTTCTTCGATTCCCTCGTCCGCGCCAACGGCTCCCTCGAAGCCATGATCAACTTGGAGCCCCAGCGGTCAGGCTTCGTCACCTACAGCTATGGGGACGGCACCTACCCCAGCTACAACTTCTACGGCGGCAACATTGATCACGGAGACTACTGCTCCGGAATCAACGCCGACAGCTATGTGCGCCCGAAGTACGAAGAGGCTTTCGCGTACGCTTTCGCCGGGAGCGTCGAGTGGATCTACAACTACGAGCGATGGGCTGCCCAGGCCGACTCGTCCGGCGGCTTCGTCGTCAAAGCCAAGTCCTGGGTCGCTGGGAACCTCGAGACCGCTCTGTACAGAGACTTCAACGCGTCCTTCGAGGTCTCCTACGCCACCACCACCACGTTCCTCGGCAAGAGCGACGGCCACTGGAAGGGCGCGGGCTCCGGCGACATCTCCACCTTCACCAGCAGAACCGCCGACCTGGCCTCCAACAATGATTCGTTCACCAATCTCTACTTGCGCAATGACACGCCCCCCGTCTGGGCCCTGCTCTCCACCCCGCCCCTGTACAGCTTCTGGAACACCAGCCTCAGCAGCGACGGCATCGTCCTCCCGGACACCCCAACCCTCCAGGCCGCCGCGAGCAACTTCACCAACTTCCAGGCCCTGCCCGCCAACCTCACCAACCTCACGGCCGTCGTCGTGCGCACCACGTCCTTCAACGTCTCCGACGACTTCACGGCCTTCATCGGCGGGCGCCCAAGCCCCTGGGCCCTCATCACCCTCGACGGGTTCGAGATCATGGAGGCGCCCATGCAGGATACCAGGGCGTGGACCCCGTTCTGGACCGCGATCAAGTTCGTCCCCGTGCTAATCCAGGCCCCCGTCGTCAAGATCCAATACACGCTCGTGACGACGGACACGAACTCCAACTGGGGCAAGACGGTGCCCATCGCGCCCCGCGACGGCACCCTCGACGTGGGGTTCAACATCAATGACAACACGCTGTCCGGCGACGCGACGGGCGTCCACAGAACTTCCGCCACCGCCCTCTCCACCTCGGCGAACGGCTCCCAGGTGACAATCTCCTTCGACACCCGGCCGCTGTTGTGCGCCGCCGCCAAGAACGGCGGCTTAGTGACGTTCTGTCCCAACACCGCCTACGGAGAGCTCGGGGCGTTCCCTTCTTGCCCCGCCAGCAGGCTGAAGAAGGGTTCAACATCGGGAGGGAGTTCGTGGTCGCGGTCGCCGAGCCGGTGGCTGTGGACTCATTCATTTCTATTCGTATGCATATATATATTTTTACTTGTATAAAACGGAGTGTCCACATTACAGTCTCTAACCTCTTCTTGTTATACGACTAAAGAATATATCCAATTGTTCATTCCTGTAAAAGCTATGGCTTTTCTAACCATGTGGTATGAGTGCAACTGCTCGCAATGACCAAAGAATCACTACTTGATACAGGATGACCAGCTCCTCTTGTGCTCAATCGCATGGATACCTGCAGATAATGTTTTTCGAGCGGAGTTTGCTTGATTTCAGGGAGCTCAAACTCAGAGAGAGCCTCCATCGACCTCAACCTCGAAAGCAGAAGCGTCCAGCTCGTCTCTCAGGTTGCTTGACTGACTGTGAGTGAACTAACGAGAAAACGAAGTTTTAAGGTTACTGCTTATCCTGGAGATTGAACAAGATGCAGATGCATTATTGAAAGGATGAAGACTTGAGCTAAACATTCATCCGATAGGATGTACTTCCTGTCTGTAGGGTTTGACATAGTCTGTCTGTGTGTCGTCTATCGTGTCTTTTGTTGTTCACCGATGTCGGCGTCGCTATGGTGCGAGAGAGTGAGCGAGCATGCTTAGAGAAAGCGTAGGAAGGTGTCTGAGTGTACAGATGCAACACTGATACGAGTGAATACAGCTGTGAAAACATCCTTAACGCACACATTCTGTAGTTTCTTAGGTTATGGGCCCACGACTACGTTTAGAGCGGTTGTGTTTCTAAGATCTCGGAGTGTGTTACAATTTTTGTTCGGTTTGATTAGGTTTGAGCAGTGTTAACATTAGAGACGGTTTAGGTCAAGGTTTCTTGAATTTTTTTTCATTTGTTGGATTTCAAGAAAGAGTACAGAGCGTTAGTAAGCATTAGAAACTAAGCTTAGCTGAGAGGATTTCTTAGTTTTTTCTTCTTAAGAAGTTGTCGAATAACAGATTGAGTTGCCATGGAATGAGACAGAGTCCATGTGAAGGTGTTTGATATTGGAGGGCGTTTTTCTGTTTGGAAGTATGGCATGGAGATTATATTTCGAGTGAAGAAAGTGATACGAATTCTAGATGGATTATTACCTTGTCCAAGGAGTGCAGATGGAGCATCTGCTCAGGAGATTAGTGATTGGATAGGAACAGATGAGCAGGCACAGATGTTTCTACATGAATCACTATCGATGAGAGCTATGGAGGCTTTGACACAACAACGTACAGCTGCTGCTATGTGGAGTAAGTTATGTGCGGTACATCAGAAGAAGATAGAGGAGAATATTTTAATTCTTCAGAGAAAGTTTTATGACTACAAGTACCGAAAAGGTAGATTTCGTCCAAGCTCTTCAGGAGGAGAGAAATTCAACAGTCCACGCAACAGAAGGAACTCGATGAGGAGTACATAAAAGACGTGAAGACCAAGACGAAGTGCTTCAATTGTGGTCGGAAGGGACATTCGTCTGCTGAGTGTCCAGGACCACTCAAACTGAATCTCAAGCAAGCTGGAAAGGCAACGAGCTCTGCAAGGTTCCTGATCAGGTAAGCAATCTTGGACTTAATATATATGGTAGTTCCGATGATGAAGATGATTGCTGTGCATTTATGGTATCATGTGGATTCACAGCACAATGTGATTCAACGACATGGTATGCTGATAGTGGTGCATTGGAATAGATGACTGATTGGAAAGATTGGTTTACTACCATGAAACCTATAGAAATAGGGCAATACTTTGTTATGGTAGCAGATCGTAGTCTTCCTATGCAAGGAAAAGGTGAATTAGAGATTTGAAGAATGGTTAATGGAATCGAGAAGAAAGGAGTACTTGAAGGCACCAGCGAGTGTAGAGGCAGTAACAAGAATCTAGCAGTATCACCAAACAAAGGAGACACTCACGAAGTCTTGTAATCTCGAACTCACAAAGACACCTTTGGATTAAAGATTCTTCAACTAACATCTTTGATTAAGAAGTCATTTCAATATCTGAACCTTATCATATTCAAAAACGACATAGTACATGTACAACACTGATAGTGGGCACAAGTGGCACCTTCTGACATTTAAGGGATATTTGGATATTTAAACGCATTCTAATTTGTCTGCCGGACTATTTAACGAGTGTCCACAAAGTAACGTCATACCTTCAAAGCCATGGGCTGGCTTGTTTAGCGACGTTGAATCGTCTGAAGAGGCTCGAAAGCAATGTTTGAAAGGGTACTCTCGTGGGAACAACGTTCCCTTGGCGCTATCGTGCCCAATTTACATTTAGGGGAACATTGGGTAGTTATTCATTGTGGTTCCCCCTTCTATGGTTTTGGATGCCAATTTTAATCTGAGGAAATGGTGGTTGTTACTAATTGTACGTGTAGGTTTCTACAGTGACTAGCAAAATTGAGTGCATGTTCTGAAGCATCAGCTGTCAAAGCAAAGTGCTCTAGTTTCCAGCATTCTAATGACAAAATCAGAGTGGATTGAAGAACTTCTGTGAGGAATAAACATTGTCACAAAGTTGTATGCAAAGCAATCATGTAGCGAGATGAAACCATAAATTCAAACATATTGAGTTTATTCACTCAATTTTGCACAAACAGTATGTAGCTCACATTTGGTACGTAGTCCACCTCCCTTTAGAGGCAAGAATGGTTGCAACTTGTTTAGGCACTCTTTTATAGAGCCGTCTACACTCCAAACTAGAAATCGAAAGCCAAATGTCTTGTACACAATTCCACAATTCCAATATATTAGAAGGTGCACTTTTGTATCTTTTCAATCGACGTTTCACTACTGCCCACATATGCTCTATTGGATTAAGATTAGGAGATTGAACCGGCCATGGCAATGTGCTCAAAGACTGATTTCTAAACCATTCCTTCATCAATTTTGTAGTGTAAATTGATGCATTATCTAGCTGAAAGATAATGGAGCTTGGGTCCAACTCATAATGACGAATGGTTGAACAGATACCAACCTCCAAAATTTCCTTATACAATTGTTGATTTACCTTCTCGTTGAGCTTCATGATGAGCCCGCAACCATGAATAGTAATGCATGCCCATACCGCTATTGACCCACCGCTGTGTTTCACTGATTCTTGCACATGAGAACTCAACTGGACATCACAAATCCAACACTATGATTGTCCATCTCAATTAAAACGATTGATTTTGCTCCCATCTAAAAATATAACCCTTTTCTAGTCACTTAGTGTCCAATTTTGATGCCCCTTTGCAAAATCTAAAAGATTTCTTATGTGCTGAGTTGAAAGTTTCGGTTTCATTTGCTTCACTCTTGAAGACAATCCTATTCTTTTTAAGACTCTACGGACATTCAAATCACTCACACCCACTTCCAACTCGTTCCTCACATCCTTGCCGCGGAAGATGCAGTATCATAACCTCCCGATGATATAGCACAAATGAAAGCTCTCTATTGTATGCATGACAAAACTCTTGGTCTTCCTACAAGAGGACGTTCCAAATCATTGGTAACCGCTCTTGATTGATCCTTTGCACACAAGATTGAAAGATTCCCAATTCATGACCTACAACACGTGTACTGCAGCCATGAAGAAGCTTGGAAACGACTACATTTTCAATGTCTCTTGGCAATTTTCGCATACACTACAAAAATTTCTTGACAAGGCACTAGGAGAAGAAGCTCCACAAGGATAGAAGAGGCATAACAAAGTTGTTAGGGCTAGCAATATACTCTCAAAATAGGATCAGGGCTAGAAAATCACACGAAGAAGCGACGCCACGACTCCGCAAACAAGTATGTGCAAAATTGAGTGAATGAGGACCTCAACTTCGGACTTCAATTTTTGCATCTCAAATCACTGTTTTCCAAGGCTTCTTTCTAGATTGTGTTTGTTTTATTCATAGCTTTGCAACTCAATTTGAATGTTGTAATATGATGAACTGCACTTGTTGTAGTTTGTTTTTAATCACAAACCTCCAGAACATGCACTCAATTTTGCTAGTCACCGTGTTACTAAGGGCAACTGACGATATTTACATTCAAAGATTAGGGTGTAAACTCAAAATGGAGTTAGGGTAGCAAACTCCTGCCGGGAGCCTACTCAGGCGGGTAAGGGTAGGGTATGAGCATCAAGGTGAGTGAGGGCAAAGTCGGAATTGATATGGAGTATCAACTGAGTTTGGAGGTCCATGGAGAGTCATTGTTTTCTCATTTCCAAAAAACTGACATAGTTCATTGAAAAAAACAAAGAAATCATTCACGAGAGACCACCATATTTCACGATGATTGGGGTAATCAAGCCAGGCTACATTTTCAAATTTAGAAAGCCAGTGGTTAAAGCTTGAGAGTTTTGGTGATTAATATGACTAAGTAGGAATGAACTTTGTTGGCAGGATGGTGAAGTCCACAGTCACCACCTTGTCTGTGGCAACAGCTATTGATATGTCAATGGTCTTGTTGTTTTTCTACTACAGAACACTGCACACAACAGACCATCAGCAACTCTAGCAGCAATACCATGCGATCAGTATACCCCGTTTGAGAAGTCATTACAATGAAACGTCTGAGTGATCAATATTGTAACCACAATAGATGAGTAGCGGGTCTTTGATTACCATTTGCTACAAGCACCTCCTTCAAAGCCCTGGGTGGATTACAAAGTCAATAACTGAAACAGAAACCCCATGCTTTTCTACAACTCCAGCTCATAGAGGCGTTATCTTGAAAAGCTGATATTATGTATTAGGTTTGCAGATGCACATTCAGGTTTCAGGGCAGAGAAAGAGCAACTTCAGAATGGAGAGTGATATAGATGAGAAGTATGAATTATGCTTACAAGAACTTTCAGCTCATTTCAGAGCCATAAAGTCGCTTCCAGAATTACACTCTTACCAGAATTAGCGACCTCCTTAACAACTGAGCATGATTCATATGACCGAGGACATTATAGAACAAGAACTCCATTATTATTTTACAGTGTCCTGGTGACGAAATCAGTCCACCAGCAACCATACAGTTTCGCCAAATTATACGCTCAGCCTCTGCTACCCTACCCTGCATACAAAATTGTTCAGCCTCAGCAACACATACAAAATTGCACCAGTGCTTCGGAGAAGTAGCCCTCCGCTTGACAAGCTGGTGTCTAGGTGCACTGGTTCACAACGTCTGCATGCGACAGCTAACTGCAGCAATCGCAGCCTTGCAATGCGCCCAAAAAGGCCCAGTCCTTGATGTGATCCCACTTATCCACCGGGTGCCCCTGCGTCCGCTTGATCCACTTCAGGACGCTCGCCGCAGCGTCTGGGTCTTGGTAGATCTGCAGAGTTGGCCGGTAAGTCTTCATGCGCTTCTGCTCCTTCATGCTGAGCGCCATGAGCTCCTTCCCACTCTCCACTTCGAAGCGCGACCCCACGGGCTTGGCGTACTCGCCCGCCAACAGCCCCACCATCTGGTCCACCGGCAACCCCGCCTGGATCCACCGGAACTTGCGCACGTCGCTCCTGGCGGACTTGCGCCACCACGCCGTCTGCTTCCGCGCCAGGTCGCGGCAGTTGTGCTGGAACAGCGCCAGGAACTCCAGAAACCTCTTGTGGCTCACCACGCCCCCGTTCCTGCGCGCGTCCAGCAGAAGCCCGATGGACTCCTCGTACCCGATGGCGTCGCACGCCTGCGGGGCCAGATGGTGCAGCCCCCGGTCGAGCAGGCGCGACGTCTCCTCCAGCAGCTCGGGGACCTGCACCTCGCAGCGCAGGTCCAAGCGCGGGAATAGGTCGGCGCGGTGCTGGTACAGGAAGTAGCCCTGGAAGTCCAAGTCCCAGCGATCCGGGTCCGCGTCGCCCTCGCCCGTCAGATCCTCGCCTGGGAACGGGTGCGACGTGATGCTCGCCGTGTTGTGCATGTAGGTGCGCATGTACATGCCCGTGCCGCCGATCACGATGGGCACGCGCCCGCGCGACAGGATGTCCTCTGTCGCGGCTCTAGCGTCTGTCACGAAGCGGGCGTAGGCATACTCGACTGTGGGCGGCACCATGTCCATGAGGTGGTGCGGGACGCCCTGGCGCTCCTCCATGGTGGCCTTGGCCGCGCCGATGTCGAGGCCCTGGTAGACCTGCACGGAGTCGGCGTTGATGATCTCCCCGCCCAACTTCTTCGCCAGCTCAATCGAAAGCCGCGTCTTCCCAACTCTGCACAATCGCCACACAACATGCTTCAGTTTCAAGCCGATTGCGATTCACATACTGGTGTAAGTATTACCAAGACTCGATTTCCACGTCAGGGTGTTTGCAGTGTGCACTACTTCGTCCATCAGTCAAGCATCAAGATCGAGAACGTGCGACTTCTTATGATATCATCCAACTGCAAATCAATCCGATACGATTTCCAACTGATCTGTGAACGGGGACCTAGAGACCTATCTGAAGTCCATTTTCCGCTTAAGCAGAGTAGTGAGTTCACCATAATGTATGTGGTGCATGTACTTAGAATAGAGTTCTCATCTAGAAAAGCAGACCATATTGAATCAAGGACTCTAAAAGGGTCATACTCGCGTACATTACTGTGTATAATTCCAAAAAGCAGCATGTGGGAGAGATGCACTTACGCAGTGGGGCCTGCGATCAGGATGACTCGTGGCTTTGTAATTGCAGGACGAGAAGGAACAGTGGACAGGCCGTCCAGCAGAAGTTCCGCGGAGCGTGCCGCGACGGCGCAGACCGGATACCGCTCGTTGCCGCGGTTGGCGACCTCGCTACCTCGCAGACGCTGCAGCGAGCTGTTCACGAGTCGGAGACCGCCTGTTTTTTTCGCAAATGGGCGCTTCGGGTGCACTGACCCAAGTCTGCCTGATGATCCACTGGAGGTAGACTTCAGAGGGAGCTGCACACCGGTGAAGAGAGTGAAAGAAGTCGCCATATCTGTAGCTGTGCAGTTACATGATACCCACACATACACTGATTAGAAACCAGAGGACTCCAGTCCTAACTCGCGAAGCAGAGGACCCCACAGAACGTCACGTCTCAGCTATGAACCTGCATTACACCAAGCTCCAGCGCTCTCATAATTTCAAACTAGCAGAAACGAGAGCTGCACTTTACAAAAGAAGGACTCCAAGTTTATCGCTGAACAATTCAGGAAATGATGTCGTGGAAGGAAAAGCAGAGCAGTCACCTGAAGCACGAGACTTCGAAGCTGGAACAGTTGTCGAACTTGGGACTCCCGCAGCGCAGCGCCTTCCGTAAAAAGCAGGTGTGCATGAGAGCAGGAGGAGAGCAGAGGAGATATGGACGAGCAGGAGGGAAATAGCAGGATTTATATTGAGGTTCAGAAAACTGGTGAGACGTGAATCTTTACGTTGTAGTCTCGGCCGGAGGGTGATTAGTTTGGATGAGTTTGTGGCTCTTCCACCGAGGCCTTGCACTTGTATGTACTGTACGTGATGTGTGCTCCCATGACAAACATCCATTGCACACGACGGACGCATCGATAGCGAATTCATGTGTGCGGCGTCATGCAGATTCCTTCATCATGGTACCATTTTTCGGTAGATGAGGGTCTCAATTGACACTACTTCGTACAAATCGCATCTATACAGGAGTGGTACTCAGCCGCACGGACACACAAACTGATGATGCCAGGCACATGATAACATAGGTCCTGTGCAAGATTTCCAATACCGAATTGCTCGTAGAGTATTACATACGAAATTCTACCTTGTGATGCAACTGACTCGTTCCAGAATTTAATAATCTACAAGCCCAGCCAATACAAATTCAAGTCGGATACACATGTTGAGATGTCGAATTCAATGTTCAATCAGAGACCTACTTCTGCGAAATTATCCTCAAGTAAATGCACCGTCTGGGTAGAGTCACCCCAGTTCCAATGATGATAGGGTTTAGGGTTGTGTGCTCTAATATTCTTTCTTGGAAAATGTTCAACGTTGGCCCTGATTAAGACGAAACTATTATTTCTAAAACGTTCATTTGACACTTCATCCAAGTTTTCACACATATTGCAGTCACTCCTCTTCTATCTGTAGCGTCTTTCGTGTCAATTTAACTCATGATCCCTGAATATTGTACTCTAACCCTGTGAACTTTCACCAGGTTCCAGATGGTGCATCAAGTCATGTCCTATTATACATGTCATAGTTCTAAAAT
This sequence comes from Bryoerythrophyllum caledonicum, assembly GCA_963971425.1. Classification (NCBI taxonomy): domain Eukaryota; kingdom Viridiplantae; phylum Streptophyta; class Bryopsida; order Pottiales; family Pottiaceae; genus Bryoerythrophyllum; species Bryoerythrophyllum caledonicum. The sequence continues at coordinate 15,358,348 of OZ020516.1, forward strand.
TAAGATGAAAGGCTATCGCAGAAGCTTATATCTGGTGTACTAACCCACCTCTTGCCATTCAATATTACTGCCTGGTGATTATGAATCGCGAACTCTAGCTTCGGTCTTTATGTTTGTTTTAACTTGGCCTTCTCAATTATCCAACTCAGAGATATTACGAGGTAGAATCACCAACACCGCCCACACTACTTACCAGTTCTCGCCTAATTCTCTTCGTTTTAAGTTGAAGTTGACAGCCCACGTTGAAGTTAAAGTTGACAGAATCGATCAGCTCAATGGAATTCATTTCATGAGCTAATGCAGCATCGTGGTGGCTCCGGCTTAACTGAGGTGACCCCACAGCGCGTACTTTGGTAGTTAGTACAAGGATAATTCTGTCACCCAATTCTGCTGTTGAAACTTCATTATCAAGTCTTGTTTCCATGGTAATTAGTTAATTTTTGGCTATGGGAGTCAGAGCGCACATTGGTACATTAATTAACTGGTTTCCCAACTCGCACGTTCTTTAATCCAGCTGGTGTTAGAATCATTGCCAACATTCTGCTACTATAGGCAATAAAACCTTTTAGAGGATGATGTGCTTTAAAATGATGTCGGAAATGCAATAAGAAACCGCTCAGTAACATGTAGACTGGAAGTGCTGTAGTCATCAAATGGTGTGATATTCGTAACTTTCGCATTATACCAAATATGGTAGTTTGGCTTCAAAGTGGGTTCACTACAATCCCATGACTAGAGAGGGCTTTCCAAACTTACCAAAGTTACAAGATCCTGCCACTTTTGTGTAGAAAATGTCAAAGAAATCCTCCATGCACCCTAGATTATACCCTCACCCCCAAACCCTAAAACCCTAAACCATGCATTGTGTAGGAAATACATTACAGAAACTGGTATCAGCAGCTCTCACCTTTTCTCTATCTTGCATTTTCCACTTTCCAACATTCCCTTGGATCTGCAGGAAAATTACAACAGTATCTCCAAAGCAGAAGTAGCACAATTGTAGAAAATGAGAATGACGTGCTCATTGACGTGATGGGGATCGTGCGGTGCAGATGCACCCATGCAGGGAGGTCGTCGACCACTGGACGGGGCGCCTCCTGTGGTCGTTCTCATGTGGCGACCATCGATCGGCCGTTGCTTCAACTAGATTGTATCACATATTTGTATTGAATTTTGATGTGATATCTTCAAATTTGAAGCTTCTTTTTCTATGAAAAATCCTATATTACCTTACAACATACAAATCTCTTATATGAATGTAAAATCATAATCAATTTTTTGTCATATAACTTTAGTTGTAGAAATTGAATGACTTTCAACAAGTCTATATATACCTACGATCAAAATTCAATCTCTAACAATTTTGTAATAGTTATCTTAATATAATATTTACTTGTCTCATGTATCTTCTCAAAAGATACTTCATGTATTTGATATTAAAGATGCTTCATTTATTTACGATAGAAGAATTCTATATTTAAAATCCTATCTTTTAATGCACTATACCTTGAAGTTGTACATCTACACAATGCTTACATGGTGTTTCATAACTTTCTAAAAAGCATAAAATCATTTTTAGTGATATTATTGGTAGAATGTTGACTATCATCACCTTTACATTAAAAAAAATATAGATATTTTAAAAATAGGGACCTATTAGTAGATTTGAGAATAAATCTAAGGATTATTTTTAATTTTTGATTTTTTCAATTTGAATAAATAATTCACCATTTTAATCTATAAGAAAAATCCATAAAATCTCAAATCATCATACTTATAATTGCTAGTATACAAAGTTTCTATTTACATTTGTTAACCAAGAATATTTTACTTCTATGTGTAACTATGTTATATTATCATCTTACAAGGAGATCAATGATTCATCATTGGCAAAAATGGACAATTTTACAATTACTCAACATGTTGATAGCCAGGCAATAGAGATGTAACAAATCCTACAATGAACATTTGCATTTCTTTGAACAGACCCCACCAATTTCCGGGAGGCAGTGGTCTTTGCATATTATTGTTCAATCCTTGATGTTCATGGTTTCCAACTTCATTTTGTTCATACCCTCCATCTATTGCACCTTCCATTGCAACTCCCTCCAAAGGTTGGCCTTGAAGAGCAATATTAAGATGTTCTGGTTGTTGAGGAGGCATCATAGCTCGTCGTGCGTTTTGAGAAAACCAACGTAAAAGTGGTGCAAGTGCACGTGTTTGATACCTAATTTATTCCTCAAAAGAAAAAAACTTGTTAACCAGTGAAATATAGAAGTAGAAGCATTTAGAGTCTCAATTGACTTCATACTTAAAGTTGATTAGAAATCTTTTTAACTTTAGATTTATATGTAAATTCAATCAAATTTTCTTTATATTATGTTTTATTTCTTTAAAAATTGAATAGACATAATAGAGTTTTATATTCTTTCAATTGTATTTTCTATCAAGATGAAAGAACTTGATGATTTCTAAATCCTTACTTCAAAGTGAGTTTAATCATCTTTGAGAATGAATTTTTTTTTAATGATAAACATCCATATTTTAATTTTTAGTACTTTTTATCAATATTTAAGATGAAAAAGGGTCTCAAATTTAGTCTTTATTCAAACCTTGTGGCTTTACTAAGAACTACAAAGTAATACAAACATATAACTTACATGTACACAATAACAGCCAAAAAGAGAAGAATAAAGAGTCGATCTTTTGATCCATCTTGGTTGAATACAAACACCACAACAGCTAGTTTCAATAGCAACAACAAATCCAATTGAAAGCCCACTCTAAACCTGCTTTATCCACTCAAATTCTTATGAGTTTTGTGCACCTTCAATACTAAAATTATATTAACAACAACCAAAATAAGAATGTCCTAAAGTTCAAATTCAATATATAGTTATGTACACAAGTTTTAGGCATGTTTTTTGAATTTCATAAAGAATACTATTTGCGCATCACCACAAATAAAACTTAACAATGATCAAAGAAAGTACATAGAAGAGGCTAAGTAAAGGGATCACGTATGTGTTGCTTTTACACTCAATTTTGGACATTGTGATTCAACTTGTGGTCATATGCACACGTTTTGGGCTTGTCTAATGGATCACATTCTACACTCCTCATAAAAATTCAGGTTGGATAAGTTGTTATAACAAATATTATTAAAAATAGGGATTGAACAATGTCATTTAGGAACTTGATCAAAGTTTCCTTTAATCTCATGGAAAATAACAAAACTATGGTAATCAATAATTTACACTAAACATTCTAAATCAATCATAGGTAGAAACAAAGTGGAAGTTTAATCAAATATATATATTGGGCAATTAGATTCACATGCAATATATGGAATTCTCTATGACTTTATCCTAAATTCTATCATTCAAAAATTGCAAACATCTTTAGTATAAAATTTGTTTAGAGAATCTTTGCGGTTACTTTAAAATGCTTATGGTCACTAATATTCCCTTCATCTTTGAGAGGTCAATTTATGAATCATTTTTTGCTCCTTAAGCATAGATAATACATTTTTAATAGAATGAGTGAACTAACCGTTGATTGACTTGCCTCTGAGGTTCAATATTAGGCCTTTCTGCACCCTGAGCTCCAACCCACGTAGGCCCTTGTATGCCATGGGTAGTTCCGGCCTCTTCTTGTGGTACTCTCTCTAGGGTTCCTTGTCATGTAAATAAAGATAGTTACACACAACAAATCAGGTGCCATTACCAACATTAATGTACAATTAAATAACACTCAGAAGTACATAATAATACACCCTCAAGTTAGCCTTTCAAAAACCTGGTATTAGCCTTCCGAAATCTGCAGTTTGATTGGGGCCGCCATCAATTGTCATTGGTTGTTCAATGTTCATGGGCATCATCATGGGCATTGTGAACATATTGGATGAATTTGGCATACCACCCGCAAGTCCAAAAATTGGAATGAAGGGAACGGCAACAAAGCCACCACATTCAAGATTTGCATTTTGTTGAGAATTTGTTGGAAGAGAAGAGCGTTGAAACATGAGGGGCAAGTTACACTTTGGATTTAGTAAGTTTTGAACCTCCGCATACCAAAATGGTGGTATACATGGCAGCCTTAAAACCCCTTCACAACATGTTTCACTTCTATTGCCAAACAGTGTTGTTGGAATTGGAGTTGCTCTATTATTCCATTCCATTGAATCAATCTACATTGCCAATTATTATAATTATTAAGAGAAATTGAATATTTTATCTCTATGAAAGAAAATAGGTGATACCCAGAGAAGCCGAACTAGGATACCCGGATATACAATGAGTATATAATGTAATAATGGATATATTATGTAAATAATGGATATAACATGTATGACAGGTATACAATGGGTACATTAAATTTTTGCATTTACATGCATTGACTTTACGATGGACTGTAGGAATCTACTCGTTTTCAATCCCAAAAAAATGATATGTCAACTTTCTAATTCATATTTGTAGAATAATTATAAAACTAATCAAGAATCAACCTTAATTTACATGTATTGTTATCATGTTTTTAAATTTTGTATATATATTCATGAACTATTGTGAAGATATTTCGTGCTATAATTTGGTTATGAAATGATGAATTCAAAAAATTCAATTTCAAAATAAAATAAACTAGAATGCCTTGTACAATTTACGAGAACTTAGTCTTTGTAAAAGCAAGATAAATTTCATATAATTAAATGAAATGTAAAACTTTAAGTATCAACATTTTGTTTGTATGAAACTGTTATGATATTTATTAAAATTCTTTGTAAAAACTATTAAAAACAACTCTTGAACATTTTCATAATATACAATATATTTTTTTACCAAAAATCAAAAAATATTCAAGAGTACTAATTAATTTTTAAGTTTTTAATTACAAAATTCAAAAATTAAAAACTTTAAGTGTTTAGTTTAAAATTTATAATTATTTTTATGTGTTATAGTACTAAGCTCTATAAAAAATTATGATGAATGAATAACTTATTCAAATCTTCTCCAATCCCTTTGTGATATTTAAACACATTTAATAAATCAAATAAGATAATTACTTAATTATATTTAATTAAATTGATATATGGTAATGATCTAATGAGTCTATTTATTCATAGCAAATTATGTTTGAACATTAACTTCATTGAATTTGAGTACTTGAAGTCATATGTTGGCAATATTTGAATATTTTATTTTATTATTGATATTTCTATTCAAAGCAAACAATCAGAATCTCAACAATATATTTTGGAATACAAGTCTATTTTTAAAATTCTACCCTCACAGCAAGTTTTAACCATTTGAATAAAAAAATCATCTTTCTTCAGCAATTTGTATAGTCTAGTGGAAAAATCATGCTTATACTTTTATACTTAGATTTCTCATTATTTAATTGAATTGGTATATAACCATCTCCAAAATAAAATGAAACAAAGTGTTTGAGTATACTTTCTTCATGAATATAATTAAAGAAAATGTTTTGAACATGATAATAACTATAAGTAACACACCGGACAATTTCCTCAAGTAAGGATGCAAATTTTTGGTTTCTTTTTTAAGTGATTTAAAATCAACTATTATAAAAGTACATGAAGATTTTATAATATATAATAAATTTAGGTTAAAACTAGAATAAAGTTAAGGTAAATTGAACATTAAATTTTTTCTATAATCATCTTACCCCTTGTGAAGGTGGAATATGCATTCCTCTAAATTGTTGATCTCTATCTCCAACAACTCCATTCATAGTTTGCTTTATTAGTGTCACACCTTCACATTTTTTATCCGAGTCTTCAATGATGGTTCCATTTGCCAAATATTGTATATTGTTAGATTCTTCTTTTACATTTAGATTTTTAATAATGCTCACTTTTGGAAGTATTAAAAAGATAATTAGCATACGCTTTCAAACTCGAACATAGACACAAGAAGGATATATAAATGCATCCCAACATGTTGACTAGCATATGTAGGTCTTGTTATCAACCTTCAAAAAATACTTTTCATTGATATTGATCTCATTTAAGTGATTTCTCATGTCAAGATAGGAGGTTCCAAAGATTAAAAAAGTAAAAATCAACAAAGTTTTTACTGAATTAAGTAATATTTAGTCAACTCTTCATCTTATAGATATGTAGAATAAATCTAAATAAGACTCTTCATCCATTAAACATGAAATCAAGCAATTTTGCCTTCACCAAATAAAGGTGCACTTGGGTACAACAACGGCCATTGCGAACAAAGGTGTCAAAATTGAAGGGAAAAAAAAGGTTCTCAAAAAATAAAAATTGAGCTCGTGCAATAATATTGCGTACAAGCATGGTGATTTAAATGAGCCTAATTCTGCAAAAGTTCATGATAATAGAGGTTTTAGAAGACACTTGAATATTTGATGAGCCTCTTCTTATTTGCCACATTACAAAAGAAACAACAATCTATACCTGATTGTTCCAATTGCTTTGTTTCATCATCCATGATTTTCTTAGCATCTTATTTTCTGTAGCATTATTGACTTCAAAAGATATTTCTTGTGGCACTTGTGGCCAAAAGATAACGTTGACCGAATAATAATTAGAGTGTTACATATAAAGTGTTGATGATGAAAGTTTTTTAGAGTGAGTTTTAGAAGTATTTGTGAATGATAACTCATAATTGTCACACATTCACTACAAACATTAAAAATCTGTTGCTGAAGTAACAGAAAAGGATTGTTGAGTTAAATACAATGAAGAGGATTTCAAAAAGTGCGAATCTCATTCTTTGTTTTCAAGAATATTAACACTAATGTGGGAAATTTTCATATTGAAATTCTTTGTGGTACTTCATGCATTTTCAACGTGTTTCTTTCTACTTTCAATAACTCCATGTACTCTTGGCAGTATTATACCAAGATACATGATAGAAGAAGAATCTATGGTTTAAAAAGAGTATTAAATTTAAATGTAGGGTTGTCACCTACATGACATATCACCAAACATAAACCCTTCAACCATTCAAATGTAGAAATAATGTCTTTAAAGACTTCCAAATGAAAGGTCGCTTTAAATGTTTTTTTTCTAGAATGTTATACTCCTGAATTTGCGATATGTATTGTGGTGCCATAGCGAGATTCCTAAAATGATTAAAGAATTTGAAAAATTAAATGACATTGTCTAAGGACATAGAACGAAAATGAAATCATTTTACTTTGTGATGACACAATGTTATGTATTAGCCATATGAGACTAAATCTAAATTTAAATTTAAATTTTGTAAAAAGGCATGTAATTCCATGCATCCCTCTAATGAATGACAAAAATGCTTTAGTGTTTCTCTAATGACTTTGAATTTTACATGTGAATTGCCTTAAAGCATGTATACACGCTAAACTCGTATCTTCAGAATCTTTTAAGGTATACTCCCCCATAACCGCCACCTTCCTATCTTTGCCACTATATATTTGGTCCCAATTCCATCCCATATCCATTCCATCCCCTCTCATTCACTCTTTGTCAGCTCCAAATTTAGGCTTACAATTGGTCAAGACCCCTAACTTTGGTCGGCCTTAATGGGGGGGTATCTAGTGGCAGAAATAGGCTAAACATGGCTCACCACTTTCAGAATTCATAACTAACTCACATCCCATAGGAAAATATGAAATCTCTTAGGTTGAGATTGTAATTCTATTCACTATCACTGAAAAATAAATGTATCAGTGTTTGGGTTCTCCTTATAAACACATTGTTTAACCCTTAAACGTCAGCCAAGAATCGTATATATAGGGACGTATTTTGCTCTCTAGAATACCAAAATAGTACAAAAAAGGACAAAAAAAGTACAAAGAAAGTCCTACAACCGCGATGTACCACGGTCACAAGTCCAAGGGCCCTACAACCGCGCTGTACCACGGTCACGGGTGCCGGGATCCTTTAACCGCGCACCGCATTCTGTGACTTTTCCTTTGACAAGAAATGTGAACTTCTTCTTTCGCAAACCGCAAATGAGCGCTTCATCACGCGACGAGTTGTGGACGTGTTCACGAATCGGATCACTATCGCGATGTCGACGCCGTCGAACTTCTACAAGAACGCTGCATACCAGTACGCCCGCGACTTCGACGTCTCGTCTGTCCTGGAAAATCTCCACGGTGCCGCCATCTTCTCATTCTGCGCTCACCTTCTCCAAGTTCAGGATGTCCAGGGTTGATCGGGCTGCTAAATTTTCGTTATCTCCAGTTTCCAATCGGCCATTTACGCTGGAGGTTCTGTTAGAAGTTTTGGTTTCAGGGTTTCTCAATGCCGGGTTGGAGATGACTTCATCTCGGGTTTTTGGATGCCATGGTGTTGAATCGGAGTCATGGGAATTCTGTTGTGATTGAGCCATGTTTCACTGGGTGTAGCTTACAGGCTTGCGACAGGCGGAGGTGCGGAGGCGAGTTCAGAGCAGGAAGTAGAAGCAGATGGCAGGCGATGTATTCTCTTTCATTTCCACTCGGCTTGTTTTTGTTTCCCGTGAAGTACCAGGGGTTGTGAAACAAATGGGTTTTTGATGGTGGACGCATCTTGTTGTGGATTGTTAGGGAGACGAGAGAAGAGAAGGCACCATCCTTATTCTAGAGGGGAAAGCTCGAAGGTTGAGGAGGAAGGGTCACATGTTATGCAAGCTAGGTAATCTGATTTCTAGAGAATTGATTGCACTGCCTGGTTTTTCGGAAGGGAGATGGAGAAAATACATCCGCAAGTTGGATCTATTCACCTTTTTAGAAGCATGCTGTCAACGAAAGAGTTTTAATGGTTTACCGTGCCCAGCAGTGATGTGGCGAAGCTGAAGCTTGAGAGTTTAGGCTACAGACCTTTTGCCGACGAGGAGCCACGCGGGAATGTACGTCGTGGTGCTTTTGGATTTCATTCATGTACTCAGATGTTCCGCTTTAACGAGTGACGTGGTTTGGTGCATCACAGGCCTCTTCTGTTTTAGGGTTTGATGCATACCAAAGGAACTCCGGTATGTTCTTTCCTCATCCTGGCTTTGTTGTCTCGAGGGCTCTGTTTCGAACCACGTTTCTGTTGTGAATTCATCTTGGATTGTCATTCTCAGATCCTGACAAAGGTTCTCAAACCGGTCGAGTGAATGCACAAGAACCAAACGCATTGGCTTCTCTTCTAGGCTTTGATTCTTCGACTGATGATGATGATGACAATGGTACTTCGGCTGATTTCCTCTATGGATTTTCGAAGCCTTTCCGTTCAATACAAAACCTCAAAATCACCTTGTCCTCGTTGCAGAACAACTGAGTCAAACTCTTCGTTTGCTGATGTGCCCATTTCATGCAGATGGAGCTGGAGCTGGACGCTCAACTGAAACTACAAGCGGCGCAACAACTGAGAAAGAGGCGTGTGCAAATAATTCGATCGTTGTATTTTCCTTTAAGTTAGTCAAATTGTTGATTTGCTATTAGTTGCACAACATTTTTGGGAATGAACTCCTACTCACTCCATGATTTTTTCCTCGTTGGATAAGTTGCAACCCAGGAGTGAATTATTGCCACTTTGCTCCGGTTGCGAGGTTCAGGCATTAATCATCCCTACTTCGCATGTTATTAAAATGCAGGCTTCTAGTGACCACATTGTTGCTAAACGAGGCGACCAAAGGTTTGCAGCACCTGGTGAACCTGAATGCGCGGTGTGTGGACGGTTTGGAGCTTACATCTGTGACAAGGTGCGCTTTATGTAATATTTCAACTCAGAACCAATATACTTATCCATATCAAGAGGCTGTTGCTAGGAGACGTAACATCCTAGCTCATGACGTATGTTGCCTGTCTTGAAGACAGAGGACGACGTGTGCAGCCTTGAGTGCAAGCAAGAGGTTCTGCAACTACGAGCTGCAAATCCCCGCAAGGTTAGTACCTGCAAATAATGTATGGCACTATTGTATTTAATTAGCTTCAAAGCTTAAACTCAAATCTGAGCTTTTTGAGAGAGTGGCAGTTGGCAACTGAAGCAGATATCTCGTTTGTGGCGCCTTCAACTCCCCGGGGCGCATTACAGCTGCCCGAGGAAGAACCTGACAAGTGGGATTACAAGAAGAGTCGTTACAATTATCGGCACAGTAGCCTCTCCACTTTCCGATGGTATGCGAGTTTGAAACCAACACCTTGTTTTCGCTACTGTGATCTACTCGACACAAACTTTGAGGATGTCGTTCTGATTTTGATGTCAGTATGTTTTGTACTAAAGTGCAAATGAAGTAATCAGTACATGCAAGCGAATGCTCTGGTCTTAATTGCTTCATAACGTTACTTCTTGGTTTCACATGTGTGTTGTACAGTTGGAAGTGCAAGAGGCCCGGTCACCTTCCTGAGGACTGCCTTGTTAGCATGGGCGTTCCTGCTCAATCATCTGCGGATCCTACACGATATCATGTGAGAATGGATTTGCAACATCTTTGACTTGATCATTTTTGAGGTGAATTGTTCTTTGGAGGGCCTGTGGCGGAATCCTTGTTTCGTTTTACCCGAAATGCTGTCACTTGGGTTTCATAGTGATGAATATTCTGTAACAAAGCCTGCTTGTATAATTACCCATGACAACTTACAGAGGTTCTAGTTTCTGGTCATATTGCAGGTTCCATTTAAGCATAATGCTGGACCAATGCTGCAGGCTCTTTACCAAAGGTTTGTCTTTCACCATGTCTCCTGCTCTTTCCTATTGCTACTACATGGCAAACAATCTTAAGTAGTTTACTTAGGGTTACTATAGTGATCCTTCAGAGTTACACGTCTACGTGTGATTTTCTATTTCTAGAGGTTTGAGTAGTGTATTCATTAAGGTTCCACTCTCTGCTGCAGGTGCAAAGAAATTGAAAGCCGAGCTAAAATCTCAAAATGCGACAAATGTGGGACAAGCTTCAACTTAGCCTGCTGCCTTGACTGCGATAAGACATTTTGCGACAGGTTCGGTGCTATCTCGAGCTGTTCCGCCCACTTTTTTTTGTCAACAACAAAAATGAGTACATGTGAGTGAAAAATCCTAGAGCTGAAGACAGGTTCAACTTCTTTTCTTGAGCTCACTGATGATCTTAAGCTGCTGCAGTCAGGGCCATTTAACTTCTCATTTGCGGGAGAATCCATCTCACCGCCGAATTTATTCACGCAAGCTCCACCGCCTGGTACCTCGTCACCTTGCAATTATACTCTCTTTGTATAATTTAATTAATTCTAAGCTAAATGCTGATTTTCAACATCTATGAACTTGAAATATTTCACCCACATTTATTAACATTGTTATCATTTTAAGAACAGTATTTTCCCACGAGGCCCTTTTATCTAAAAGGTTTGTGAACAGGTTAAATGCTGCAAAGGTCCATGCCCAGTGGTTGACATGAGGGAGTTGCTTGCTTGCAATTCATGTCTCTCGAAGGCCTTCGACAAGTACTACAGCATGTATAATGCCACTTGGTGAGTGCACTTTGTGGGAGCAGTTCTATGATTTCTCTGCAAAAAATGGGAGCTCATTGCTGTATGATGTCATGACAGGAAAGGGGCTGGGTTGAAGCTGATTGTGAATGCCATTTGCTGTGATGCTCACTTCAACTGGTAAGTTGCTATGATCTCTTATGAATTGTTCCTTTTAACTCACTTGCTTAAGTAATTAAAATTTGCACCGTTCTTTTCTTGGTCCAGGCATCGGATGAACTGTGAAAGTGCGGATGTGGAAGACAGTGCGTCTCTTGTGAGAAAGGATGGATCTGACTTGCAAGGGAGCCAGTTTAATGAGTTTCTCTTCTGAGATTAAGAGGAACGTTATGAACAGGACCGAACATATCGTACTACACTAAAGATGATGTTTAGTGTCAACCACACTAATTTGTTTAAAAGTGCTAAAAGTTTTTGTTCTTGATGAATATTTTTACCGACTATGTTAACAATGATTACTCTCTTTACATAGTCTTGATAGTTGTGCCCTTAGTAAGAATCTTCTTCAAAAGTAAAAAGTTATTGCATTACCAAAAACATTTGTGTGTTTACACTAAATATCATCTTTAGTGTGATTACACTAAATATTATCTTTTGTGCAGTGGGGAAGGTAAACTTAGTGGACACTGCACTGTCCTCCGAAATTAGCTGACAAAATATCGTCATGTATCATATTGTAATATTGATATTGATTAGGAATATGGTAGAAGAACCTATTTGTGATTAGTAGAGGACAACTATTCATTCCAAATTGGCACACCAAAATCATTTAACACTGTTGATTCTAATGCAATGAGAAAGGAAGGAAACGGAAACTTTTATTTCCAACTTCAAGTGGAGGATCTCAATCAAGACTTATTAAATAACTACTCGCAAAATTTCATTAACTTTGACCGCATGGATTGGAAGATTATTGTGTTTAGTCTTTAAAGCCCCAATGTCCCCTCAGGGGACAGTTGGAGCTTGGAGTAAGGTCCCACGATCTCAAATTTAGGAATGATTTTATGAGAATTCTATCGAATGGGCAACTTTTTATTAGCTTCTTGTCTACGTAATTTTCAGAGAAATCTGACTTAAAGTCCAAAAGTTACAAATAAATTTCAGTAACATATATAAATGCTGCAACCGTTTAGTGTGACATACAACAAATAGTGGAGTAATCTCAAATAAAATAAAATACAATGTGTGGCATACAACAAATAGTGTTGAAATCTTAAATAAAATAACAATATTCATCTGCATGAAAAAATCTCATTGTTAATAGAAGCGTGTAACAAATATTTTGGAGCTACCGGGAGTCCTAAGTTTTGCACTTTGAATAGCATAATGTTTTTTCCAGAGGTCCAATGTGAATGAGAAATTACAGTTCCATGAAGCTACTACCGTACTATGTCGCATCTCCATAGAAAATTTCAGAAACTCAGAGGCGATTTACACTATGGGCTACAAAGATTGACCACGGTTATCTAAAATCTGTAACTAGTTGAGGAAGTCGTTCCGGTCCGAGTTTACTTAACACTACCTTGAAAAAAGGAGATTGACCATAGAGTTCGAGGTTGCTATTCTTCTGCCAAGTGGATAATGTTTCTTGGTCCAACAAGTTTTCCATTGGGTCGAGGCAAAGAGGTCAACTCGAAGGAAAATTTCAAAGAGGGCCGTCGCGCTAAAAATCAACGATTGGCTGAAATCCGTTTTTGTTATTACTTTTAAATTAAATTTTGTCCATATTTGTCCCAGTCGATACGATTCAGATTCTCTGGCTCTGGCAATGAAGGTGAATTCGGTGGGGAAAGCGGCGCACACAAGTTCCACCGAAAGTAAAAGTGACCGAGTAAAAGTAAAAGTAACTTCCCAACAGGCTCGGCGACCGAAACATATTGCGTGATACCCGCCCTGCCAACTATCAGCCCCTACATCCGTTCAAACCACGCCCGAAAGTCCTCCGCGCGGCGGGCAATACGCCGGTGATACCATCTTGATACCCTGTAGATACCTCGGAAAGTCGCGGACAAGGTAGTTAACTTTCCTAGACGTACCTAGGTGATACTCGTGTCATACCTGGGTGATATTTGGGTGATACTGGGGAGGTCCTGGGGGAGGTGAATTCGGCAAGTGCAGTTGGTGGCGGATTTAGTGACAGTTTTTCTATATTATTTTGGTGATCTCTAAATTAGCGGAGTTGCGCGTCGTCGTCTCTTCCGTTGCAGCTGTTGAGGGGAGATGAGCTTCAGGGGACAGGGACACGATCAGTGAGGTCGGGGAGGTGACGTTGGTTGTTGGAAGCATGGCAGGTCGCGGGGTTCAGCTGGTGATGGCGCTCGCGGCGCTGCTCGTGCTGCAGCCTGTTGTTGCGGCGATGGATTACGCCTCGGCGCTGGAGAAGTCGCTGCTGTATTTCGAAGCACAGCGGTCCGGGAAGCTGCCGGCGGACCAGCGCGTCTCGTGGCGCGGGGACTCGGGAATGCAGGATGGCCGGGAGCAAGGGGTGAGTGTCGGTTCAGCGTTACTGGTGTTTTTTTTTTTTTGGAAGGATTTGGATGGTTGATTGGTGTTGTTGGTTTCGCAGGTTGATTTGACGGGAGGCTACTACGACGCGGGAGACAATGTGAAGTACGGGTTGCCGATGGCGTTCACTGTGACGATGCTTTCGTGGAGCGTTATTGAGTACCGGCAGCAGCTGCAGACATCCGGGCAGCTGCAGTATGCGTTGGACGCCATCAAGTGGGGGACGGACTACTTCATCAAGGCGCACCCGAGCGCGAACTTGCTCTGGGGAGAGGTTGGCGATGGCGACACGGATCACGACTGCTGGATGCGGCCCGAGGACATGACGACGCCGAGAACTGCGTACAAGATAGACGAGAATAACCCGGGGTCTGACCTCGCGGGCGAGACCGCCGCGGCGATGGCGTCGGCTTCCATCGTCTTCAAGGACTCGGATCCCGCCTACTCCGCCACGCTTCTCACGCACGCGCGGCAGCTCTTCACCTTCGCGGACACTTACCGTGGCACTTACCACGACGCCATCCCTATCGCCAAGAAGTATTACCAATCCTGGAGCGGCTTCAATGTAAGCATCTCAGAGCTTCTCTGCATTCTGTTGCTGTTCAGAGCTTGTGAAGGATCCACTCTTGGAGCGGCTGCAATGTAAGTGGGATTGACTCCTCGTTTTTCAAGTTTTGGTGGTGACTGGAGATGTGTCTTTTTGGCTTTTCAGGATGAGTTGCTGTGGGGGGCGATATGGCTGCACGAAGCGACAGGAGACGCGGCGTATTTGCAGTACGTGGTGGACAATGGGGATAGCTTGGGCGGGACGGGGTGGGCGTTGGATCAGTTCTCCTGGGATAACAAGTACGTCGGAGTGCAGCTCAAGGCGACGAAGATTTTGCTGTCCGGCAAGGGCGGTTCGTCCACTGCCACACTAGAGCAGTACCGCGTGAAGGCGGAGTACTTCCTGTGCGGCGCGTTGCAAAAGAACAGCGGCGCGCAGATCCGGAAGAGTCCCGGCGGCATGTTCTGGATTCAGGAATGGAACAACATGCAGTACGTCACCACGGCCGCGTTTCTGCTCACGGTTGCCTCAGACTACTACGAGGCCGCGCGCGTGACGCCCGAGCACTGCTCGAGCGCGGCTACTGCCGCGGATCTTCTCGCCGCGGGAAAGGAGCAGGCGGACTATGTGCTCGGGAAGAACGGTCGCGGCACCAGCTACCTCGTCGGATTTGGTACATCGTTCCCGCAGCGCGTCCACCACCGCGCTGCGTCTCTACCCGAGCCTGTCTCCTGCAAGGAGGGCTTTGAGCGCTTCTACTATGTGCAGAGCAGCAACCCGCACGTCATCGAGGGCGCTATCACCGGCGGCCCCGACGCCAGCGACAACTACAACGACCAGCGCGACGAGTACGCCCAGGCCGAGGCATGCACTTACAACACCGCGCCCATGGTCGGCGTCTTCGCTCGTTACAGCGCCGGCAGCAGCCTCTCCTCCACCCTCCCCGACGTCAACTCCACTGTCATCACCCCCAACGACGTCATCGGTATTTCTCATCAAAATCCCTCTCATCGTCTGATCAAAACTCTCCCTCTCCTCACAACTCATCAGATAACCTCGTATCATCAGAACTCTTCTCACCATGAAATCCTACCTCATCAATAACTGATCATCAAACATCTTCTCAGTAAAACCCGTTCTCTCATCAACTAATTTTGCATCTCCTTGTGCAGTTAGCTCCTCCTCGATCATGGGCTCACAAGGGACATCATCCACGCAACAAACGCACCAGAGCCGACTCACGAGAGTGCACTCGCCCCGGAGGACGTTCAACGGCGACTGCATCGCCATCTCGCAGCGCCTGGTGGAGAAGTGGAATGTGGGGCGGCGCGTCTACTACAAGAACGCGGGCACGGTCACCAACAACTGCAACACCACGATTCAGGGGACAACCTTCGTGGTGCACGATCTCTACGGCACGCTCTTCGGCCTGGACAAGCTGTGCGCCAACGGCAACATCTACACGCTGCCCCGCAGCACGCCGTCGCTGGCACCCGGGAAGAGCCTGGACTTCTCGTACGTGCAGCGGCGCGGCCGCAAGGCCCAGATCTTCGTGCGCAAGGCATGCCCCTCATGCACCGTGACAGGCTCTTCCTAGTGATTCTTTGCTTGGATTTCATCACAGTCATGGTTTCGCTGATCATGTGTCCTCGGTTGGAGGTCTCTTTCTTTCTTCATTGATTTCGCTGTTCTGAGCTGCTTTTTGGCGGCCGAACGTGTCTCCCGGATGCCGCCAGGGAGTCCACAAACTTTATGAGGCGCTTTCTCGGCGGCGTTTGTGTATTTCTACACGATTCAAGAGTCAGATCTCGGTGTGAGTTCCTCACGATGTTGCTGAGACTTCGTTGCTTGGAGACATGTATCATGTGTAGGTGGTTTTGTGGAGTTTGATGTTCATGACTTGGTTTGGTGATTACTTCATTGGATTTGCTGTTCTGAATCGCGGCTCAACGTTGTAGATAAGTTTGATGAGGCTTTTCTAGAGAGGTTTGTGATATTCTTTTATTTTTTATATTTTTTTATACAATCCAAGATGCGGATTGAGGCCTTTTCTCAGCGTGTTCACGTGGGATTTCTGTAAGTGCTTAAGTTCTGTGGAAAGATAAAAGGTGAGCCCCCCCATAACCAACAAAAACCCATAGCCAACGCCTATAAAATTGGGGTATACCCAACCCTCTTCCATCCCATGACCACCAACTCAGCTCCAAATGGAGGTTTGTTTTTAGTCAAGACCCTTACTTTTGGTTGTTGGTTATTGGAGAAGTGGCTACCAACTGCACCAAACATTGAATATAGTATGTACTAGAGTAATTCGAGTTTTTACACTAATTGGAAATTTACATCCAATCAGTGACTGACACACTTGAAATCGAATAGCCAATCAAATTTTGAGAAGCATGTGCTTGATAAAATTTGTGTGGCTGATGAATCCACACTATATTCAGTGTTCGGTGTGCTGGAATGTGCTTTCATATTAGCACTATTGTAAATCCTGACAGCACTCGGCGTTAACATGGAATAATAAACAGTATAGCCTGGATACTGTCAACCTTAATGTGGAGGGCGAGGGCGAATTGACCCCATATTGGAGGGTAAGTGGATAGACGGAGGTGGACAAGGACCATTTCCAGGGTTTAGAGAACCCTAGGGGGGTTTTTAGGGTTGAGGGTTTAGGAGTTTGGATTCACCCTGTAGAGTTTAGGGTTTAGAGTTTGAATGAAGCTAAGGGAACGGGTAGGAGAATGGGGCTCCGGGAATAGACAAGGGAACGGAGAGGGGATGACCTTGTCCACCTCCGTCCATCCACTAACCCCCCAATGAGGGGGTCAATTCGCCCTGGCCTGAAGTGGAGGTGGCATTCGCTGAGCCTACAGTGCTTCAAAATTAAATGGGCCAAGGTAATTTAGTTTCTTCCACATGGATAGTCTCCCTTAGATCATTTCCAACAGTCTCCAAACATGTCATTGCAACAGTAAACATACCGTGGAAGTGCCATGGTTCGCCACCAACATCACTTCAAAAGTTAAAAAGCATCGTATAACACTGCAAAAGTAGAATGGCATGCCACGTCCAAGGCCATGTACCGGGTATTTCTAAATCTCATTGTATCACCTTTCTACCTAGAGCCATACTCGTGGGCGATACCGAGATCTGACCCGGTAGTTTGGTTGCGGCCTAAATTTGATCTCTCCATATCTTTTTTCATGGGCCACTTTGAACACCACTACTGGTGATGCCCTTAGAGCATCTCCACCGTTAACGGGGAAATCTCCGTGCCAGGCTCGGAGATTGCCGTCGGAGGCAAGGATGGGAGAAAAGTCAGCAGAGAAATCTTGCACCGCAAGTGGAGAGGGGGTGGCCAAGGAAACGCCAGGTTTGACACCCATTGACAAGACATTCCATTTCTAGCTACACGTATCCTCGCAACCGTCGGAATATTTGCAGCCGCATATATACTATTCAATGTGGGAAGTTGCACCCACTCCTGTCGCTCCATGTGCCAGGACGGGAATGGCAAGTTGGGACGAGGAATAATTGGGAGGGCACGGCAAAACATTCAATTCCCCGGTTTGGAAGCCAAAACTGACTGGGACCGGCTGAGCGGGATACCGCTCTACGATACGTAGTGGGGAGCCTATCATGAAAAGAGACGTCATCTCGGGTAATCTCCGGGGGCACTGTGCCTCAGCGGAGATGCTCTTACAGTGTTAGAAACTTGCTTTTACAAGGAGCCACTTGGAAAAGTTAGTGTGGAGACTAACTCAATAGATTCTAAAATCAAATGTACTCTTTGTATAGATTATCTCGTGTATAGCTACAGCACGGTCTTCCATCAATCTACAACCACGTTCTCTGATTGAAATCTAATCAATGAAGACAAAAGTAAATCAAGGATAAAGTCGAATGCCGCAACGTTTCCAAAGCCGTCTCTTGAAAAAGAGCAACTCTGGGAACACGCCACTCTAAATTTTATGTTTATCCCCTTGACAATTTCACAGCAAATATACTTCAAGACTACTGATTCTAGTGCAATGAGTAAGGAAGGAAACAAAAACTTTCATTTCTAGTTCCATAAAAACATACTCACAAAGTTTCATAAACTTTGACTGCACATGTTGAAAGATTATAGGGTTTGAAGTAGAGAAAAGACTTCTTTTTTTCCTAGAGTAGAGTGGATCAAGAAACTTTTACTTCACTTGGTGTCAAATACTTGCACTACACAAGGTCTAGATTCATTATCATCATGTCAAGCATGATATTAGTTCCTTGTACACTAATTTTGATAGGTAAAAAAGAGGTGTAGCATATTCAAAAAATTGTGCAAGGAGTGGAGGTTCCAAAATTGCCAATTCATGTTAGAACTTTATATGTTTTAGAATGGAAATCCGAACAGTCAAGAAGAAGGTTTACACCACATATTGATTTAGGAAAAATAAAAAGTAAAAAATATGAAGATCTCAAAGTTTTATGTGGGAAAGAGGAAGTTTTTTTGGGACCTTGCCCAAAAGTGTGTAACAATGTGTGAAAATGTTTGACTTGGGTTTAAATGCTATTTTGTACTAAAGACAAAAAAAAATGCTTGACATTATGAAAGGAGATAGTATTACTTCTTTAAGGAGGAAAAATAGTTGTATTCTCAGTGAAAATATTTATCAAATGTGAAAAGTTATTGCGCTTTCAAATCATAAAGTACCACTACACTAGACATATAATTTAGTGTATTGTACGTAGTGGTCACTTTTAACACCGCTTTGCTGAAAGAGTTATTTTTCTTTGACGCAGTGATTCAGACACAATGGGTATCACCTAAATATTTCATGGATATCACCTATGCATTATACGGGTACCACCTTGACAATACATGGATAGTTGCCTAGACAAAGAAATTATGTTTTCCAAAATTTTGGACAACTGTTCATATTGAATTAGTTATATACGAAAGCGACCACGGTGTAGGGTACTAAAGAACAGTCATTATTTACTCAGGCTAAATTGGATGAGAATCACCAAAGGAAGATGATGAACGCTTTAAAGTGGATTATTTAAATCCATGAAGAGAGACCTCAAATTGGGCACACTTGAAAGGACCATGCTTGTTTATAAATCAGACTTGAGAGGAAGGTGTTTGTTTGTGAAGGGGACTTTGAGGTGATGCCGAAACCTGAGTGATACTTAGATATATGTTTACTTCACCTTGGGATTGTCCTTGTCCCATTGGAGACAATGAATATCTACATTTGTTGTAAAATAAGTATCTCATTTTTTTTTGGAAATGTTTGAATAAGTGTCATTCAATTAAATTATCTATTGATGTTGTATTTGAGGATCTTAATTCTAATGTAGGTGACTTTGAGATAATGGTTGTGTCAAAGTCAAATAATGATTGAATATTAAAGCAAAGGTCCATGTAGTTGAATCCCTAAGAAACCACCATTATTATTATAGAAAAATTGTTGTTAAGACTCTTTACAAAATACATTCAGAAGTAATAATCTCATTGCCCTTCTAACCATAGGATATTATTGTATACTACCATACAAAGTGGTCACTTTCGGACACTACTTGCCAAATTAATTAATTTTCGAGATCATAGTGGTTCGGACACATTGGGTATCAATGAATATACCTTGGCTATCACCTAGACAAATCTCTTGAAACTTCCAATTTTTATTTCAATTTCCAATTCATTCATCTATCTACTCAATTGTTTAAACGTGAGTGATACCTAGATATATGTTTAAGGCCTTGGTGTGGTGGTTTGGGTCATGGCACCCTGGTGAGGTGGCTGTGAGTTCAAATCCCTACCCTGGCATGGTGCTTGCCACCATAATCCACCCAACTATGGTAGGGGATCTTAAGACTGTGTTGTAAAAGAGCAAGGCCAATACCTAGTGGTGGAAACCTCCAATATCTAGGTGATACCCTCCTCTTTAGGAAGTCGACATGAGGCATTTACTTTAATATTTTTACTTTATATACCTAGACAACCTCAGTATCTAAAGTAAATAGTGGAGATATGTTTACTTTATTGGCAAGTGTCCTTGGCCCGTTGGGCACCGACCTATGTCCCATGGCCATAGGCTTAATGAAGAGAATGATTAATTACTATATTCACGTCGGTCTCCTTCAGGGATTGGAGTTCTTCTTCCAAATGTAGAAATGTAAAAATAAATCTAGTTAAATACAAATCTTCTCGTACACTGATATTTTACCAAATAATTAAAAAATAACAAATTTCTTATAACTCAAAATGCTATTTCTTGAATAAATTTTCATCAGATACGGTACTAATTTTACAAGAAATTGAAACTAAAATATACCTGATTCCATGATTGGATACCATTCCCACTTGAGACCACAGTTCTTCTTCTCCTTCACCCTCAAAATGTCAAGCGGGAACCGTATATACAAGTAAGTATTTTTATCTATAGAATACAAAAACATATTGAATTTTAGCAAGACTTACACCTTTGAATAATAAATTCTTCAACTAACATCTTTGATTTGGAGGTCAATCCAATATGTGAACTTTCTCATGTTCAAATACGACACCATACATGTAGAATACTGTGACCACCAGTGGCACCTTCTGACGTTTAACCCTCTAACAACAATGCAACCATGTACAAATCTGAAATGTACCTGGTGCCGTCATATCGTGGTCTAAAATGTACCTCTTGTTGTCATTTCAGATTTTGTACGTTGCCGCTCATCGTTAAACGGTTAAGGGTTAATTCCATGACTCGGAACAATATATTCCGACCAATTAAGTACTCTGAAATGAAGATTTACTGTGCATTAAATAAATCCACAAATTGCCATAAAGAAAAGTGGCGGTTGTAGGTGCTGTAACGGATTTGGGTTCTCTTCTCCGTCAAGAGAGAGACGCATTTAGCTCAAGCATTAGGGTTTGGAGATCAGCCATGGCGATGGCGATGGCGCGGGCATGGCGACTTCGCTCGCTGCATGACCGCAAGGCCACAGCGCCCGCCACCAGCCTCTTCAGATCCCGGTACACCTCCACTTTCTCTCTACTCAATTGCTCTCTCCCGCTTTTTCATGCCCTGGATCGCTTGATCGATCCGGAAACTCACGGGGCGGAGTCACGATCATGTGCTGTGTTGTTGGATTTCGTCGCTTTTTCATTAATTTCGGTAGCTGCGGATTTACGTTTTTTTAGGAATTTTTGAATTTACGATTTTATAATTCTGAAGGTGTGTTTGCCGGGAATTTCTTAGGGTTTGGGTTCTGAGTTTTTTTCTTTTTTATCAGGGAGGTGAAGATGAGCTTTGTTTTGGTTACATTGGGAAGCTTTGTTGGATTCTGGAACCTCTGTAGCTCCGGCTTGTGGTTTCCAGCTCAACGATTTTTAGTGTGCACCTGGTGTGTTTCGTTGTTAGAGACGCAGAGTATCAGCGAGGAATTCAAATGAGAACGGAGCTCGGAGAATGGAATTTGTGAACGTTGTGCGCAATTACAAGCGCATTTGATTAAGCTTTGAGGTTTCTTCTTGTTGTGAATGTTAGGAATGGCGTCAATCCAGCAGGCGGAGAGTTTCTGTGCTGGGCTTCTAGAAGCCTGAGTGTCGCGGCAGGGCAGCAGAGGGATGGCCTCCAGGTCTGCATCGTCGGGAGCGGTCCAGCCGGGTTTTACACTGCTGAGAAGGTGCGTGAGTTATTTGATTCCAAGGTCACAAGGTGCGGTACTATATCGTGGACTAGGGATGCTTTATGTTTTCTGAAATTATGCGTTCATGGATGGACATTGGAGGATAATAAAAAACTTTGAAGTCATCACTGGATAGTTGGAGTGCGTAATCTTTTTGGGTGGCGTGGTTCTTCAGTATTTTTTTTTTGTTTGGATTTGGATTGAATTGATGGCACTGGTGCAGGTGTTGAAGCGTTTTGAGAGGGCGCATGTTAATATTCTGGATCGGCTCCCTACTCCCTTTGGCTTGGTTCGGTCTGGAGTGGCTCCCGATCATCCAGAGACCAAGGTTTTCTATTCGCTGCCTTAAATTTGGTGTCGAGTTTCAAAATTACAGTAGCATTTGTTGTGTGCCTTTTCGAGTTCTGCTATGGGAGGTTGATTTTTTTACTCTTTCCAAGTTTTCTGAATGCATGCTGTTTTAAGATGCAAGAGTGCTTCATTGAGATGTTGCTGGCAGGTGGTCATCAACCAATTTTCTAGAGTGGCAATGAGTGATCGGTGTTCGTATTTTGGGAATGTCACACTTGGTACGGATGTTTCACTGGAGGAGCTGCGTCAATTGTATGATGTGGTTCGTGTTCTTCAACCTTCTGTCACTTCCTTTTTGGATCAGGTTTGTAGTGAGATGTGCATTGTTTTCTGTGTTGGATCCGAACTTTTTGTGTCTCATGTTTAGGTGCTCATCTTTCGATGAATTCTGATAGCACTCATCTTGTCCTTTCATTGTAACCTTCAAAGTTAAGTCTCCCTTTTATGGAGCAGGTTGTTCTTGCGTATGGAGCAGAAAGTGATCGAAGATTAGGAGTTCCTGGAGAGGTTCGAATACTTTTGGGCTCATTATTTCAATTACAGCTAATTATTGGTTTTATGCAACATGCATACATCGCAGTAGTACTATACACGCTCTATAAAAACCTGAGCGAATTTTCTGTAGCTACTTCGGCTCTTGAAATACATGTTCTATACTAAAGAATTATGTGTTAAGTATGCAGGATCTGGTAGGTGTACATGCTGCTCGAGAGTTTGTCTGGTGGTATAATGGTCATCCCGACCAAGCCAACTTGCAACCAGATCTTCAATCTTCAGACACTGCAGTTATACTTGGCCAGGTGAACTTCGAATTGCCTTGTCTGTCCCTTGCGAGCGGAGTGGATGTCTTAAAATGTGAATGAGTGGGAGTGGAGGTAGCTTATATCGTTTCACTTGTCCATTTATCTCAACGATTTGGTGAATGCATAAAACCATGGTGGCATTGATCGGTCGGGTCTATTGAGCAAAGACCCATTCTCAACGCCTCATGTATATCTAGACAAGAAGTTGTTTGGTGATTTTTGAGCTAATTTGTCTTTAGCAGCCGAGTTGCTTAAATGATCATAAATCGAAGATATCATTTCATTTTGGTGAACTGAGTATTTCTTTTATGGTGGCAGGGTAATGTTGCTTTGGATTGTGCTCGCATACTATTGCGCTCTACAGAAGAGCTCGCTACTACGGATATTGCTGAACATGCTCTCACCCAGCTACGAGGGAGCCGTATCAAGTATACCTCTATATTTTTTGAATTCCCTGTGAAAGTCCTCGACTGAATGACAATTTCAGTTCTCCATTTCACGCCTATTTTATAGCTCTATTTGTGTGCATGGCTATATAGTTCTGCATCTGATATTTTGGTGAACTAGCGTCGTTGAGTTGCCCGATTAGTGAATGCAGGGCTGGTTTGAATGCAGGCGTGTCCTTTTAGTTGGTCGACGTGGACCTGTTCAAGCTGCTTGCACAGCGAAGGAGTTGCGGGAAATTTTGGGTAAGTATTTGAGGAGCGTTTCCTCTGGAGTTACTGGCCTACTCCATTTTGATCGCCTTTTTTACTGCGGACGCACATCTGTAGTGGCTCCGTGTTGGCCTTTCATGACTTCACTCTCTTGATTAAGGGATATTTGGGATCACTTTTGGTCTTCATCCTTTTGTTTGTTTTGAGATGAGATATTCACAGCAATGTCTTTCTTATTAGTGTTCCTAAATCCTTGCGATATTAATAGGCTAGCAGAGGATGCTGAGATAGTGGATAACTGCAGGTATTAAAGGGCTATCAGTGAGCGTGCATACAAGTGATCTTGTCACATCACCTGCTGACCTGGTGGGTTTCTCGCGGCGACATTGAATATACTAGAAGATTCAATCACTTTTAAGTACATTGTGTGCGAATCTTCTAGACTACTTGCACATTCTACTGGTCGAACCTGGTGTCTTGAAGTTAAGACCTGTAGGTATTCTGGCGACTTCATCCTTCTATGGAGGTAATAGTATTTGGCTGCGCGCTGCAGCCATTATGGAATCTTGCAGGAGGAGATGAAAGCCAGTCGGAGTCACAAGCGTGTCTATGAGCTCTTTGTAAAAGCTGCTGGATCGAAACCCTCCACCAGTCACGGCGTAGGAGATCGGGAGCTTCCATTTGTATTTTTCAGAAATCCCGTTGAAATCTTATCATCAAGTGATGGCGCTCGAGTTGCCGGTGTGAAATTGGAGAAGACTGTCCTACAAGGTGACTCTCATATTTCACCTTATTCTGGTTGTGAACGACATGAATACAAGCTCTGTATGCATCGGGATTGACAACTTGGTAGATATGTTTTTCTCCAATTTGTAATCCGAGATCCCTACTTTGCAAGAGAGATTATGAAGATGACCAGGATTTCATGATTGGATCCGACTGTTACAACTGTGCAGGTAATCCTCAACGTGCAATTGGTACCGGGGAGTTTGAGGATGTATCTTGCGGGTAGTTCCTTTATTTTTGAAATTCTATTGCTTCCGTATGCCTTTTCTTTTTGCTCAAAACAATATACGTCCCTACTTCCTTTTACGAGAAACAAATCCATGTTTTCGTGCTTGACTTGCTGTACTTCTTGAACCCTAACCTGCAATCTTGACTTTTCCAGGCTGGTCTTGAAGAGTATTGGTTACAAGTCAATTCCTGTTCCTGGTTTGGCTTTTGATCACCGCCAAGGTATTCCATCTTGGTTGACCTGTGCTGTGAGGGGACTGGAATTTTTCTTCTACGTATTTGTCGAAGACTGTGGATCACCATGTATGACGAGCTATGGTTACACCTATTGGGTTGCAGAGATGCTTCTGTGGTCTAGTCGTATATCTGGATTGTGATGATTGATGCGCTTGCAGGTGTGGTTCCCAACTTAAAGGGTCGCGTGTTGTGCAACATGGAGCAAGCGTCTGGCATTGAAGCAGGCCTTTATGTTGTGGGTTGGCTTAAACGAGGTCCTACTGGGATCATAGGGACCAATCTCATCGATGCTGACGAAACGGTAATCCCAGCGTCCTTCAGTGTGAATTTAATATATTTCTGTTCCTCATTTGCCTCGGAGTCGTCTATGTTCTTCCCATGATACGCATTTTGTGAGTATATTTTTAGAAATAACCACTCACAAAGTTACCCTGACGCTTGGCAGGTTGAAAGTATAGTCGGGGACTGGACGACTGGAGGTTTAGGTTCCCTCTCCACCTCTTCTCCTCCAGGAAGCGAAGGGCTTCAGGCGCTGTTGAAAGCAAGGTGCATTCCCATTGTCTCATTTGAAGTTTGGCTGAAGATCCATGAAAGTGAGTTGCAGCGTGGCTTACAGAAGGGAAAGCCGCAGGAGAAAATAGTATCAAAGGAGGACATGCTGACGATTGCTAGACAAGTCTCTTCTTGAACTGGGAGGTAGAATTTTCCCTCATTGCAGAAGCTCCTGGTCATCTTGTTGAGCTGAGTTGTGTAGTAAGAAATTATAGAGGAACATGTGAAGCACTTCTTCTGAGTGACTTCACGCGAGGCTAATGAAGCGACATAGGGCAGTCTCAATGCTTGATAAGTGTGTACGGTATCGGTTCGCTTGTTCATGATTCTGTTTTGATAAAGATAATTAACACCATTACATGTCACTGCGTTCCTAATGGAAATAGGTTGACAGATGGTGAAATTAACGTCTTGTCGTAAGTGTGTGCCAATGGAAAGTGGATAGACAGTTTGAATGCTGCGTTTATTCAAAGTAGGACTGATGTCATCCAAGTCGTTTGAACGATCACTCAGTTATCTCCGCTAGCTATAGAGTTATGATATCATTATTTCAGGTGCTCCAGTTATTGGAAGCACTTTATGATGACGGTATTCGTCGCTGTAGTAGCATAGCTTTGATTTCGATCTAAATCTTTTCTAAGGGGCAACTGCGAGTACCACTTGGAGGATCTGAGCTCCAACAGATGCCGAGGGGCAGAAGGTAACTTCTGTACAAAAATACTTCTGTACAAACTGTCTACTTCTTGTACAATACCCACCAATTAGTATACGTTCATTTTGCATACGTACGTTTCCACTGTACACTGCTGCCAACTTTGACACCCTTTTAAAGGCTGAAAAATTGTCATTTCACCATGAAATTTTTGGCACAAGATTGTTTCTACGTTGACAACATGTGTGCAAAATTTCAAGGTCGGAAGTTGAATTAAAAAAAAGATATTCAAGATCTACCAACATGGGTAGCACTAAGAAAAGTTTCATAGCTACGAACTTTGACACCCTCCCAAGGATTGAATTTTTTTGTTTTTGCCCATGTAATTTTTGGCATGGGACGGCCTCTCTGTTTATTACATGTTTAAAGTCTAAAACATCCACACAAAGAGACATATTTAAAATCTAGCAACATGTGTAGTTGTGAGTGTAGTTGTAAGAAACATTTCACTCCTGGCCAACTTTGACACACTCCCAAGGATTAACTCTTTTGTTTTTGCGCATGAAATTTTTGGCATGAAACCATTTCTATATCTATACCTACATAGCAAAAATTTCTATACCTACATAGCAAAAAAAAATTAAAAATCTACCAACGTTTCTATACCTACATAGCAAAAAAAAATTGAAATCTACCAACATATGTAGTTGTGAGAAACATTTCACTCTTGCCAAATTTGACACCCTCCCATGGATTGAGTTCTATATTTTTTCCCATGAGATTTTGGACATGAGACCATCTCTATGTTGATGACATGTGTGCTTAATTTCAAGTCTAAAATATCCACGATAGAAAAGAAAAAATTCAAAATCTACCAACGTGCTAATTGTGACAAACAACCAAGGGTACCATTTCAACTTTGGCACCTTCCCTAGGTTTGAAAAATTGTTATTTTACTATGAAATTTTTAACACATGATCACTTCTATGAATATAACATGTGCGCCAATTTTCAAGGCCAGAAGATGAATAAAGAAACCCATATTCAAAATCTACCAACATGTGTAACTATGAGAAACAATCTTGTGTATCTATTATTGTATTCATCACATGGCTTTGAAATTTAACACACATGTTATGAGCATAGAGATGATCTTTTGATAAAACTTTCATGGTAAAATATCAATTTTTCAGCCCTCAAGAGGGTGTCAAAATTGGCAGTAGTGAATGGCTTACAACTACACATGTTGGTAAATTTGGTATATCTTTTTCTATATTCATCTTCTGGCCTTGAAATTTGGCACACATGTTGTCAACATAGAAATGATCTTGTGCCAAAAATTTCATGGTAAAATGACATTTTTTTAGCCCTCAGGAGGGTGTCAAAGTTGGCAGCAATGTAGTGTGGAAACGTTCATGAACGTATACTTATTGGTGGGTACTATACATACTTGGTTGACATTCATTCTGCATGAACCCTGTGTATCTCTCTCCCTAACCCTTGAATGCCTATGAGGCCTGATTTATGTGAGATGGGGTTGTGATGAAATGTATCCATTGTGTAGATGATGTTTTGCATAATCTATTACCATTACGGACTCTCCTAGTGCCTCATGGTCCTTTTAGTTGGTAAAGGCTTAATCCTTGCTTGCGAAAGGGCTGTCATGTTGGACAGACGTCCGGTTCGCCCGTGCGATAGAAGTCCCCGCCCACCTGATAGGGTCAAACGTAGTTGACTCCATGGTAAGGTAAAAAATTGGTGACATGAATTATCCTTAGGTCCACCCAACTGCCACGTTGGCGTCACCTAACTGCCACATAGAATGTTGGATGGGGATGTTTTGGTGGGGCGGGGATGTCACACTACTCCAAGATGACGACAATGCCCCCCCTGCACGACGTCCCCGCCCCTTCACTTGTCCCCTGATGACGTCCCCGCCTCCACAAATGACCGCGATGACGTCCCCACCTTGACGTCCCCGGCCAGATGTCCCCGCCCTAACGTCGCTGCCCCCCCAATTTTCTCATCACCAATCTTTGGATGGCCATAACTTACTCATAAATGATCCAAATCAATCATATAATGTATTTTTTGGCATCTAAGAAAAACGTAGATGTCAATAAACACCTCATATGCTTGATTTGGACTATTTTGAGCGAGTTATGGTCATTTCAAAGTTTTGAATGAAGAGAAGATTTGGTTGTTCGTGCCCTCACGTCCCCGCCCTAACGTCCCGGCCCTAACGTCCCCGCCCTCACGTCCCCGTCTTGAAGGTATGGAGGTAGAAGGAAGGTGGAAGTGGTAGTGAAAGATTAAAAATTTATAAAATCTAATGGGGGGATGGGAGTAAAAGACATTTGATTAAATAAGCATAGTATGTAGGTAGATGGAAGGAGGAAGTGTTAGTAGGAGACAATAATAAAATCAAATCTAATGGAGGTTGGAGGGTGTAAGGAATGGAAATGAAAGACATTTAATTAAATAAGCATAGTATGGAGGTAGAAAAAAGGGGAAGTGGTAGTGGAAGACAACAAAATAATCAAATCTAATGGGGGGATGGGAGGAAGGGATGGGAATGAAAGACATTTAATTAAATGATTAAAGTATGGAGGTAGAGGAAAGGGGGAAGTGGTAGTGGAAGACAACCAAATAATTAAATCTAATGGGGAGGGAAGCCAATACGACCTCCAAAGTCATACCTCAAATATAGAGTTCCTTTCTACATATTGGCGAAGAAAAAATCATTGTCATTAATGGGAAATGTCAAGATCTTGTCGGACCTAAAAATAATAGTCAACTACCATTAACCTCTAAGGTACCGTGACGGTTGTACATCAAAAACACTTCAAAATTGTTGGATTCCAATGCAATGAACAAAGAAGGAAACAAAAACTTTGATTTCTAGTTCTGACCGTAGGATCTCAATTAAGACTTATTAAGCAATATATTTACAAAATTTCATAAACTTTGACCATACGGATTGAAAGATTTTAGTGTTTGAAGTCAAGCCAATGGTTCAATTTTGTCCTTGCGTTTAGGGATTTGCCTAAATACCACGGTCGAGCGTTGCACGAAGCCTCAAGCTTCGAAGGGTGGGGGGGGAAGGGACAAAATTGGCCCCTATGTTTATGTTGGAGGGGGGCCTATTTGATCAAAAGAGGGGTCACCAAGGGTAATTTAGGGCCGCAGGCTCCAAATTTGGCAAATTTTTTTCCAAAAAAACTTCTAGAGCCCTAAAAGTTTAAAGTGCAAAAAAATGGACCACTCGAGGCTGAGACTTGATGCTATGCTCGACCAAGGTAATTAGGGAGATCCTACATTTAGTGAATCAGTAGACTTTGACTTCACTTGGTGTCAAATTTTTGCACTATACAAGGTCTAAATCCATTACCATCTTGTTAAGCATGATGTTTGATCCTTCCACACCAATTTTTAGAGGTAGAGGAGAGGTGGAGCATATTCAAAACAAGTGTGCAAGGAGTGGAGGTTCAATAGAGTGTCCTAGCAAAAGTTTTTGGAGGTGCCCAAGATGCCCCCTCTCCCCATTTGAAATTCAAAATTCTATAGCTTTTTCATCAAATGTCCAATTTAGGAAAAAATTGTTTTCCTACCAAGGTCTTCGTAATGACTTTCT
This sequence comes from Bryoerythrophyllum caledonicum, assembly GCA_963971425.1. Lineage (NCBI taxonomy): Eukaryota > Viridiplantae > Streptophyta > Bryopsida > Pottiales > Pottiaceae > Bryoerythrophyllum > Bryoerythrophyllum caledonicum. The sequence continues at coordinate 15,388,427 of OZ020516.1, forward strand.
ATAGTAAAAATTTCAAAGAGGAATGTTGGAAATTGACACCAGAGGAACGTAACCAAACTTTCAAAAATCCCATTTTTGACACTTGGTCCTTTAGGGATTAATGGCTCTCCCAATCTTTGGGGGAGAAGAATGGCCTTAGAAAGGCGCAAGCCAAGTCTTGCAAGCGTCAAGTAAGGGACTATCTTCAAGGCAGGGACGTTAGGGCGGGGACGTCAGGGCACGAACAACCAAATCTTCCCTTTATTCAAAACTTTGAAATGGCCATAACTCACTCAAAATAGTCCAAATCAAGCAGAAGAGGTGTTTTTTGACATCTACATTTTTTTAAATGCCAAAAAATACCTTATATGATTGATTTGAATCATTTATGAGTAAGTTATGGCCATCCAAAGATTGGTGATGAGAAAATTGGGCGAGGCGAGGACGCCAGGGCGGGGATGTCCAGCTGGGGACGTCTACGCCCTGACGATAATGTCCACGCTCGGACGCTAACGTCCACGCCTTGTTGAAGGCGTCCATAGTGGACTTCAGCCCACCGTAGAACGACATGTCACGTACTGATGTGTCATTTACAACCAACCATTTCACCCTTGAAGAAACTACTATGTATTCAACGGACAAACCGTCCAGTCCGTCCGCCCGTCTGGTCCGATTCGTCTATCGGATTCGTTCCTTGTTTCGTCTTTTATGACAACTGTGGCTGGCAAATGAGAAGCTGATGTCTTCTTTTGTTTGCTCCTTTTTGTTTTGAATAGTCATATGGATAAAAGCACACTAGTATGTACCACTTTTGGTGTTACAGTGACACAAAATCCAAAAAAAATACTACTTATTTATTTCAAGGGTACACAAATGAAGAAAATTACATTATTGAATATGGAAGAATGATTGACTTTACTAATGAATCCAGGATCTAAGGGCAATTTGCCATTTGTAATCAATATTTGGTTATATTGACTAAAATCACTAAAAAAATGGAAAATTCCACTAAAATTCAAAAATATTTTTTTGCACTTTTGTTGATTGGAAGGTTAAATTAACAAGATTTTACATAGAGGTATAATTTTTTTAATTAGTTCATTTTTGAAATAATTGTAAACTAAAAATTAGGAATTTTTAGTGTCACAATGTCCCTCCTCTCAAGTTTAGCATTCCTAAGATATTCTTTGTGGAAGGAAATAAATAACAAAAAAATAGGCCTTACATATAGAATCAAGTGAACTTCTACTACTATCCAATCAAAATGTAAAAAAAAATTTAAAATTTTTTAATTGAATTCTCTGTTTTTTCCAAAAGTGAGTAGGCCTATTGTGCTTCTATCATATTGAGTCCCATGCTCTTCGTTGAATTTGGGTGTATGTGAGCATGATACACAAGTGTGTGAGTGTAATATCATTGATGTATAAAAACCCTTATGTACAGTGTTGTCATTAGCTAGGGTTAGGTTTAGCTTATTGTAGTGCTCTGTTTGATCACAACACCCTTTTGCGACCTACCACGTATAAGTGAGCTATCGCTCCCCTTTCAATTCATCTTTTGTTGATCACAAGATCCAACATGGTATCAGACCGTGAGTTCTAGCCCTCACGATCTAGTGATTTGATCCTAGAGATTTGATCTGTAGAGCTTGGTAAGAATGGCATCTATTGGTGATAGCAGCGAGATAGCTGCGGAATCTTGATCATCACCTCAAGTCACTCCGCCGATTGGTAGTAGAGACATACTAGAGATCTCCATCCTAGAAAGCAATAGGCTTGACGGGATTGCAAAATACCAAGTGTGGCGTTTAGATTGAAAACGCATATAAGAAAGGCACGCAGTATGGAAGTACTCTACTACACCCGCATCTAGGACTGTAAGTGAGGTAGAACAAGATGGAAGGAGAGTAGCATTACAAGCAATAACAAACTCAGTGAGAGATCCTGTAGTACTTGTAGTATGTTGTTTTGACGACACGTATTTTCTATGGAAGGCGTTGAGCCACTGCTATCAAACAAAGTCATGATCATAGATGCCCATGCTGTTTAGGAAGCAAGTGTTTGTGCACAAAGACGAGGCCACAAGTATGGATCGATACATCACCAAGATCAAGGGCACAATGGACCAACTCATGGGTATGCAGGTAGAAATACCTGAGGATTTGTGCACATTATTATTGCTCAACTCCTTGCCGTCATAGTACAAGTTGTTCTGCAGGACATAGTTAGGAAGGGACAAAACTACCATCATTTCTTGAGATTGAATCTAGACTTTTAGACAAAGAGATGTACTTGCGGCTTGACGCTCTGAAAGACAGAGAGTGAAGCGTTGTCCGTGCAACACAACAAGCCTAAGAAAACCAACAACAAGAGTGGCACCTAAGGCCGCGGTAGCAACAGACCTATGGAACGCTGCAAAATCGGCGAGTGTTGGGGAGGCGACGAACACCAGGGAACCAATCAACGGCACAATTGTGGAGTTTAAGGCCGCAACAATCACTGATAAGGCAATCGCCGCAATCGTAGGGCTAATCGGGAGCAATCACATTTGGACACCTATTAATGCAAGGAGTGTAGAAACCCTACCCGACGGCCATCCCAAGGAAAAGGGCCAACACATTCTAGCAACGACTTCCATTTGAGCCATGAGCAATGCCATTACTATGGCCAAAGCGGACACTTTGCACGTACTAAGTGTGAACTAAAGAGGGCAAATGGACAAGTCATGACTTTGGAGGGACATTTAATCAATGGCAATAAAAAGACAAGACACAAGCCAACACAATTACCAAAGGTAAAGAGACATATTCAAACACTAGTGAGCATGAGAGTGCAGGAAGCAAATTGGATTCTACTTGTGTGAGATGAATATTAATTTTGCAAAGTAGAGGCAAATCATTTTGAGGGACAAACAAAACCCATATGGATTTTAGATTTAGGTGCCACACACCACGTCACATGGGACAAGAGTTTATTCCATGACATACAAGCATGCAACAATGGTAGCCCTATGGTAGCGGCAAGCCGTGAACCGCATAGAGTGGCAAGAAAAGGCAGTGTAAATATTGCCCTTTCAAGAGGTAAATTAAAGCAATTTAAGAACATTCTTTATGTCTCTAGTATTCAAAGGACTTTACTCTCAGTAGATTGTATTACAGACAATAGCCTTGGCGTGAAATTTTATAGCCAAGGGATTTTGATTCAAGACATAACTACAAAGGAGGTTATAGCATGTGGCATTAGATTGCATGGCAAGGGTTTATACCAACTCATGATGGACAAAGGATGTGAAACAAATGCATCATGGTAGAAGCACCCAATTTTGATCGGCTACCCAATTCCAATCAGTAGAGTATGCATGGCATGGTGCATGAAAATGTTAAATGCATGAAATGGTGCATAAAGCAACCCAAAACCGATAACTAAAATCCCAAAACTCCGGTCATTATCGGCATTAGGTCATGAAGTGTGCAATTTTGGGTTGTTCCACCTCAAGTGAGCTCTCATTGGTGGCCTTACCTCTTATGTCGAACAAGGCCGATCGGCATTGGGTACCTCTATGAGTTGGTTATCCATCGCATGTCTTCTTTCTTTTTACTCACTCTCACTTATTGGCATTGGGCAGAAGAGGGCACCAAATCTCACCTACAAATGCCGAAGATTATGGGTCTCTATTATCAAGAACAAAGACCAAATTACTGATGAATTCAAGAAATTCAATAACCATATAGAGAACTTAATGGGCAAGCACACTCTTACTCTTCGGTCGGACAACGGCATGGAATATACGTCGAACGCCTTTTAAATTACTTTCATACTCAGGTATCACTCAAACCTATGCACTGCAAAGCAACGACATTGCTGAATGGAAAAACCGGTCTATTGTAGAAATGGCAGTGTGTCTATGTTTTCAACACTCCCTCTCCTTTAGCTTATGGTCCCAGTAAAAACCACGACATATATTCTCAACCGACTTCCTACTCGAGCACTATCAGATATGATACTCAAAGAAACTTTTTTCGGACACAAACCTGAGATATCACAGTTAAGGTTTTTGGGACATGGATATTTGTCCATATCTCCAAAGAAAAAAGACACAAGTTTTCATCGAAAACATATAAATGCATTTTGCTTGGATTCAATGAATCCACCAAAGGATATACTAGATGTTATTGCCCAAAGACTCTGAGCATTATCATATCTAGAGACGTTACAATAGATGAGGATAATCCCGGGCATATTAATATCAATTCAGCCACACCTCCAATACATAGTCACAATTGGTTCCGTTTGACAACTCCCACGTTACATCATGAAGATGTCTCCACTGAGTCTACGTGCTTATTCTATTCCAATAGACAATCTCACCTCAAGAATATCCAAGTCATCCTTAAAGTTTGTCTGTGCACAATTCAATTTCAGAAGACAACACAAGACACCATTTTGAGGTCACACAAGTGCCTCAGACTATATGTGATTCATCTCTAACCATGAACCAACCTAGTCAACCCCACCAATCAAATTGCATAAAACGCCATTTTAACCACCTTGAAGGTTTTATTGCAAACATCGAGGACTCCAACCTCATATACAACAACGCCATGGACAACCTTCATTGGGTTCATGCCATGAAGAAAGAAATTGATAGCTTGCAAGTTAATAAGACTTGGACGTTAAGTCTCCTTCCACTAAGGCACAAGGCTATTTCATCAAAATGGGTTTTAAACTTAAACTCGCAACAAGTACAACTCCACAACGGCACAAAGTTTGTCTTGTTGCACGCAATTTCCAACTTGAGCGTGAAGGTACTGATTACCTTGATACTTTTGCCTCCATTGCAAAATACAACACTATAAAGATAACTACCTCACTTGCTAGGGCTTTTGGGTGAGAATGCACAATCTAGATGTCAAGATATCGTATTTGAATAGTCACCTACAGGGAAAAGTATTTATCCAATAACCTCTAGGTCATGTCACAAAAGAAAAAGAACATCTTGTTTGTGAACTCCATCATTCACTGTACAGTACAACAATCCGCCCACGAATGGAACAAGAAAATCAATAGCTAGCTCAAAAAACAAGGCCTTAAACAATTCCATGCCTTAAACATTTGATGGTGTTAAATCATTGTGTGTGTAAGTAATAAAGATTGAACAATCTTCATTACTTACGCAAAGGCAAGGTATTAATTATACTTATACTTTATGTGGACGACATTGTTTTTACTGGAAATCGCAGAACCAACAATGCGTGGCTCCGGAAAAAATTACTCAATTTTTTCACAATGTCATATCTTGGTATTGAATTTGTCTTCACCAAAACTGGTATTCTCATATATCAAGCTACACATACCAAAAGCAAATCCATAGACTTTGGCATGTAGAATTGCAATCCCATACAGACCCCTCTTCCAGCTGGATTTACGACTTCAAGCCCAATGGGCAATCCTAATTTTGATCCAACCACATATAGATTGCTTATTAACAAACCACAAAATTTTCTCATTACTACTCGGCCCAATATCACTTTTGCTGCGAACCTTCTATTTTGTTATAACTCGGCTCCGCAACTTGCCCATTTCAGAGCCGCCAAACAGATTTTACAATACCTCCGCGGCACCACCACCCAAGGACTTTTCTATCTTTGCTCCAACGCTTTGAACCTTGTAGGGTAGAGTGATGTTGACTCAGGAGGTGATCTCGACCAACGGAAATCCACTAAGGTAGAGGCACCACAAACCGTCCCTTTAAGCCATAGCAACAAGATCTAAAGTCAGAAAAATCCAGCAAAAATCTCACAGGAAAGACAAATGAAACTTATGATGTTGGTGCAAAAATGATGACTTTATTCAAAGTAACCAGGTTCCAATGATTCCTCAAAGTCGCAGCTCATGTCCCACCACTTTCCATCCGGGTGGCCAATTGTAACCCACGATTCTCCACCCATGAATCGTACCCACGTACCTACCAACCGTGACTTCAGGAACCAGCTGGAAGGTGCATGGCACCTTAAAATGATGACATGCATCGGAAACCTTGTTCCGACCAAGCTCAATGGCTCGTTTCTACGGGCTCACAAATAAGATCAATGTAGAGCTTTCCATCATCCCCGCAGCCCCCTTCACCGTCAAGACAACCCTCCTTTGCATATTTTCACAGCCTCCTTTGTTTGTCTCCATAGCCTCCTTTTGCCTGTCTCCGTAGCCTCCATAACCCACAGCGCCTCAGGTCCTGAAGTCCAAATATTTGCTGTAGGAAATTAAGCACCTCGAAGTCATGTTGAGAATTCATTAGCGTCTGCATCCACGGGGATGCAACTTCGTGAAAGATGCAACATCCTTGGCTCATGATTCCAACGATTCGGAAACTAGGCTCCTCGTTGTGATTTGAGCTTGGTGATGAAGGCTCTACACAAGGGTGAAGAAAGAAATTTCTTCTCGCATCGTTGGTGTTCATTCAATCATTGAATTGTGGGCATAGGGGCAGATGCAATGGACTTTCACCATGATGTCCAACTGCTGCGCCATAAGCCTCCCTGATGGCCGCTTGATGTGGAAGAATCCAACACCACAAGGGGGTGCCGGGCTTGTGTGCCTACTCCGGAGGTGTCAATTCCAGTAAGTGTGCCACATCTAACCCTCTTCGCTTTGCTTTACGCCTCTCAATCGCAATGCTTTGGTTTCTGCGGCAAATTTCTCAGTGGTGGAAATCCAGCAAACAGAGGCGGAAACGAATCACAAAGTAGAGGCTCACCTGACGGAATTCTTTCGTGAAGTCGTTGTCCATAGGCCGAGATTGTTGCAAGAGTCCATAAACGATCAAAAATTTTCTTCCGTGCCCTCTCGTCATCTCTCCGGCATTTCTCCTCCAACGCCTGATGTCGACTCTCCTCTTTCCGTTTTTTTTCGTCTTCGCGATGTTTCCGCTTCTCTGCCTTGCTCCTCTATGTGGCTTCTTTTCTTCTTCTCTTCTCCTCCAATGCCTATATTTACTCATCAAAGGTTAAGATGATGGATTTTGAATAATCAATGAGAGGCTTGGGATGTTTCTGCTTTTTTGTAATGGAGACCTCAGACAAAGTCAGCAACTCTGTCAACGAGGGAGGCGCCTCCACATCCCGTGCTTCATTGTCATTGCCGTTGCCTGCACTGCCATCACCTACGATGCCTTCGTCCACTTTGAACTCCTCATTGCCACATGCCTCGAAAGATTCAATGGTTACAAACTATTGTTGTGCAAGAGGATCCACATCCATACAAACATTATCTTCGACTTCATGGATGTGCATGTGTGGTGGGGATGAGGGTTCCTCCTCAACATTTTGATAGATTTGAGATGGATTCATCTTCCCCGCCATTGCGTCCAGATTGAGCGGCCATATGCCCGTGGTGAGGAAGCCCTTCATGATATTCTTTAGTGTCAAAGCCTTGCGCAATGCCAAACTGACCCATTGTCCAAGATTCTCCTTCTTTGCCGCAGCTCCTTGAGATTTATAGGTCCAAAAATCGCGATAAGCCTTGAATGCACTTTTAAAAGGCTTAAACAAACACACGTCCAGGTGTTGCATTGCGTGCGAGGTGTGCGATGGTAATGTGAGCATATCCAAGCCAACTTGTTTTGCTTCATGCACAGTGTCGATAGAGACGTGCGAGCAATGGTCGTCAAGAATGAGGAAGTGGCGTTGCGTAGGAGAGACACCTCCAAATTTCTCCACAGACTTCACAAAATGAGAAATCCATTTTGAAAATAAAATGGTTGTCATCCATGCTCATAGTTGCATTGCCATAGTGGCACTGGGCTCACAGTTTTCAATGTAATTATTCCGGAAACGCTTGCCTTTGAATACATAGAATGATGGAATATAATCACCGCTTGCGCTAACACACACCAAGATTGAGAGCCACTTATGCTCATCTGGTGTTACTTGGTGGACGCTTCATATCTCCTTCTCCGCCACAACCATTGCCCCACCACCCTTCCCAGCAATGGCTCCAGTCTCATCACAATTCCACAACATCTCATGTGAATACATCCCAGAATCTACTAGTTTCTGAAGATTGTCATAAAATGAAGCAACATTCTCCAGGCACAATTCGCGTGCCCTGCTCACCTCAAGCCCCTATGCAACTTGCAAAGTTAGGTCCAGATGCCGTCGTTTCCAACACCGTAGCCACCCCTCCCCTGTATCCCATTTACGAATGGAGTTTCACGAAACTGACAAATCTCCGCAACTTTAATTCGTGGAGCACTCTGTGTGATCGGCCGGCCAAGTTGCTGCAACTTCTTCACCTACTCCAGGAGGGCCGACTCCTCTGCATTGGTGAGTACAGTTGTCACTCCTTTCCTGCGCTCAAGGGTGACACCATACACGTGATCTCCCAACGAGGTGGCAGGGATCTTGTAAAAAGTACTCGCGGCCTTGGACTTCATACCGCCTTCAACGGCCCTTATGGCAGCAGCTAGTTGTTCATCAGTCCGTAATCCAATCTTCCGCTTGCCACGTCGAGGTGCTAGAGGCTTTAGTGCCATAGGCGGGCGTGAAGACTCTCCACCATGCATAGCATTGACCCTGACAGAAGAGTGACTTTGGAGATTTGGTGTTGAGCTAGGCCTATGCAAAGTCACTTCAATCGATGGAGGAGAGGGTTGTTGCCAAGAATTGCATTGAGCGGCTTTGACAAAGAAATCACCCGGATTTCTGTTCGTGCCAGAACTACATGCACCAACACGAATTTGGAATCCATGCCTACGCCAGGGGACATCCAAAGCCCACAATGCAGAAGGAATGTCATCCGCCAAGTGCACAATGGGCTGGTCATAGTCTGAGTCAGAGGAATTCGACTCTTGAGGGTCAATGTTCTCTGCTTGAAGGGACATCGGCATTGCCATTCTAAACCGAAGAATAGACAAATATACCACGTCTAGTACTCCCTACATCATCATATGAACTTGGAAGAACGCAAACAACACCTATGACAAGAATATGATAAGGTTTAGTATGATATTACATGAAAACTAAGAAATAGGTACCATGCAATTTGACAGGTCAAAAAGGTTTATTGAGAAGGTGGAATGGTTTCAATATAAAGTCAGTTTGTCATGAAATCATATCAAAAACTAAAATCAATGCATTCATTCTACCTTGAGTCTGTGCAAAAAACCGAAATCAGTGCATTCATATTACTTCGGATGTATGCAGAAACTTCAGACTCTACTGAATCCAATGTGCAATCTTTACCTGATCTAGGAGACCTGCCGCGCAGTCTTAAGATGGTCTTCAGAAAATAGTCTAACGTGAAGTCTAGAACTCGCTACGTCATGAGAAAAACTTCAAAGAAAGTGAATCCACAACTTTGACGTCAAGAAAACCACGCTTCCTCGTCTGTGTATGCAACCTTCAACGACTCGAAACCCAGCTCTCAGCTCTCGTTGCAGACATGACACCCCCGTCGCTCTCTCTTGCGGCTGATGATTCCGCTTCCACGCCGGACGATCAAAGAACCCCGCATATACGCAACACCCATAGCCCCCCTCAACCTCGCAATCTCCGCCTTCTTCGTGCACCTGAAACCGCAACGGCGTAGACGCTGCAGCCGATCCACAAAAATCGCACTGCATTCTCACGTAGTCACATGAGACGACATCACCGCATTTAACACATCCAAAAACGGCGTGGGCATATTCCTGTAAACTGCCGCCTCAGCTCCTATGTCGACACTCTTGATACCCTAAGCCGCGCCGCACGACACTGTTGACCAAAACTTTAGAACCCATTATTGCATGACCCTCCACCCAAGCCCACCACTTTCCATAAAGGGACGGTTTGTGGTGCTTTTGCCAGCTGTGGAACTAGGGTCCACATGGTTTGTGGTGCCTCTACCTCAGGGCATATATTTTTTTCCTCAACAATTTTCATATTGCCTAAAACACAAAAAAAAAACAAACATGCATTGGTTTATCTTGCACAGAATCGAGATTCTAATCACTAATAGAAGCCATGTGGATTTTCAACCTATTTTACGAGCTAGGTTTTACCAAACCAGAACCCATTACAATTATGTGTGACAACCAAAGCGCCATCAAAATCACTGAAAATCTGCAGTTTCACTCCAAGGTCACCAAGCATTTTGAGATACACCTCAACAAGGCACCCGACATGGTAGAGAAAGGATATGTTAGCATTGTATTTACACCCGCTGACCGACAACCCGCAGATCTAGGGCGCTTTAAATTCAATAATTGCTGCACTTTATCACACCCTTGTTGTAATTTTTTTTCTAGATAGCACCACCCTTTCGGGTTTGAGAGAGGGTATTGATGTATAGAAACCCTCATATAATGTACATTGCTCTCATTAGCTAGGGATAGGTTTAGCTTATTCTTGCTCTGATGCGCTCTCTTCAAGCACGCCCCCTTCAATCACACCCACCTGCACCCCACCATGTATAAGTGAGCCATTGCTCCTCTTCCAACTCATCTTCTCTTGTCACAAGATCCAACAAATATAGTTTCAAGAAAACATGCCGCCTTATACCTGGGTGCTACTGCAACCTGCTTCGTCCGCTGCCCTCTGCCGCATCATCTCCGTCACTGCCACGTGGCGCCTCCTCTCCATTTCCTGCTGCCGTCGCCGTACCTGCTCGTACACATACCTGCAAATGGAGTCCACCCCTCCCTACATATCAGTACAACAGTAAGCAAACGCACATGAGTACAGTAGGGGTGGCTTTCGACCCCATCTCGTCTCTAGAATCCCGGATTGGAACCCAAGTGACCAGATGGGTTCAACCTGACAGACTGAAGGGGTCCAGGTCCAAGCCCAGATGGGGTTCGTGAGCCACCCACTACAAGAAAACAAGGTGCTAAGCAACACCTAGGAGCTTGCTTTTTAAAGAAGCAACAGCTGTAGCATGGTTTCATGTACAAAGCAAGCCCCTAGCCGTTGCTAAACACCCTGTTTTCTTGTAGTGACCCCACCGCACTCATGTGCGTTTGCTTATATTGTAGCATTGAAGTGTATACCAGGTTCAAGGTCGAGATCACCTAGGTTTAGGTTTAGGGTTTAGGGTTTAGGGTTCACCTTCGACCACAGTGATGAGGTGAGCAAGGGCAGGGACCTACCTGCACCGCGGAACCCTGCAATCGGATTCCATGCACGCTCTTGCGTGCACTTGCAAGAGGAACCACATCCTCTTGCAATTTTGGCAACCTCCAGAGACTCTCTGTGTGCAATCTCTGCCGTGGATGAACAGGGCCCTCACGCTCCAGCATTTCGGATACTGGCAGAGCCGTCGCGGTTGGTTACACCGTGATGCGTGCACAAGAAGGTCCCGCATTTGCTGCAACTGAAAGCACAAGCCACACAAAGATTTTACAGCAGCTGCATCGACATACACACACGGAGAAAAACCCACGTGCTTGGCGAAATGAAGAGGTGACAATAGACCTCAAGGTTACGCTGTTCGGGAGGTTCCTTGTTTGGAGCTGGTGGGCCATGGATTGGCGTGAGCTGGTGTTGGTGATTCGCTGCGGCCTTGCAGTCGTTGCAGAGGTCAAAGTCGGCACACGTCTGGCAGCGCCAGCCGCTGCCTGCCTCGATGATCTGCTGACATGTATTGCAGCTCACCGCAAACGCAGGAGCTGCCGGGTTGTGCAGATGGTACAGCGCCATCATGGACGAGTGCTCTGCGCGCCGCAGAGAGTCAAACTGGTAGTAGTTCCCTTGACAGAAACTCAGGAACGCTTGTCGAGTGTCAAAAATGTCGTTTTCCATGGTTTCATCCCGGTCCTTTGTGTCTTCTGGCACGTCGGCTTCAGCCGCCGCGGTCTGACCTCAGCACAACCTCACGACGGTGAACATGAAACACTAGAGAAGGAAATGTCTCATCGAATGTCCTCTGAAATGTACGTCATTAGTTGGCTCTGAAGGAAAAGCGTACCGGCAGAAAAGAATGATGCACTTCTTTCATATCGATAGGATGCCTATCCTTCGTCTCACGCGTCTCCTCTGCGGCGTAGCATCTGGAGTTTGCACAAACAAGAAGAAACCAATAAGAAGAATGAAAAGCCACTACGTTGGATGACCGGTCTTGCAAGCCCATAGAAATGAATTTGTGACTGGTTTTACGGAAAGCTCTGAATATTAAGCCAACTTTCACAAAAGAGCCAAAAAGATGTTTGCGAGCTTACATGTCACAAAGCTGAAAGTCGTTACACTGCTCGCAAACCCAACGCTGGCCAGTAACAATATAGAGGCGACAATGTGTGCAAGTGTGATGCATATGCACCATGATGAAGTCTTCTTTCAACCGAAGGATTACTGCTCCCAACTGCATTCAGCACATGATTGTGTGTGTTAGAGGCTGCTCTAGAAACTACAGAGATCTGAAGAAATTAAATAAAGAGACTCTTTTACCACCAACTTCATACCCTTTGCATAAGCTGGGCATCTTTACTGGCCGGGGCAAGTCGGCTTGAAGAGCGATTGCTTGGATTCATTGGAGCTTTGCCTTTCCTGAGAGCGTCCCTCTCCTGGGCTTCCTTGTGAGCCTCCTCCTCCTTCTGTAGTTGTACAAGAATGTCCTCAGCTGCTCCAGGCCAGTAATCACCATCGAAATATGGCAAACGAGCTCCTGTCACCTGAAAGACGATGAAACAGCAACATGTCAAACTTCACCAAACTGTCTTGTCTTGAAAAGCTTCCGCCTTCACGGTCACAAAGAGTGTGCAAAGAATACAAAAAGAAATAACTGGGAGAGGGCAACTCAGAGGTAGAAGTTACCTGCGCTCGGCACTCGCCAGTCGAAACAAAAAAGAAGTCATACAGATTGGTGATCCCAACGACAATTTTTTCGTTGGTCGCCTTCTGCAGCATTCTCAAGTACCAGTCTCGGAGGGTGGCAGAATTTGGCGTTTTTTGGCTTGCCGGATGACAATACAAAATGTAATCGTCTCCTTTCAAAGGTGGGCAAGCCCAAATATAACAACTACTGAAGCCCCTGTTCTTACAATAGTCCAGATATCCAATCTGCAATATGTCACAAACCAATCTCTTTATATGAACAGTCAGCTGTAGCAGGCGTCAATACCAAACGTGGATTGCAGATAGCACAGGCTACAAGCAGGAAAAATTCTTGCCAATATTTCATGGTAAACAAAAGAACGCAAAGGCTCTCCACTGGCAGTCTTGACGTCAGCTGGGCAGAAGTGTTTGACAGAATCCACATAAGCCAGGTAAATTCTTCGTTGATTTGGAGGAGAGTTTTCCACTCCATACTCTTGCACGTACATACCAAACAGACAAACGTCTACTCCTCCTATCTTCTGAAAGAGCAACACCGCCTGGAAAATGCCAACAACAATCCCATCAATACTGAAATCACACTCTGAATATAAAGCTACAGAATTTGCGCGAATACTGGAACTACAAACCAGAAAAAACAAGCACACCTTCGACTTATACGGAAACTGAGTTGGATAATCCTCTGTCTTGAAAACTTCAAGAAATCGCTGCTTGACTTCAAGCTTTTTGTCTATAGAGGATACAACTCTCACCACCAAAGCCTCTGCGCAAGGAACCTACTTTTCATAGTATCATCCGGCAAGTTGTCAGCAATGAAGCATTCAAAAATCCGAATGCCAAAGAACATCAACTATCAAGCTTTACCATAAAGAAAGGATGAGGTCTAGAGTACAAGCGGATCCGAATGTAAGCAACCTTGTCACGATCCACGCCAAGAGCCTTCGCCCGCCGAGACTGCTCCCGTCTGAGTCTACGTGCCAATCGTTCCTCTAAGTGATCACTTAGAAATGTTGTCGGCAGCTCTGTCGCTCCAGCTGAAACTGCAGAAGGAGGCTTCTGTTCTCGTACACCCCTCTCCAAATCCCAGCTCAAACAGACGGGACAGATATACTCACCCTTCCCCTCTTCATTTCGCCGACCGTTAAACAGAGCACAAACTTGATGCTGCCATTTGTGGCACTTATCGCATTGTACCCACTGCAACCAACCAACAAACACTAGGAGATGCTCAGCACAAAGACTCACATAATCTGGAACCTCGAAACATGGAATCGATGCATACCGCCTCCGCTACAACCTCATCGTTCTTCTTCTTTTCCAACGTATCCTTCCGGTACCGCATGCCCTTCATCTCCACAAACTCAGACCGCACCGCGGTGTGACAAGGTGAGCAGAAGTAGTGTGTGGTGTCGCCTGCACCTGTGGTGTAATACCAAGCATTCCACTTGATGCGCGCCCCGCACGCAGTGCAGTACATCGGAGGAGTCTCAAACGTCAGATTCTCTGCACGACACAGTTTACAGTCTTTATCACTTCTCTGCGATTGCTTGCCACGATCCTGCTCCACAACATGAGAACCAAATCAGGATGAGCTCCTTCACCAAACTTTGGTGTGAAAAACATTCAAGGAAAATGAACTAGAAAGAAGGATTGAGGAGTGAGAGTCGAACCAGTCGCATCCATCGACGCAAGCTTTTGATATGTTCACGAATCTGTTCTTGTGTGAAGAATGCCGTCAACGACATCCTCACTGACAAGGCACCTTCAATGTTTCGATGCTAGAACAAGGAATTGGTAGCAATTGTAGTGTTCATTACTATGTCAAGGTTGAAAGAGCATAGATTTTAGCAATCCTTAGTTAAGTAGCTCACTCTCAACCTCATCTGCACAACCACATTCAAGCTAGTTTGAAGAAACACACCAACTTTTTAAAAAAAGCAGAAATAAAAACACAGAAAGAAGAACATGAAAAACAACAGGGTTCCTTGTAGTGAGGAATGAAAAACGACGTTGTTTGTAGTAGCGGAAAGAGTAAAGAACATGGGAAAGGAACAAGGAAAGACATCACCTTCCCATGCATCACTTGTGTGACTGAGTTCCTCGAATTTGCAAGAAGATGATCGCTAGTTGCACGTTATATACCCCTTTGTATATTTCCCGTTATTTACTTTTAACACCCATTAATTACTTCATATACCCGTTATTTACTTCACATACCTAGGGCTTTTAAAATTGTATGTGTAGCACTTATTTTTCTATTTTGGTTCATGATAGTATCTTAAAACTCTGTAAGTAAGCCAAAATTCAATGAAATGGCACATTTGAGGGATGTCTCCAACGGGCACATATATCTCTCTTCAAAGGGCAAATTTGAGTGAAAAGGCACATCTGAAGGACAAAAGTGATTCCTCCAAAACGCTTTGTTCCATCCATAACTGGCTCCAATAACTGGGCCATGAACTCGCTCGTGTATGCATCCCTTAAAAGTGCAATACTGAGTTTTATTTAATTTTTCCACCATCTTTTGGATAGCCAAATGAGAATATGGTCTAAAGAGTAATTTGGCTTGCATTTGAGCTGCTAACATTTGTTTGCAATACGTGACTTTTCATCTGCTACTTGAAACAATGTTCAAGTTGTACTAAACCATCAATTTAACCTCCACAGGCCGATAAAAATACAGGACTTTCCTTTGTTTTCTCCGCTGCTTCTACTTTTCTCAACATGGAAATGGAAGAGTGTTGTTCATCTTTCTGCAATATATTAGTAAGAACCATTTTGTCAAAAGTGCTACATAAACTCTTCATTTCATAGTAGAAATGTTAGACTCCTTCCTGACAGATCATCTGCATTTAATTTTGGGAAACATACATCTCCATGACTCCAACATTTCACTTGTAATTACGTTGTGTTCGGAAATCTTCAAGCCTGGATTTGTGTTCTTGTAACATGTCTTGTTCTGTAAATTACTTGTTGAAAGTGTCGCATCTGGAGCCAGAATCTCTTCACCACCAACGAGAATAAGAAGCCTAACACATGAAAACATTCCACGATACTGTTAAAAAAAAAAAAACCACACTCGGTTCACTTCAAACTCAATCAAGTTCCAAGTTTGGAGACGCCCTCCTTTCTTTCATGAGTAGTGTCTGTTCATGAATAAAGTGTCTCTTCATTCCACCACTAAGTCTAGGTTTACAGGATGTAGGTTAGTGGTATGGAACTATTTCGTCCTCTTAATGCTTTGGCGCCCGGTTCATGTTTCTCCAAAACCAAGATATGTGCTGATTTTTTTTCTTTGATGGAGATATAATGGTATCCCAACCTTACAAAATTGAACTCAAACAATGGCCTCAACTTTGAGAAAATTTTGCACAACATCCAACGGTTGATGGAAAAGATTATAGTGTTTGAAATTATTGAATATTGGTAATGAAAATTGTGCACTTTGGAGGGTATACTACTATTATATCCATCAACGGATTCTTGCAAGATTTTTTTGTACTTTGAATCAAAGAGGTTCACATATGCTCTAGTTCGATAGCTTTGCATTGACATATTATATGTGAAGTAAAACATTTTTATATGATTATTGATGATTTTTTTACTTTTGTCTTCTTGATTGTATACGAAAATGTTCCAAACTTATACGAGCTGAAACGAAAGTTTTGCGCGCGATGAGAGAGATCAACAATCACAAAACAATGAAGGAATCTCATAATTTCAATCAAAATTTAAGAACATAATTGTTTTGCATGTGTATGAAATACAACATAGTCTGCGGCATGGTATTCATTGTATTTTGTTGTATTTGATGTATTTTGTTCATGAGTCATATAACTCCAAATCATGATCTTGTTATTGTAGAGTGTTCATATAATGTGTGCGCAAATGTGAACTTTAAATTTCACAACCTAATTCCTCATGGATTCCATGAAAATTGAGTTTTAACACCAAAATTGTCCCATTTCGGGTCCCTTGGGCGCCAAAGGGTTAAGGGTTCAAGACACTATTGAACAAGTAACCAACAATACATAGTCAATAACATGTATTTAATAAGTTGCATCTAGTGCTGAGAGTGGTGAAAAGTTGCCAATGACTAAAAGGGGCATATCAAATGATGTAGGGGGTTACTAAGAGTAGTTTCAATCAATTCAGGTGAGAATTTCTCATCACAATATTTGAATTCAATGAATTGGATAATGAGGTCTATGTTTGTGTACTATGGTGTAGAGTCTTTGTATGGTTGGCTGCAAACACATAATATATCGGGTTTGAATGTAGCATTGCATGGCATCTTTACGTACTACATGTACAAGGTTATAACCAAGTTGGAACTATATTTCTTTACAAATTGTTTCTTTATAAAATATTGTTGGTTATCTATGTCTTACTTTATACCATTTATTGATGTTAGAGGCTTGTCTCGCAAATATTTCAAGTTTGATTTTGTTCATCTTTCTTGAGGTCTTTATTTAGTAATTTTAAGAATCACCCCATACAACCTGATCAATGAGCCAAAAAAAAAACCTAGAGAATTCTACAAAGGATGCTAAAACCTCTAAATTGTAATATCCACGGTCACCCAATTGGTAATAAAACATCATCAAAGTGGATTTGACAGTGAAGAGCACAAAGTCTGAGTGACAGTCCATACATAAGTTACCCTCCATACACATGTAACAATCTTGTGTACAAAGCACCAAAATATATAGTATATATCACCAAGTACTATTATTTTTGTGCCATCTTTTAACTTATTCCCACTTCATATATTATTCAGTTAAGTCAAGAAATTAAATTTAGCATTATCAACTAAGAAGAAATATTTTTGCACAAGGGCATAATCTACTCAACAAAGAAATGCTCTAAAGTTGTAAATTTAACCTAATACACCAACCACATAAGGATGGTGTTTTGTAGTACCTGACATGGACCTCGAACTACATCTTCCATGAAATTTGATATAGCATCTAATGTTTTGGGGCTCTAAAGGCCCTCCCTTTGATCAAACAAGGCCCCCCTCCAACATAAAAATAGGAACCGGTTTTGTCCCTACCCTCCCCCACCCTTCCAAGCTTGAGGCTTGGTGCAGCACTCGACCGGGGTATTTAGGCAAATCCGAGCACATGGAGGAGCCTTCAAGAAATATCTCATATGAGGTCCCAACTTGGGAGGATCTAGTGTCGTGTTCTTTGGCTGAAAATTTGCTTTTATATACTCTTCTACTTTAATTGGTGCTCATTCCATACACACCACACTATTTGCACCACCTATGCCATTTAGAAACCTCATAGTATTTGAGGAACATTGAGACCTATCCTACACAGTGGTCACTTTTGTACAGTACCCTCAACACAGGTATACATACTTTTTTCTCATGTACGTTTCTACACCACACTGCTGCCAACTTTGGCACCCTACTTAGGGTTGAAAATTTGCCATGAAATTTAAGGCATAAGATCACTTCTATGTTGAAAACATGTATACCAAATTTCAAGTCAAGAAGATGTATACATAAAAAGATATTCTAAATTCACCAACATGGGGTTGCTGTGAAAAAAGTTTCAGAGCTGCCAACTTTAACACCTTTCCAAGGATTGGAAAAAAAAATTCCCATGGAATTTTTAGCATGAGACCACCCCTTTGTTGATTACATGTGCAAAAAAACTCAAGTCCAAAAGATTCACACAAATAAAACTAACTCAAAATCTAGCAACATGTGTAGTTGTGAGAAACATTTCACTCCTGGCCAACTTTGACACACTTCCAAGGATTGATTTTTTTTTCTTTCCCAATGAAAATTTTGGTATAAAACTATCTCTATATTGATCACATGCGTGCCAAATTTGAAGGCCAAGATATCTACATATCAAGAGATTTTTTAAATCTACCAACAAGCACAGCTTTGAGAAACAATTCACTGCTGCCAACTTTGACACCCTCCCAAGGATTCAATTTTTTTTTTCCCATGATATTTTGGACATAAGACCATCTATGTGTTGGTTATGCGTGTGCTTGATTTCAAGTCCAAAAGACCCACAAAAGAAAAGAAACAAATCTAAATCTACCAACATGTGTAGTTGTGAGAAACAATAAGGGAAACCATATCACTATTGCCACCCTCCCTAGGTTGGAAAAATTGTTGAATGACCGTGAAATTTTTGGCCCAAGATCACCTTCATGTTGATAACATATGTGCCAAAATTCAAGGCTAGTAGATGAATAAAAAAAACCATCATCAAAATCTACCAAAATATGTAGCTATGAGAAACAGTTTTGAATATCATTTTTTGTATTCATCACGTGGCCTTGGAATTTGGCACACTGTTATAAACATAGAGATGATCTTGTGCCAAAACTTTCATGGTAAATTGACAATTTTTTCAGCCCTGATGAGGGTGTCAAAGTTGGCAGCAGTGTAGTGTGGAAACATACACAAGCAAAAAGTACGTATACTTGTATGAGGGTACTGTACATAACTAATTCAAAATCGAGAGTGTCCAAAATATTTGGAAAACATAATTTTTTGTCTAGGTGATCACCCATGTGATGTAATGGTGCTACCCGTATAATGCCTAGGCAATACCCTTGTAATACTTGACCACTAGGTACGGTATACAGTCTTCAAGTTTTTCTTTTTTACTTTTACGTTTACTTTCACTTTATTTAAGATTTTCTATTTTCTTCCACGTCAAAGTTATACATTTACTTTTACGTTTACATTTACTTTTACTTGGAGAAAAATCCGCAGTGGACCTACGCGTCGATACTGGGTCGATACTACTGTGCTACCCGGGGTTCACGAAACTCTAACAGACGGTACACCAATCATCAACTGATCATCATGTGGTGTCCCAGAACACCCTGCATATCCGCCCCCGCATACCGAGCGACGTACCGGTGGGGCTCCACTCGCCCTCTATTCCCCGCACGAAATACCGCGTCCCTGCCTTGCAACGAAATGCATGAAGCGGCAAATCTCTCCAAGAGGGAAGACAATTGCTGGCGAAGCTCATTTGCAAGGGATATGAAAGCCAGAGACAGAGACAGCGAGAGAGAGAGAGAGTTTGGAGCGGAGGGGCTATGGTTGACAGACGGCGGCGACGACATGGATGCGTGAAGCGGCAAGACCTCGGAGGAGGAATGTGAGGATTTGAGGGAGAAGAGAGAGGTGCAGGGTTGCATCTGCATTGGAGCGGGGGAGTTACGGCGGCGGCGTAGATTCATGAAGCGGCAAGGGGAAGAGAAGAAGGAGGAGGTTATATTCGTGAGAGAATTGGAGGTTCAAGGGAGAGGAACAGAGGTTTAGGTGCTCACATTGGTGGTGGATATGGATTGCATGAAGCGGCGAGGGTTGTGAGGAAGAAGGCAAACAAGGAGGAGCTGATTGAGGAGGGGATTGGAGAGGGGAGGGAGAGGTTTAGGGTTTCAGGATGGGAGGAGGTCATGGCGAGAGCACGGCGCACGCCGTGGCCGGTGCTGTGGCGGGCGGGGTGGCGCGAACCGTGGTGTCGCCCTTGGACGTCATCAAGATTCGTTTTCAGGTTTCATTCTCATTCTTTTTTTCAGCGAATTCTCTTCCAATTCGAGAGGTTATGTGACTTGCATTTGGTTATCAGTCGAAGACCGCGATTGATTCGTTCAGTTTTGGTTTTTAACGGAGTTTTTCAATTGGTTCTGGATAGGATGATTAAGAAAATTGATTTCAGACGGAGCGGGAATGTTGAATTTAAGATCTAGTGTGTAATGCATCAACTGATTTTTTTTCTCCTCTGTAATCGCACAATGCGTTAGTACTTGATGTCTTGTGTATGCTGCAATTTGTTCGGTTTATTCTCAGCTTCTATATCCAATGCAGCTGCGAATGTGTGGGCGATAGGTTTGCGTCGTGTAATAGTTATATGCGGCTGATATATACGAGTGTAGATTAGTTGATTGCGGCTTTGAAATGTTAAGGGCTTTGAGCGTGCACGGCATGCTGTAGAGGTTGTTTTTAGTTGACTGCGAAACGAAGTTTGTTTGGAGATCAACTATTGCAATAAAGACTTGGAGACAGCTGTTTGGTGTGCTGAACACAGGTGCAGCTAGAGCCGACAACTACAAGGAATCGGTTCGCTAATGGAAGACCCCCACCGGTCTCGAAATACACAGGTGTTGTGCAAGCTGCACAAGTCATCGTGCGAGAGGAAGGAATTCGGGTACGTGGACGGCTGGAAGAGAATTTGTTTCAGAAGTTCAGTGCATACATTGTCCTCCTTTGTAAAAGTATCTAGTGTGTTGTTGAATCTTATATTCGCTCGGGCCATATGGAGTTGATCGACCTTTCTTTTCTCTTTTTTCCTCTTTTGATGGCGGAAATGATATGATGGGTAGGGTCTTTGGCGAGGAAACGTTCCGGCACTTTTGTTGCAGATGCCATACACTTCTATTCAGTTTGTAGTGATGTCGAACTTTAAGACCCTGGTCTCAGGTTCACCACAGGCAGGTCCAATCATCTCTCCTTTCCCTTGCTTTAGAGAGTGTGTTACAAGACTTTATGTAGTTGTCAATTAATTTGATAGTGCTTCATATTATTCCTGCAGTCATGCATGAGAAGCTCTGCGTTGAGGCAGATCGAGGTGCAATTAATTCGTTTTTTCCCCCGAAGATGTAAACATGCCCTGTAGTCGTTGTTTTTGCCACATAGCCCTGTTCAGTCTTTTTACAGGCTGTTTCCTTTTTTTTGAGAGCAGCGCAACACGCTCAGTTGATGTCTTATGTCGGAGGTTCCTTGGCGGGCACTGCTGCGACATTTGGTTCTTATCCCTTTGACCTTCTTCGCACGATTCTCGCAAGTCAAGGAGAACCTAAGGTATTACTTTTGGTACTGTGTACTAGTGTTTCCGTTTCGATCCATCTTCTTGTGTTGCTACATTGTTGTGTTTCAGCTGGATTTGTTCGGGAAGGTTCAGAACCTTACTTTATCTAAGATTTTTTAAGCTCCACGCAGTGTTAGCCATCCTGCATACATGCGGAAATGCTGCCACCACATATTGTCCTGAACCTTATTGGGCTAGGAAGCATGTCGCCTACTGTGATTCTGTAGGCGACATGAGCGCATAGACCTCATTTGATTCTGCAGCATTTTCTATTGTATGATACTAAGCGGAGTTCTGATGCGGCAGGTCTACCCGAACTTGCGATCAGCTATGCTCGGAATTTATCGACAAAAAGGAATGCGAGGCTTTTTTGCCGGCCTCACGCCTTCAGTAATAGAAATTGTGCCATATGCTGGGCTTCAATTTGGGTTTTACGACTCTTTTCAGCGTTGGGCTCACGTGAGTAATCCCATTATGCTTTCATTACTCCCAAAGTTGCTACCATTTTAAGTTAAACCGAGTACTTGCAATGTACAGCCTCTTCTACAGGCTTCTAGTGAGGACATTGATTCATTCTGCGCCTTACTCGACCTGGTGGCTGTTGCTTTATGGACATGAATTGCAGCGGCAAAAACACGCTGGAAGTAAATCGTATAACTATACTTTCAACTATAACTATCGGTTTTGCTATTTTAAACCTATGTATGTGTTTGGCAGGCTTCAAATCGGTTGAATGAGGGTCAGAAAGGTGGTGGGCAAGATTCTTTGTCGTCCACGCAAAGTTTTTTCTGTGGATTCGGAGCTGGATTGCTCGCCAAATTGTGTTGCCACCCCCTTGATGTCATCAAGAAGCGGTACCAGGTATATTTGGGATATAGGCCCCAATCTCAATTCGTGATCTTTCAATATTCAGTTTAAGGTGTACCGTGTGCCTAAATCCAGAGAATGAGGCTCCCAATACGTTTCTTTATTCTTGAAAGTAGTTTGCAAACTTTTTCTAATGGTCGTCAACCTTGATGGGGACGGTGAGGTCAAATGCTAATGTAATCATTCCAATTCGACAGGTAGAAGGACTAATGCGAGATTTACGATATGGAGCTAGAATTGAAGAGAAGGCCTATAAGGGAATGGCGGATGCTATAAGACGAATATTAGCGGACGAAGGGTGGAGGGGACTTTATAAAGGGACATTGCCCTCACTTGTAAAAGCAGCACCTAATGCAGCCATTACATTCTATCTCTATGAATCCACAGTCCATTGGTTGACGTCCCATTCTTGACGTTGCATTTATTCTTTTGTTTTGCAATAAAACTCAATCTCCGTGCTGTGAGTTAGCTCTCATCGGAGGTATGTTTTCATGGCTCTTCCTCATCCGAATGTCCAAAATTAATGATCTTTCTTGGCCCAGTAGTTTGGATTTGAATTGGTCAATTATGGTCTGAGCGTTACATTTATTTGGAGGCATTCTATTTAATGCCTAGAAGTTCACGAGAGTGGGGAAGATGATAACCATTTGAAGACAGGCTTGTATCAGCCATTATAAGTTGGGCACTTTCGTATGGCTTACTTCTGTAGTCTCGCTCTTCCGACTCGAAGCGAATCACGACTAAGTTGCAGTGTTAGTGCTCGAGCGTACTCCACCAGAGTCCAGGTTGCTGCAAACAGCCGGGTCAGAGGTAACTTCTTATACTAGACTTCCTGCTTTTGAAATTTTGAAGCTGCTCTTTTTTATCTTGTTTTAAACCGGAGTACACTCTATGTACATTTTTTCATACCTCTGCATACCCTAGTAGCTAACCATCTGGTTAGCTAGTTGCTAACCATCTTTTTCTTCTGCTTTCGGGAGCTGCTACAAATCTGGATCAGTATCAAAACGCCATGTTGGATGTGCAGAACTCTAGTACTCCTCACCTTCGTCTTCACATTCACCTTCACCTGACTCAGCACCGACCTCTTCGTAGTCCTTCTCAAGAGCTGCCAGATCCTCACGGGCCTCGGAGAATTCGCCTTCCTCCATCCCCTCCCCAACGTACCAGTGGACGAATGCTCGCTTGGCGTACATGAGGTCGAATTTGTGATCCAACCTGGAGAAGACCTCTGCAACGCTGGTGGTGTTGGAGATCATGCACACAGCGCGCTGGACTTTGGCCAGATCACCACCCGGTACCTACGGTATGCATCTCTTGTCAATATCAACCGTAGCATTGTTGATCACCAAGGATTATTATCAATGAAATGTAGTTGCAAATTGGGAAACAGAAAATTGTTGTTGTGGAAAAGTTACAGCTTACCACAGTCGGTGGTTGATAATTTATTCCGCACTTGAAACCAGTGGGACACCTGCACTCATACTCCCCTACTTAGTTCCGTTTCATTGTGCATACATGGTGATCAAATCTACATCATTCTCATCTGGTTTACTTGGCAGAAGCAACTGCTGATAGAGGGTAATTAGTGGATGTGATACTAAATTTCCCGCTTTCTAGCATAATAAGTGTAGTTATTTGGAATGAAGGCATGTTACAAGCACTGCTGGGTTATCGTCGATCTGAACCTATGGGTGGAAATGCAGAAGAGAGACGGAGCTTGTTACCAATCAACGAACTGGATGGTGCGCTTGGTCTTGATGGTTGCAACAGACGCATTGACGTCCTTGGGGACGACGTCTCCACGATACATCATGCAGCATGCCATGTACTTGCCATGGCGAGGGTCGCATTTCGCCATCATGCTGGAGGGTTCGAAGGCGCTGTTGGTGATCTCGGCCACGGACAACTGCTCATGGTAAGCCTTCTCTGCCGACACCACAGGCGCATACGACGACAGCATGAAGTGAATCCGTGGATACGGCACCAGATTCGTCTGAAACTCGGTGATGTCCACGTTCAGAG
Source organism: Bryoerythrophyllum caledonicum (assembly GCA_963971425.1). NCBI lineage: Eukaryota > Viridiplantae > Streptophyta > Bryopsida > Pottiales > Pottiaceae > Bryoerythrophyllum > Bryoerythrophyllum caledonicum. The sequence continues at coordinate 15,412,958 of OZ020516.1, forward strand.
CCCCGTCAAAGCGAAGTGAGGCTGTCAGCGAGGATACCACCTGTAAAACCACTTGTAGCAACATTGATGTTTAAATAACTCTTAGTCACATAGTCTCAACAGCCTTAGAATAATTTGTTAAATCACTCAAAGTCTCAAATCCTCTCGTTTATGTACTCTTTCATCACTCTAAATAGTTTTGAGATCATTAGAAGTGCTTGGTGGTCTCATCCTTCAATTCAGTCAATAGAAGAGCGTGGCGGTCCTCTAAACCCAAGTCGAAGTAGTTTTAGCTGTTTTTGAGAAAGAGTTGCCGCCTTTCTCTCTTTTAGATGGATTCATAAATAGTTAGAGGGAAAAGAGGGGGGTGTCTTGTTCAAACTTCGTGTGACTTTATGAATAACTCTACTTGCTTATGACTGAACTAGGACTCTCATCGAACCTTTGTTTCTTACATGGCATAGGGTCCCGAACCTGGGTAACGAGGCGGTTCAAGTTGGTGTACGTGGGGCGTTCGATGTCCAGGGACCTTCGGCACAGGTCGTAAATGGCCTCATTGTCAAGCATGACCGCCACGTCCGTGTGCTCCAGCAAGGAGTGGGTGGACAACACGCTGTTGTAGGGCTCCACCACGGCGTTGGATACTTGGGGGCTCGGGTACACAGTGAATCCGAGCTTGGACTTCTTCCCATAGTCCACCGAGAGGCGCTCCAGGAGAAGCGAACCAAGGCCAGAACCGGTGCCCCCTCCCACCGCATGGAACACCAGGAACCCCTGCAGGCCCGTGCAATTATCTGCCAGCTTCCGGATCCGGTCCAGGCACAGGTCCACAATCTCCTTCCCAACTGCAACTCACTCCTTGTCAAAAGTAAGTATATTCACTGCTGGTAACATAGATGGTAGTAACAACATCGGATTAAATGGTCATATGATGGTAGTAACGTTGGATTGAGATTTGTTTTTAGTTAACACTGAGATGGTAGTAATATTGGATTAATATCCGTTTATGGTAGTAATATTGGATTGACGTAGAATGAGGTAATCGGCGCCACCATTGAAGTAAGAAATTCATGAGGTCATACTGGTGTAGTGGCCCCGAGCGAAATTGTTGGCTGCGTCCTCTTTGCCGCTGATCAGCTGCTCAGGGTGGAAGAGGGAGCGGTACGTGCCCGTGCGCACCTCGTCAATCACGGTGGGTTCAAGGTCAAGAAAGACGGCTCGAGGGACGTGCTTCCCAGCTCCTGTCTCGCTGAAGAACGTGTTGAAGGCGTCATCCCCGCCCCCCACTGTTTTCTCACACGGCATCTGGCCGTCGGGCTGCGTCACCCAGGGAAAAACCCAGATTTTTTTCAACCTTAGGGTTTCTGGGGCTGCTAAATCATGAATTTTCTTATTGCTAGATGTGGGAGAGGCATCCAATTCTTATCTGTACCTGTATGCCATGCTCGAGACAGTAAAGCTCCCAGCACGCGTTGCCCACTTGGATGCCTGCCTGGCCAATGTGGATGCTGATGCATTCTCTCATCCTTGTGTCTAACTAGGACAGAAGAAAGAGGTTTATGGAGACCGATTACTACAAGCCAACAGAACGCTCCCTGTGTTAGGTACCAAGGAATACTGATCACAGGATCAAGGTATGTGACAAGACGGAGTACCACCTCGTGTGCAGCTCGGTGATGGTGGAGGGCGATGAGGGGAACCAAGGCGGTTGAAACCAACGGTAACAGTTAGGCCAAAGTGAAGCTGGTGGGTAACGGAATGTGCAGACAGTTACCCCGAGAATGCCATCATACATTCATCACCTGTAGAACAGTACGTCACACCAAGTTAAGATGCTCTTATTGAATCCGTCGTCAAGCCCATTCGTTCTGTCAATTCACAACATCCGTTCATGCGAAACACTTTGCCACTAACAAGTTAGCGACCAGAATCCGTTCAGCCTGCTCAGTGGATAGCCAACAAGGAATCTTCTGTCTTCTGAGCAGATACGAAGCACAGGTGTAAGTCATTCTTTATTTCCCGCATAAAGAAACGGTGAGAAAAAATATCTTCACCTCCCATGCGCTAGAAAAATAACAGGAAGAGGAAGTGAGAGCGTTCAACGTGTATCCCCTCAACTGCAAGACTCGGCTTTTTATACCAAGAGCTACTTACATAACCAGAGTAGCCATCCAATTCTACGAGTAGATTACAACAAATTGCACCAGTTTCTCAGAGCAACCGTGCCACCACAGAGTCGAGGGGAACAAAATTGAGGAAGCCACTTAGCTGAAATCTTCCTGGTGAACCTCTAATTGTACAGAACCTGATGACGATTTATGGACGTTGACGAAGGGAGTACTACCATGTGAGGGAAAGATTTATACCTTGACAGGTTCCTTGGCTTTGACGAACCGCTTGGCGATCTTGAACCACTCGGTGTGGTAGGACCCGGGCATGTCACTGCGCTCGTAAGTGTGGGCACCGAAGTAGTCACGCTGCGCTTGCACCAGGTTTGCGGGGAGGCGGCCTCTGCGGTAGGTGTCGAAATATGCAAGACTGGCGGTCATGCCAGGAGTGGAGACGCCAACCTCAATTGCGAGTGACACCACACGGCGCCAGGCGGATTGGCGATCCACCATCTCCTTGGTGAACTCCGGGTCGATGAGCAGGGAGGCGAGCTCCGGGTTGCGGTCGTACGCCTGCTTGATGCGGTCCAAGAACTTGGCTCTGATGATGCACCCGCCCTTCCAGATTCTTGCGAGCTCACCCAGGTCGAGATTCCAGCCCTGCTCGATGCTCTTGGCGCGGATCAGGTTCATCCCCTGCGCGTAGCTGCAGATCTTGGACGCGTACAGCGCTTTCCTCACGTCGTCCACCAGCTGCTTCTTGTCCAGGTCCTTCACCGCGAGGATGTCCTCCACACCAGCTTCCCTGAAGATCCTCGCAGCTTCGAGACGCTCCTCCTTGAGCCCTGAGAGGAACCGGGAGTCCAGAGACGCGGCAATCGTGGGAGCTGCAATGGAGAGCTCTGCCGCTTGCTGCACGGTCCACTTTCCGGTGCCCTTCATGCCTGTCTGGTCCAGGATCTTGTCGACGAGGAAACCATCCCCTTTGTCGTCTTTCACCGAGAAGATGTCCCTGGTGATCTCGATCAGGAAACTCTCCAGCTCGCCCTCGTTCCACTCGGCGAAAGTCTCGTGAAGCTCCTCGTTCGTGAGGCCTCCCACAGATTTCAGAACGTCGTAGGCTTCAGAGATGAGCTGCATGTCGCCGTACTCGATCCCGTTGTGGATCATCTTGACGTAGTTGCCGGCGCCGCCCTTGCCCACGTAGGTGACGCACGGGCCGTCATCCACCTGCGCGGCCACCTTTTTCACGACCTCCTCGACGTAGTGGTACGCCTCCTCGGTGCCGCCCGGCATCATGGACGGACCGTTGCGCGCGCCCTCTTCACCGCCGGAGACACCCATGCCCAGGTAGAGCAGCCCCTTCTCCGCCACCTGCTTGGCGCGTCGCTCCGTGTTCTCGTACCACTCGTTGCCGCCGTCGATGATGCAGTCCCCGGGCTCCATGTACTGGGCCAGCGTCTGGATCGTCTGATCCACGGGCGCCCCGGCCTTCACCAGGATGATGATGGAGCGCGGCTTCTGGATGGAGAGCACGAAGTCCTTGGGATTCTTGTACCCCGTTAGTGGTAGGTCGCCTTCCTCCTTCGCGCGCTCGACGGTCTCGTCCACCTTGTTCTCTGATCGATTGTAGACTGAGATTGGGAACCCCTTCTCGGCGATGTTGAGCGCCAGGTTCTGCCCCATCACGGCCAGCCCCGCCAGGCCTATCCTCGACACGCCGATCGCCGTCTCCGCCATTGCGTTCCCACGACAACAACTGCGTCCAACCCCAGAAACTCAATCAATCAACCCTAAACCTCCTCAACTCAACACCAAAAAAACTCACGCCCTCTCGCTCTTTTTCCAAACTAGAAGAGATTCAAGCTGCGGAATTTCACAGATGCAAAAGAAGGACAAGAGAAATGGCAATGAAATGAACACAACCAATCAGTGAGCGACCGTGAATCTCTCTCTCTTTCTCTATATCCAAAAGTGAAGTTTTGGAATGTCCAACTTCGCCTAGAAATGGAATAATGAAGCAGAAGAGGAAGAGATGGCAGTGAATTGAAGGCAACCCAACTGACAGACTAAGTGAGGAACCAAAAAAGGAAAATCTGACTCCAAACCAGAAGAAGTTAAGGTCATGTGGGGTGTCAATCTTGCCAAGGACTAAACCCAAAAATGAAACAACAGGATAACGAACTGAGGACAACCCAAGCATTGCAAGACACGTGACTCTCTCGCTCTCTCAAACTAGAAGACGTTGAGGTTACATGGGACGTTGGACGTACCAAGGAAGTCGATTACAACAGGAGAAGACAATGTCAATGAATTGAAGGCAAACCCAAGTGCTATGACCAAACAACAAACCTCTCTCTCAAAGAGGTTGAGGTTGAGCAGGAAGATAACTCAGCCTAGAAATGGACGGCCACAGCAGAAGAGGAAAAGGAATCGAATGCAACGACCAAACAATAACTCACTCTCTGAAGAGGTTGGAATGTTCAATTTACCGATAGCCTAGAAATGGAAGAGGCAAACCAAGTGCTATAACCAAACACTGAATCTCTCTCTCTTTCTCTCTCTCTCTCTCGGTTGAGGTTATTGAACTTACCGATGGCTTAGCCCAAAAGCGGAGGAGCGCAGCAGCACTGGAAGGCAAAAGGGAGACAATGGGAATGAATGAAAGGCACCCCAAGTGTTATAGAGAGCGAAAGGATGCCAAATCGGCAGAGACCGGTGCAGTATGTATCTCACTCCTCCCGTGGAGTTGTTGCGGGGGTCGCCGCTTCACGGATGCGCGTGTGGGGCCGGGGCGTTCATCGGACGGCCCTGGTTCCGCTCCGCAGGCAGGCGGGCGTTCCAAAGGTGCCCTGGTTTCCCCCAACTCCTCCCTTTTAGGGTACTGGGAGCTCCCACTGAAAGTCCTGGGAATCTCGCCCCTTGTGTGACCACTGTAAGCGGGCACCGCGTCCGAGCGTGGCAAACCTTCACATGGATGACTCATTTGTCGCTCGCCACGGTCCACTCTCTGTGGACGCAACGAAGGGGTTTGTTGATCAGAATAATTGTAATATTAATATTACGTTCATGGAAACTGATACTCTCTCACATGGGCCATGAAGTAAAGGTAAGTCCATAGATTATCTCAAATGAATAGGTTAATAGTGTGCTACGAATACAAAACTGAGAGCGTGGCTCAAGTGGCGTTTGGACTATGGAACGCGAACGGGAGACTTGGGTCATTAATGGACACTTGTTGCAGAAGAGGATATTGTTTAGGGGATTGTACATTCCAGTATACATGCGAGTCTTGGGGTGGTGTGTTTTTCATGAGGTGCCAAAGCTGCGGTCGCCGCCGTCACCGAGGCCTGGTACAATATATCTGCAGCCCCGGAACAAGTCCGATGTTAGGCTCGTGGAGTTATAAGATGAATCAGTTTTTTGCAGCGAGAGATTAGTTACCTTTCTCGTTGAGTTCTTCGTCAATGATCTCCACGTATACCTTGAGCCTGCACAACCACGAGGTTAAATTAATTTCTGATGTTGATGAATTAGAGGATGAGAATCCGTCTTCGTTTGGTTGATGGAGGTAACATGTTTGGTGTCGTACCCTGGAAATTTCTCACTCGATAATTTCAATGCTGGTGGAGCAGCAACTGGCATAAGACCCATCCCAGAGGGAATTCCTGCGAATGAGAAATTGTCGGTTGATTGTCTTAAAAAAGCATTAGTGAATATAAGATTACATATGACGTCTATGAACAAAAGTACACATGTTGTTGAAATCTAAATTCGAATCAGTAAAGCTTTGCAGAGTACAAAATCTGTATATCAACCACCGTTTGAAACGCTTTTTACGAAGCTCAACGACTCGGACAATATTGCTGATATCTGAGTTGATTGTAAGGAGAGTTCACGTAAAGAGCTGAAATTCTTCAATTAGTTGCCCTCCACATTTGCTGATCGGTAATTTCAAAAGGAACTTAAATCTGAAAAATAAAGTATCCATAAAAATAACAGGCCAAACGCACCATGGTGGTTGGTTTGATTTTGATGGTAGAACAGATCCCACTTGCTCAACGAGTACGAGACCAGCTCGAAGAATTGGCACAACCTGTCCAGATCAGAGTGCCGTTAAGAGAAGCTACCTCTTCTAGGATATCTCTTCTATGAATTCCACTTCAGCAACTCCGCGCGGTGTGTTCACTTCCCGGATACTGTGAGCTGTCTAAGAGATTACGAGGGCAACCTGGAAGCGAGGAATAACTCCAACATAAAATCGAAGAAAAAACACCACCGAACGCTTAGTCTTCATTAATACATATCTTTATGACATAGTGAAGCCCTATTACTGTAACGGCAGAAGTACTTACCAACCAATCCCGTGATGCTTCGTAGATCAACAACCGACCGAGCTCTGCCATTGCACTTCCTGCACATCAAAAACAATCATGCCAACCTCCCAAAACCTCCAAATATGAGTTATGTGTAAGGTCACCAAAGCTTCTAGAATCCTTCTCAAGTATGGAAGAGCTTGGTGGTCTCTAAACTCAAGTTAAAGGTAGTTTTAGCCGCTAATGAGAAGGAAGAAGAAGAGGTCATGTCGTACCATGGATCTTAACCACCTCTTTCCTTTCCTCTATTAAGCTGATTACAGATATTTTGAGCTATATAGGGCTGATTTTAATAATCGAAAACTAGAAAAGATATCAAAACCCATGGTATCTTTGCCTTAATTTACGAAGAAATTCATACTCTAAAAACCTAGTAACTGAGAATACATTGGCAAGCAAGCTGATAGATGCCCTCACTGAACATTGGAAGGGGAGAGAAGTCATTCCGCAGGATTGACACCCATGTTTAATGAGCGGGTGAGGTGGCACGTAGACCTGTGCAAAACATCAGTAGAACAATTAAATTTCACAACTGCTTAAGCTAAGGCAGTGACTCTCTCAGGAAATACTTACTAAAACGAATCGCCTGTAAATCTAGTATGCAAAATATGAGCTGTAAAAAAACAACTTCATCTACACCAAAGAATCAAATCTCTGGATTCTACAAGAGGTGATTGCATCCACTGACTAACCCGTGCTGTGAGTGCGGCAGTGGAAGCTGGACGAGACCGAGGCGGCGAAAAATGCCATCGCCTGCTGCATTCTGTGGCGATTGTTCTCACTTCTCTGGGATTCAAACGAAGCAAAATCTGTCTCTCTCGGTCGCACACACCAAAGGTAATCGACGTGATGCAAGCGTCGGGGACGTCGAGACGCTCCGCAAGTGCAGCTTCAGAATCTGTGTGTGGATTGCGATGATGGTTTCACTTCTGGGAGACCAACCTGATGCCCAGTGCCTCACATAGGTATCACCAGCATATCGTAAGAGTATCGCATTAATATCAAACAGGAATCGGTCGAGGTATGGTGGGCCATGGGAAGGCTCCATCAGTTTACTCAGTTTGGAATTCCTGAAATAAGAGAAGGCCATACATTTCAATTACTGAATATTGGATTTAGTATAATGTCTTGGAATGTAGAGTACAAGGACCCATGGTGTGAGGGCTCACCTTTCCCACCATCAAAACCCATCCATGACAAGATTATGTAGTTGAGATAGCAGGCGTTTTCTTTTGTACGCACAGGAACCAGCGCTGCAAGAAACACTCAAGATCGATTCCGAAAACTTGGCCGCATTAATACTGCAAAAATTCTCTATCAAAAATACTGCGTTCTATACAATCCCCATCCAGGTAGCAGAAGAGATCATCCCGTTCACGAAAGAAGTTCTCGTCAAGAATCAGCAGCTTTGCATTCTGAAGCATGGAGCAAATGTCTGTGAACGTTGGCCGAGCAGTTGGATCTGCGCACCAACAGCACTCCACAATGAACCTTACGCAGTCTGGCAAATCATCCGGGAGCGGTGGTCTCTCTCCATTGTTCAGCTTCGCTTGCACTTCGCGACCCGTCTTCCCCCAAGGCGAAGTCCACGTCAGAAGCTCTGCAAAAACCATCGCAAAACCGAAGACATCCGCTCTAAACAAATTGCATCCACTCCTCGTCCCTGTCTCCGAATCCACCTTCCACATCTCAGGATCCATGTATCCGTTTGTGCCCGCAGGCCGATTCATCTCGCACGGGATTCGGGAGACGCCCTCCACCGCACAACCAAAGTCGACCAACTTCACAATGGCATCATCAAAGTCCCCCATCACATTACTGCACATGATATTTTGCGGCTTCACGTCTCTGTGGGCCACATCTTCGTCATGTAAGAATCGCAGGGCTTTGGCGACGGGAAGCATCAGTTTGATGGTCTCCAGCGCTGAGAATCCTTCTTCGGAGTCTTCCAGTAATTCTCTGTACCTGGGGATGAGCTCTTCCAAGTCACATTCCATAGCTTCCATCAAGAGAAATGGACACAAAGTAGCACTGCGCGCCCATGGCCTCATGCCCAACCATGACTCCAGCTCCCAATATCCTACCACTCTGACTATGTATGGACTTCGATATCTATCCAGCACTTCGTATTCGATCTTGAACGTCCTCAGCACGCTGATGGAATTCCGGTGGCGCATCTTCACAGCAAACGGCTTCTCGTACACCCATGGGAATGTCAAAACAACCCCACTTGCCCCAGTCTTGGATGGACCTTTACTGAGGAGACGGAACCTGCTTCGGATGCAGAAATTGAAGCTTGTCAGTATCGGTGGATGCCAAGAAGTTTGATCATTGAAACGATCTTCCAACAAGCAAGCCAGCTGATGTTCTGCACTCCCTTTCTTCAGAGCGCCGTCCAGTAACGTTGCTCTGACCATCGCACCTAATTTGTCCTTATCATCGCAGCTCTTTGTCCTAGCCTGCGAAATGCATCTCCTAGAATTCAACAGCCATTCCTGTTTTTTAGCCATCCATCCCTCTTCTCTGGAGCTCATGATGTGGGACGACCAGCACAGATCCAGAAACACCTCAACAAAGTGCTCGGAGCATTCCCAGAGCTCCACAGCTTTTAGAAGCCAGTCGTTGTGAGAACTCTCCTCCACCAAGTTCTTCGCCCGTTTCACAGCTGTGAGATATTCTCCTGCCGCGGTTTCACATGTGCTCGAGGAACAGCTCTTTTTGGTCCGCTCTAGGTACTGCTCCAGATCCTCGCATTTCTCTTTGTTTAGCCGCAAACATTTCCCGGGCAAATGCCAAGGATTCTCCCTCCATGTCCGAATGAGTTCGTGCACTTCATTGCAAGTATCCAAAGCGATGTCAATGCACTTCTTGAATCTACGATGTCCACCATTTAAGTGAGCAGCATCTGATAGCTTCTGGAACCGCATCTTCTTCCTGCAAGTCTCGGTAGAATCTCCATAAGCGACTCTTTTTCCTATTCAACACAAGCACTAAATGTAAGAAATATCAAGTGTGTTCAAGTATAAAGGAACGGTCTAAGTACTGAAGTTGGAGTGTACCTCGCCGCTTCTAATACTCCCTTGGTGCTGATTCCAAAATTCTGCTTCCAACAGTGACAATTGAGAAAACAAACGACAAGTTTCAGGTCTGAGTACTATTTGTCGAGGTAAAGGAACATACCATGATGTTCTCCGGTGTTATTGATAGATTGACTATAACTCCAGGCTCCCTGCAGACACAATCGGACATTCAGACCGAGTGATTTGCGACGTGGCAATTTCAGATCATCTACTTAAACGACTTGAATGCAAGCATCGCCAGTTTCATCAACGTCAAAGATCTGGATCTGGAAGTGAATTGTGCGCAAGCACGAAGATGCTACGTATCAGGTTTCCAACACCATAGCTACCAATGAGCAATTCTGTCAGACAAGATCAAATTCGATGATGTAAATGTTTTGCGTAAAGGAAATGGCTGATTTAATTCTGCAGACAATATGACCGGAATTCTTAGTTTTACATACCTTATCCATAGCTATGTCATTGTATAGCAAAGTGCTAAACGTCACTGAACGACCTTGCATAGCTGAATGGTGCAACTTCCATAAGCAGAGCGCTAACACAATATAGTCCAGATTTCAAATACTGCACACACCACAAAACCATGTCAATTGATGCAAAAGATTGTCAATTTTTCGCGTTTCTGCACAAAAAAATCTCAGGCTAATTACACATCAATATACATAGAAATCGAGAAAGATCAACACGTTCTCAAAGTATTCCACTCTAAGCAGATTACATCTAAATCAGTGAAATGACCTAAAATTTCCTCTACACAAGTTCACAGGCACTAATAAAAAATTCTAGCACCTCGAAATAGCTCTCTATTAAGCTGACATGAAAGTTAGAGCAATTTCTTACAATATCGTCCACTCCTCCGAAGCGATGCTGCCATCGCAATACAGGCAGCTCCAATTTCCTTTCCTCGCATCAAGTCTAGTCTTAGAAGAAACTCAAAAATCTGCGCCAAATCGCACCTCCTTAGAAACTACTTCCGACGCATCAGAAGAAGGCGATCGCGGTCTAAAAACACCGTCAAAACGCTCAGAAGAACGGTTAGGGTAGAGACATTAGCTGCTACAACACAAAACCCTCGCAAGATGCGACTATATTGCTTTCCAAGCAGGAGCAGTAGTCCAGCCTACGAATCCTCTTTTCACGCGCTTCGATCAACATACCAAACACAAAAATGCGCACAAAACAAGAACCGCAAACCTTGTCCGAGATCAATCCTAGACAACAAGATGCAGAATTCACACATTTGGCCAAGAAAACCTACGCAAAGAAGGAGAAGAAGCCGATTGAGCTACCTGCAGAGGCGGCTCGTGAAAGAAACTCCTACAAAGCGCTGCGAATGTCAACTAAGCTCTCAAGCTCCACAAAAGACAAGAAGGCAAGGTCGCCGAAGACAAATAAGTAACAAGAAGCTCGTTGGCTACGAACTACTTCGTCGCACAGAACGACGACGCGACGACTATTTTTAGCTTCGTCTCTCGTCTCGGGATGAAAAGAAAAGTATAGAGTGTCTTGAGTCTTCGTCGTGTAAAGTTAGTGCGAGGTTGATTGAGATGGCAGAGCTCCGCAACTGACCGCCTTTCAGTCTGCGCTTGTTTGTGATTCGGTTCCGCGAGGTTGTTCTTCTGCGAAGGAATTGGTGAACGATCGGCATATCTACACAAGTTTTCAGGTATGAAACGTGTGTCTTAGTTGCTCGTGTTGCCGCTTGGAGTTTTCTCGCAGCTTCCGATGACAATTAGGAGCGTGTGCTTCCTTCTCTGAACCCTGACCCTAAGACCTAGAAATGTATCTTGTATTTCGAAAACATATTTTGGTTCGTTGATGATGATGAGAGGGCCGTGAATTTCTGGAGCTTGCGCCTCGAAGTAAGTTTCGTTTTCTTCTGTCTTGTGAGGACAAGACAGATAAGTTCCATGTCTGTCGCTGCGTCTTAGTTTCTTTTTTAAGCATGTGAAAGTTTTTTGGAAGTGTAATCCCGACAAGCAACCAGCGACGAATTTCTGGAGCTTCGCATAGTCTTCTGCGCTTAGAAGTTAGTTTCGCATCTTTTTTTTTTAGTGAGGACAAGTCTATATTATCCGTCGCTGTGTCTTAAGTTTTTTCACAAACATGTGAAGGTTCGATGGAAGCGTCATTTCAAAGATCGGCTACTGGCGGAGATTGACTGGATTCTTGATGGAGGTCTTTTGTTTAAATGGCGATGGAGATTCACCGGGACGCGTACGAGGTTAGACCTAATCCTCTATCCTCTGGTTGAGGCAAAGAAAAAATGGTCTGGGAGAAACAATTGATTCGGATTGGTATTTCTATTTATTTATGTGAATTTTTTCAATGTGTTCTTGCACTATTTCTGATGAACTTGCACATCCTCTAGAAATTTGCGAACTCTCAAGGACGATCATGGTACTTTAGGCGCGCTCTCTGCGTCTGTGATGTATATGCAAGGAGCAGTCTGAGTGATATTTTCGAGAGGCTGCAGTTCTTCGGCGTTCTGTCTTCAGAAATTTCTTCTTATCGCCCGTTAACGTAGTGATTGTGGAGGATAAGTGGCGTACATCATGTCCAGAGTTCGTTGCGGAAAGCCGGACTGCATTGGGGAAAACTTGACAATCGATCTGACTCGGGACATACTCGGTGTGAGTTCCACGGGATATGTGATCAGAACCAGCTGCTCTTACGGACCTTGCGCACTCAAGAGGACGCAAGCGACGGACGAGGTGCCACCCGACCTTGCGAAGCTTTCGCATGAGAATGTGGTGGAGCTGATGCACTACTGGACGGAAGATAAGGACTTGTTTTTGGTGATGGAGCTCATGGATGGCGACCTTGGATTGCTCATGGAGGAGACCAACAGACCAGGAGTGTCGCCGTTCTCCCTGTCTGTGGCGGTGGATATAATGTTGCACATCGCCAAGGGCATGCTTCACTTGCACGAGAGGGGCGTCTCACATCCACACCTCAAGTGTGACAATGTACTGTACAAGCTGCGTGGTGAGAAAAGAACTGAGGCGTTTCGTGTGGGCGATGTAATAGTGAAGGTGGGTGGGTTCGGATGCTCAAGGCCAGCAGATATGGAGTCCATGAACCAGGATGTGTTGCGTTTCGGATTGACTTGTTTGGAGATCCTGACAGGGGATGAGATATCATCTGGAGGTGACATGAGGTCAAGAGTCCCGGAGACGACGCCGGGTGTTCTCAGGAATTGCATTTTGAGGTGTCTGGAGACGCAACCAGCTTTCTCCGAAGTTGTGATGAGTCTCCTGCAGTCTCGGTCTTTTATCATGCAGACTTGTAAAGATGAGATGGTGTACTCGAGTGAGGTCGCTCAGGCCGAATCCACAAAGTCCATGACGGAAGGTATTCGTTTTTTATCATCTTTTCTGACCCGTGTACATGATCGGAAGTTGGATTTTCTTGAGAATGTGCCGCCTGACTGCATTTACTGTTCTGATTTTTAAGCAGAATTATCATCGACATTTATCTCGAAGGGCGGCCGCAGAGAGGTACTATACTTTTGACTAGAATATGCTCTAGCTGCAATTTTATCTTCAGTTATTATTTAGTACATGGTCGATGGCTTTTGTTTTCTGAGTCACAAGAATATCCTGTTCATGTGATGAAGTGATTCTAGAAGAAATTGTTGTGCTTTGGCATGTACAACATTAATATTCTTGTTACCCTTGCACACTGTCTTGCAGTTGAGGCTTGAGTGATGAGGAGAAACACATGAGCTGAAATTTTAGTGGACAAGTGTAGCACGATGTGCATGCCAGCTCGAACTCGTTGCATTCAGTAGTTTGTGTTTAAAACTTCCTTTCATATCAGGCTGATCTTTTCAGGAAAATTTTGATTCACCAGATCTTCGCCGTGCATGAGCTGCATTCACAACTGGGTGATGTTTCCGCGTCCATACCTGCTACCTTGATCTTTTTCCATGGTTTTCACAAGGTTGCAGAAGAATGGAGGAGGACGTGGATGACACGTAATAACAAGCTCGTATGGTCACAGAAGTGGTTGCCCGAAGATCTAGGTGCAGAAAATATTCGCGTTCTTTCTGTATCGTTCGATGCTAACTCGAATGTAAGCAACAGCTACAATCGATTTGAGATGGGCAAGAAGCTGGTCCAGGCGCTAGTTCTCAGGTATTCTTCCGACTCCAGCACTATTTAACTTCTATAAAACTGAAACGATCACAATTGAATATAGAGATTCTAGAAACGCCGTCTCTTACGGTCTCAATTGATGAACGCATGTGGAATTTGTTAAGTTTTTGATATAACATGTAAATCTCCACTTTTGATAGGCAGCAGCAATGCAGGATATGTATTTCATTTTGTGTGCTTCCTTTGAATTTATGAAGCCCCAGACTCGGCTCCTCGTTGAACTTTTTGTGGTCGATCATTGTTTATGCAGCCCCAAGTGGAAGCTTGGTGAAATTGAAGAATCAATCATCTTGGTCGGGCATAGTTTTGGAGGTGTGCTGATTAAAAGCTTGGTTACCGAGGCTCGACATTTCGTTCAAAAGTACCTAGGCCAGCAAGAGGCTGTGAAGTGCGAGAAGTTCTTGGACAAACTGGCAAAGATTGTATTCTACAGTGTGCCTCATGCTTCTACCGGGGTTGAATTTGAGAATTACATCTCCGAATGCAGGAAGATTGTTGCGTTGCAAGAAAGTTCCTTTCTTCAGTCGCTTGAGGGAGACGCAGAGTTTGTTGCAGATATGAAAAAGCTGAGCGTGGATTTTGAAAGTGTGGTTCCAGAGAAGGTGAAGTTTCTTGCATTTCTGGAAGGGAAGCCCATAAACAAGGTACGTCATCAAATCTCTGAAGATTGTTGAGTTCATCCACTAGGCTTTGCCCATCATCTACATCTACTACGATTCTAAATTGGTGATGTCAATAGCGGCTAATCCTGGTAACTCAGTGGACTTTTTCTCATAAGCCCACACGGTGTTTGTACAATAGTTTATTCATCCTAACGAATTTTGAGGAGGTTATAATTATCTACATTACGAGGACTTTTTACTGTGATATCGCCCAGGTTGTGAAGGCGTGCATATTAAGAGCTAATTCACCCAATGGGACTTGAGTCACTTGACTCGTTTGCCCTATGGAAAGTTGAACGACACAGATTTGCGACTCTGTGGCCAGGCTAAAATTGCTTCCATCATAGCTGCGAGTATCTAATGAGCATCATTGGATTATCTGGTGATAGTTTTGATTTCTTCGCCTTCAAAAATTCAAAAGCCCTAACATGCTGGAATTGCTTCTGCAGAACCAGGTCTTAGTCACTGAAAAATCATGTGAAGGACCATCACGCAGCTGGGAGTGGCACAAGATTGATAAAGACAACCATTTTGAAGTTTGTCGACCAAATTCCAAGGAACATTCTGGTTACAGGGTTCTGTTGGACCACCTCCAAAAACACCTGAATCCTGCCCGTGGTGTAACCTCCACAGCAGCGGATGTAATTTCCACAAGTGTGTTCGGGAAGCGGCAGGACGACGACGGCTCATTCAACGCTCTTGAAGCTGTTGCTGGGAAGCGGCCTTTGGGGAAACGTTTCAGATTTTGGGAAGAAGGATCTTCCAGCAATGCTTCTGTGACCCCTGCAGTTGATGCGATCCCGAGAGCAGATCCAAATCCGACAATAGCAGCAGCATCAGTTCCCACCACTTATCCTTCAACCCCTCCAGATGTTGACTCGGACACACCTAGCGATCCGAACTGGTATGTCCCACTTTTCTTCCAAGTCTTCCACTTCGTATATGTGGTTTACTTGATGCTGCTCATGTCCTCCGGTCATATCCTAGATGTTCAATCTGTATGTCCTACGATCTCTGGTCCATGGAAGTGGAATTCGTGAATGTAGGGAGCAAGATACTCTCAATGATGTCAAGGAAGGTGGAGTGCGATTCCGAGAGAATTTGGGGAAGTTTGTGACAGAGTACAGGCCCCCACGCTTCAAATGGAAGCTGTGGATGGGAACTTACACTGACGTAAACGAGGCCTGGCGAGCGTGCGACTGTGCAAGGTTTTATACTGGTCCGGACAAGGGCGGGACCTTCTACTTCCAAGACTCTCCTGCATTGTTTGCGGAACTGGGGCCTCTCAATCGGCCTCTGGCCTTAGTCTCGAAAGACGTCAAAGACAAGGCTTTCAACATTGAGCTCAAGAAACGTGCCAAGCTGGTCATCAGGAAACTCAAGCATGCCCAAAGGAACGTGGAATCAAACCAGCAGCAGGCGAAACCTTCCGACCCAGTCGAGTCGTGTGACCCGTTTGAAATTGACTCGCAGGTTCAATTGTGGGAGGGGTCTGGTTCACAGTGGAGTTTCTACGAGTCCCAACTCGACCATGAGCAATGGAGGGATAACTAGAATTATTGCAGGTAGTCCTAGGCATGTGTGCAGATCATGTGATTTTGATATAGCTATTCTCTAAGGTAAGTCTCCCGATAACCAACAAAAACCCATAGCCAATGCCAATAAAATTGGGGTATATCCAACCCTCTTCCATCCCTTTACCACCAACTCAGCTCCAAATGGAGGTTTTCTAATAGTCAAGACCCTGACTTTTGGTCGTTGGTTATGGAGGGTACCTATTGTTGGCCACCCACTAAACATGGCTGCACAGTTTGAAAACTCATAACTAATTCAGTTTTCACCGAAAAAATATGAAATCACTTGGGTTGGAATTGTAATTCTATTGACTATCGCTAAAAAATAATAGTATAATTCTTTCCTCTCTCCATATATGCACATTCTTTAACTTGTTTGGTTTTAGGGGATTTTACCTTTTATTGTTCGAGTCAATGTTATTTAAGAATGTGTATGTGCTACACTAAAAATCACATTTAGTGTCGTCTACACTAAATACGAACTCTTACACTAAAAGGAAGAATTACAATTAGTGCAACGACACAACATTACACTAAATGTGAAACATTACACTATATGTGAATTGCAGTAAAAATGGGTGGTTTTTTTTTTTTACTTGTGCACAATTAGTGTATGAAAAATCTTGCCGCAGTGAATAAAATCAGCACTATTCAAAGGAGCATAAGTCACTCAAAAAGTATCGGAATTACAGTCATGAGATGTTTTTTGACATCTACATTTTCTGTAGATTTCAAAAAACATATCATATGTTTAATTTGAAGAAAATATGAGTAAGTTATGGGCATTTCCAGATTTTGGTGATGTAAATTCAACAAGAATAGTCAACATAGAGAAAACAAGAATAGTCAACATAGAGAATAAATACTTGACGGCTAGTAGGCGGTTGGTGGAGGCATCAATAATGATGTTGGCCGCTAACACTAGTTGTGAACAAGTTCGCAAATAGTGTAGTAGGGTAATTACACTATTTGTGTGACTACACTAAATGCAATGTTTAGTGTAGTTAGTTTTGTATTTAATTATTGATATCTTGAATTGCATTTTTAAATGAATTAGTTGAAGATAATACAAGAGAAATGAATGGACTTGGTTTAAACTTCCATTAAATCAGCGAATGACATTCCTGTCTATGTCGATTTTTAATTGTTTTGTACAAAGATTACATGAGTTTAAGATTGAAATTAGTGGAATAATAGATGGTTGCAAGAAAATAGGAAGAATCAAGATCCTGACTGATTTTATTGCCTGAAATTTGGGCTTTAAATGGATAAGTATATAGACTTGAATCAAGCCATTTCCCATACTGTATCTGACAACTTACAATGGAGATGGGTCTTCACAGAATGCATAGCATTTTATCTCTTCAACAATGCCTACATTTGGATGACCCTCGTCACACAAAAATACCATTAGGTTTTTGACGTCAGACTGTGATTAAACTGAGGCTGCGTTGCTGGACGGCGCTGCACAGCAGACACGGTTTTGTCGAGGACGGTCACACATTCAGTGAGTTTCTTCACATTCGTATCCTCAGGTTTGAACGCCGTTCCTTGATTTTCAGGGGCTCCTGCAACAGGGGAGCCGATTGGAGCAACCGACCCCTTTGATGGCCGCGAAGGTTGCGTCGCTAGCTTCTGAGACCTCGCCTTGGCCCACGCTATGGCCCGATCAAGCACTGCAACACACGCTGCAACTTCGTCGTCGTCGTCGAGTCCACTGTTGTTCTGGTCATTCGAAGGAAACGATGAGAAGGACTCGGATGATCCACCGCCGTCTTTGAGGGTGACCTTCAGGTCGGAGTTTGCAGTGGTCGTTCGAGCAGTGAAGGAGGAGCCGGATTTCCACTTCGGAGATGGCAGTAGGGGCGCAGTGCTGGCTAAATGAAAGCCATCTCTCTCTCCGACCTGCATAAAGCAGCGTTACTCCATATGAACATGTTGAGCACAGTAAGCTACTTTTTTCGCAAGACTCCATTCAAAGAGCTACAGCTGCAAACCAGTACTGTTCCGACAAAGAAAATCACTTACATCTGAAGCAGACATGGTTGTGATGCCGACTGCAACTGAGGGACCAACAAGACTTGGCCGCCTCATGAGGCGTGGGCTACCAGTGCCATCTCTAGTTCTTGATATTGATGAAAGCCGGGAACCCACCACCTTATCGTGGTCATCTATCTTCTGCTTCACAATCGAAGGATTTAATTCCCAGGTACCACAGAACTTATTTACGCTGTCTGATTAGTTTCAGCCTATTCCTGTTCCTAACGACGAATATAATATACATTCATTGCAAGATCGGAGTTCTACCATTCTCAGCAAGTAAGCTACTTAACCTTCGCAAATGTGTACAATGCATGATCTCACAGAGTAATCAGAAGACAATATTAATCACAGAATGATCAGCAGCAACATACCGCTGTTGTTTCAGGCTCAGCTTCTGCAGGTGTTTCCGACTCTGTAGCTCCGTTTTCCAAAGCCCCATCACGCTTCAGTACCAACGCTCGAGCCTGTTTCAGTGAAATGAACGATCGGAGCGATACTTAGCAACATAGCAATCCATCCTCAGGAAGAAAACATATAAGCAGGTTGTGTTATCTTAAGTGGCAAGCATTAAATACCCATTTCTTGCATGGAAAAACCATTTCAATTTCTGAAAGAGATCTCAATTCCTAAAGTTCATGATGTATCTTACTTTGGATAAAGCCTCCGCAGTCTCATCCTCCATGCGACGGACATCTTCCATTTTTAATCCATGCCACTCATCAAGCCAACAGAAGCACTTTCGATGTCCTTCCAGAAGAATTTTTCGCTGTGCATTCTGCAAACAGCTTCCGAAATTTCAGTATCTAATGGTTATTGCTTGTTACTATATGGAACTTCTGAAGAAATAACCGTCAGGACTACATCATCGTCGAAAAAAAGTCAACGCTTTCAGACTAGTCTTGGGGATAAATTGAGACCATAAGATGCCAAAATGGAAAGTTATAATAATGTCTACGAAAGAGAAAGCAAGATGCCCATGGCATAGTCAAATGCAGGATGTGATACCTTGGAAATGAATTTTTCGAGCCGCGAACCAAATCCCCAATAGGGCACGTCAACTGTCACACATTTATATGCACACATGACCGGTTCACAGGTGTTCTGCAAAAGCGGTGGATGCACGATTATATACAACCCACAGATGAAGACATCAGCAAACATCAGCTCTCTAAGAGATCTGAGCATATGTTCGTTGAGATTAGGCAATTTTTCTATGAAAAATCACAGATGCAATAATAATCAGTTGAGAAAAAGCCCCACCTGCCAGCCCTCTTGCAGAGGACCCCTGCTTGTCTTTTCTGACTTGAACTTCATTGGATCTTCGCTCTCAACATAATTCTCCACAGGATCCAAGGCTATATCAATGAACTCAACTTGCCTTTTCTTGAGGGTTTTGGCATCTAGATTTAGAGCCTGTAGGGACCCCAAGCGCTCACAGTGAGTAAATATCATTCACGTCCTGACAAATAAGAGTGAGGTCTTCGAAGCTGATGCAACACTAAGGTGTGAACATCAGTCGTATATAAGTTGCGATCAGAATCACTACATACAGACCTAAACAATTTCGGCTCCGTAAAGAAAAATAGTAACTGACTCAACTCCTATACAAACAAGTAGCCATGAATTGGCTTACATTTTCAGTTGCTCCCCGATCGGGTATGTGAGTGGTTTCCAAAATCAGCCGCAGCCTGTTAAAATATGGACACTGCATCCAATTCGCCAACAAGAGAGCTCAGCAACTTCCAACAAAATTCAAGATTCCTCCGTTTCCAATACAATATGCAGGCAATTCAAAATATAACCCTTACTACATTGGTTACTAAAATATGTAGCCCTCCCAAATCTAACCCACAAAGCAAGAGGTCTTTCTATCACATAATTTAAGGCCACCAATTGCAGTTAGCTCACCTTCAAGACTGGAGTTCACAAGGAAGTTCGGCACCACCATGCCACACGAGAGGACATTTGATTAAGTTACATAGAGTAGAGAACACGAAGAAATAGAAACTTCGCGACACATAATGCTTGCAACAATTCCTTCTAAAAAAATTTGCAAAGAGCACCACGAACTAATACGAAATTAAGATCAGGTATTATAACGAACCAGTTGTGCATTTTGGGTAAGCATTCCAAGCCTCCTCCTCTAGCATCAAAGCCTTCTTTGGCACCAAGCTTACAAGCCAACTCGGCAATTTGCTGCACTCATCAGAAAATTGAGTCATTCACAGATCTGAGGGCTAGTGTAATAATCACCACACTAGAATTAAGTTATCCAAAAATCTCCACTCCAGTACGATAGCATCAAAATATCAGCACACACAGGATGATCGGATGAACATTGACAACTAAACACATTTTAAGCTGTGAAACTTCGCCGTCTTCAGAACAGATAATAAGGTAGCATATCACCATACCCGTAGGAAAACGGAAAAGGAATTGTATGAAAAGGACAGAGTTTACTAACTTGGCTAGATGATAGATTTTATGCGTGTACTGGCCGCGATGATCATCCTGCTCATAAGGCTCGTTTTTTAACACCTCCACACCGTCTCCATCGTCTCCGGATGATGCACTTGCACTGAACTTGGCAACCATGTACAGCTGGGCGATCTTATACTGCCAAGCAAAAGAAATCATGTATCAGTGAATGTCCACAGATTGTTTACTTTCAAGCATAATGAGCATCTGCAGAAGTCTTTGATCCGAATGCTGCTTCTAAATAAAGAGAAGCAAAGGTGGAGCAAGAACGTTTGAAAGGATGACAATATACCTCTTCAACCGTGAAGGGAAGTACGATCCGACTGAAGAAAACAATGTCAAGGAATTTGCAGCCATACAAAGAATCGTTCTCAAAAAAAAACTGGCTGGATCCTAGTACTTGGAGAAAGACAATAACACGTGCTCCATTCAAAATATTATCAGATCCGCGAAGTACTCATCACTACACTTTCAAGGATACTATTCTTGTACAGCCACCATTGTTACTTCACCGCAGAATCCTTATCCTTCTCTACGAAAAAAATTAATGCCTTCTCCTATGGTCAAAACCTGCAGAACAGGAAGAACGGCATTACACATTAAAGCAATGAGCCTTCTGGTTACCAAAAGAAATAGAGATAACAATGCACAGATCGAACGAACTCATAAAATCCAATAGCACGTCGCATTACATCATGCAAACAATTCACAAGAAAGACCTCAGACAAATTGCTGATCTGAGAAAACTCACGAACCTAACTGTCCTCATTGAGAGCCTGCTTCTCACACTCAACCAATAATAAACTCTCGACGAACTCCAAGCGGCTAGAATTAGCAATTTCTCTCAATGCAGACAATTGCGCTCCCTCTGAACACTCACAGCGAATCAATCAGATCTCCTCGCATTCATGTCTATCTACTCAAGCTCCTTCGCAACCATCCAAGCTAACACGTATGTCATGTTGTGCGACAAACTCTCTCTTACCTCCACCTCAAATCTATGCGGACGCGATTAAAAAACCGCATTACATCTTCACACTGACTTCACCTAACAAACGTACTGTACTGATCTACAATCAAACGCAAATACCTAGGAGCGCGCTCAAATCAAATCTAAAACCCTAGATCATGCAGCAGAAACGCAACCTCAAGAAAATAAACCTGAGCTCCGCCACAACAACCTCAATCCACTCCACAACGAATATCACTAAACCCGTCGCCCTGAGATTCCGAAACTCCAATACAATGCAAGCAGGAACCGAAACCTCTCACGTACGACTCTCCTCCCGGAACAATTGCGATCTCCTCGCCGCCGCTACAACCGCATTGCGCGTAGAAGAGCCACATCCATGGCGCAAAGCTCCTCCCGGCTAAACTCGGCTGTCACAGCGCATTGCTGTCAATCAATGCAGAGGCGCCATCCGCTCCAGATCTGCTCCACCATCGCTCTCGCTCGCCCTCGCTCATAGTAAGTATCCGTTGCGCTCGTCTCTCTCGCCAGCGACGACGCTTATGGGAAGGGATTGCGAGCGAGCCGGATTTGTAAAGTCCAGGCTCAGATCGAGGACCTTTGGTGCGATTTAACCGAGGGTTTGGTGAAGTTTCTTTCTGTGAAGAACAAGTTGTGTGTTCGTTTTTCTCGTTCGATTTCCGTTCCGTTTTCGTTCCGTTTTCGTTCGGATTCCGCTCGGTCGCGGGTTTCCGTCGGGTTGTATTGTGATGATGATCGCACCTAACCCGGAGGGGTTCTGTACGGATATTCTTCGATGCGTTCACACTGCGGTGGTGTACTTTTGGGGGTCGGTGGTGTTTTTCTTTTTCTTTTCTTTTCTTTTTTGCACTTACTCTTTGTTGTTGTGTTTCTACTATTGTACCCGAGGGTTGGATTTGGCACTCTTGTGCCGAATACTTATTTATTTCTGAAGGAAGATGTTTGTTTAAACAAATATTCTCTAAGTTTTGTTTTTATGGAGTGGAAGATTCTGGTTCTGAGATTTTTGGCAGCTAATTTTATGATTCCTTGGGTATGATTTACACATTTGTGGAGGTTGTGTGTTTGGTATTTTTAGCTTTTTATCCTAATAATGTAGTTGGTTTGCAAGAAAGGAACTTTTCAAAAAGAAACAATAGGAATTGGAAAACTGTATGGGCTAAACGAACAAAAATAGACTATGTTATTTCTGGTGATATTTTTCAATTTCCAATCGTTTTAGATCATTTGAGATCGTTTTTTTTAAGACTTGAAAATAGAAGATTTTAAAGGGCGATTTTTTATTTTTGTTTTTTGAAACTAGGTATTTTGTCACGGGACGTGGCGTCGAGGGTCTCTCCGTATCGTAGATTTTAGCGTAGATTAGTTTGTTACTAATCTACGTGTGTTTAGGGACGAACGGCAGCGCACCGTTTTCATCCGTGGATGATTTTCATCCATTTAGGGTTGTTTGCGTGTGCGTATAGTGCCGCACACGTCCTTGACTTGACGTCTTTGTCAAGTGAAGCTTTGTGAGTGTGTTTAGAGAGTGATTAGTGAGTCCTTGCTTGTTAGTGATGGTTTGTCATTAGTAAAGACTCTACATTCTCTAGTTCCACTCGCACTCGTTGATTCTTCCTTCGTGGAGTGCGAGACGCTTGACTACTTGTGATTCATACATCTTTCACTTGACAAAGACCCTCCTACGTTTCTTGCAATAGTTCTCAAATTTGACATTGAGTGATTTGAAAAAAAATTGTGGGTAGTTTAAATTTTCGTGTAGAGCGCGCGGAGACGAAGCCGGCGCCACCGACGGCGCCCAAATCGGACGATTTTTGGAGAAGTTGTGGAGATTGGAAGTTGTGGAGCAAGAAGTTCTGGAGTTTCAGCAGTTTCATCCAATTTGCGATTTCTCATCCAATATCGACGTTTCATCCACTGCGCACGACTTCATCCATTCGGGGCAGTTTTCATCCGGGTACGCATTTGCACTAGGGTCGCAATTCCGTTAGGGACCCTAAACCGTGCCGAAGTTCCCAATTCCGTTACTTTGAGTGCTGAAATTTCAGGGAGTCCCTGGAGTTGAAACATCAAAAACCCAACTTTTGGAGTTTTTATTATTTTTCAATTCTGACTTCGAATTTGAGTTTGTGGAAGAATTCTAAGACTAGTGGTGTAAAAATTTCTAGTTTGCAAAAAAAAAATTGGTGAGTTTTCGGACATCCCGAAAACAATCACATGTTATGTGATCTATTAAAAATAAAAATAAAAAATAAAAAAAGTGTTTAGTGTCTAACTTCGGAGGTAATTAGCTAGTGCAGTTTTACTCTAGTTTTGAGTGAAACTTGCGTTTATAATTAAGGAATCTCGTCATTTATCCAATTCTAGTATTGGATTGACGTTTTGGCACGTTTGTCACCCATGGTTTGAACTTTGTTGGGGGACTAGTGTTTTTGAACACCGTGACCATAGGATTCTATTACCTCCTTAGTTTTAGACATTGGGGGAACACCTTGCGGTGTTTCTCTTTGCTTTTGCAGGTGTTGCGACTCGGAGCCATCCACTGCAGGCGTGTGCCAGTGGCTCTGACTCTTTTGTCAATTTTGCTTATATGTTGTTGGGGGAGAGAATCCGGTTTGGATTTTCTGGATTCTTGTGCGGTACCTCCCCCATGTTGCGGGCTTGTTGCCGGTGTTTTTCGGTGGCCCCATTTCTCGTTGTCCCAGGTTGTGATAGGGTATTGTAGGGGTGAAGTCGGGTTCATGGCCGGCAAGACCTTTCTATGTGGGGGGTTGTGGTTGGACCTGTGCTAGCCGGAGGTAATGACCGGTGAACCACAAAGTTTGGTGATTTTGCAGGTGCAGGTTGCCCGTTCGTACCCTTACCTTTTAGATACTACCCGTAGATAGGTCCCGAGGTGGTTGTTGTTTATGGTGAGTACCCGGAGTCGGTATTACCGCTCCCCCTCACCAGACCACTCGGAGAGTGCTTCCACCACAGATTTTGGGCCAGGGTCGGATACCGACGAGGCTTTTGAGCTTGTTTCGGCGTTGGATACCGATCGTAGGCTTCGGGTCTGGGGCGTGGGCACGTTTGACGACATGGAGGACGATCTCCGTCATGTCGTGCGAGACAGGTTCTCGGGACGGGCTGGGGGCATCTCCCTGCCCGATTGGCGGCTCCGATTCCAAACCTGGATGAAGGAGAAGCGCCAGCGGACGCCGTCGTTTAACGACTGGTATGCGTTCGAGCTTTTGCCCCAGCATTTGGAGCTAGAAGCGCTCCAATCGTACGGGAAGTGGACAACGCAGCACGAGGCACAGTTACGTCCAGTTGAGGAGTACTGGCGCCAGCGTGTGGAGTTGGTGACTGCGCTCAAGGAGAGTGCAGTTGCCCAACTGCCGACTTCCACCGAGGAGCCTAAGGTAGAAGAGAGTCTCTTCGGGGAGGACTCCAGGGGCAAGGGTGTTGCCATTGTGGGCGAACGGGTTGGCATGGGGGCCATGTCCCGTTTGGCCGTTGCCACACGTGCGGCATTGATGGCGGTTGGCGATCCGCCTGCCTTTGATCCTCTAGCGCAGTTCATGGCGCATTTAGAGGTGGAGTACGGGGGCTTCAGGCGTGATCAGATGCAGCGCATCCAGGATTTCCGCCGGGAGAAGGAGGATACCCCACGCACCATGTATACCCGGTTGGCACGGTTGTCAGCTGAGGCTGGTGATGTGTTCACGGAGCGCCAACTGGTGAAGATCTTCATCTCCAAGTTGGACAAGAGGATGGTGGAATTGATTAGTCCACATCTTCTTTTTCGGTATCATAGCAACGCCACTTTGGCTCAGGCGTTCGCCGAGGTGGAAGTGCTCGATAGAGCACTGGGCGTGAGCGAGGCCACTGATTTAGTGACGTCCCTATTAGAGGCTCCCAAGCCCAAGAAGCTTGCCACCGCCACCGGTAGCTTGGCGGAGGCACAACCTGAAAAGGTTGTGCATTGTTGGACTTGTGGGGAGGCTGGTCACACCAAGGGGGACCCCAACTGCTCCAAGAAGAAGGGGGCAGGGGCGGTGAAGGCCAAGCCCAAGACTGAGGCAGCCAAGCCTGCAGAGAAGGCTGGGGGTAAGGGGAACAAGCTTGTGACATGTTCTCACTATGGCAAGACTGGCCACACTGATGAGAATTGTTTTTCTCTTCATCCGGAGATGCGCCCAGGGTCTTCAGCTGTTGGATCGGATGCGGTGAAGACACTACAGGCTGAACTGGCGGAGCTGAAGAAGCAGATGAGTGCGATGGCTTCTTTGGGGCAAGTGGCAGAGACACGGCCTCCATCGAGGGGTCAGGGCTCATCTTCAGCCCTAGACTGCTACTTGTATGGCGCTTCAGCGGAGGTGGTGGCAGCAGTGGCCACTCGTGCTCAGACTATTGCACAAGTAGTGGCACCTTCATCCTCTGTGCCGGTTAGTAGTGGCCGTCCACGCCACACGGGTTTGCCGGACCACATTGGTCAGTCCCGGCTACCACTTTCTTTTGGCATCGCGGATGCGGCTATTTCTACTGCCTCTCCCACTCCGCCCCCGGTCCCACCGCTTTCTTCCACTCATGGGGATGCCGCACACACCTTGGCATATAAGGTGTTGCAATTGCCCGTGTTTGCCGGTGTGGATTTTCTGACACCGGATCTTCGACCATCTGGTGTATTCCACTTGGCAGGTAGTATGTTGGAGGGCAAGGTGCCCATGCCTTCATTGGAGGTGTCGCAGGCGGTGACGGCTCCACCCACTGAGGAGGATTTGGTGGCATTGCGGGCCAAGTTGGCGGCGGAGGCTATTTCCGTGTTTGAGGCCAATGCCACTTCCACACCTACGGAGCAGTCCTCCGGGGATCAGTCATTGATCTCTGGAGTGGCTTATTTATCTGACATTGCAGCCCGGTCGGCACGAGAGCGCCGTAGTGTGCGTCTAGGGGTTGTACGTTTGGTGAATCACGACGGAGTCATGGTGGTTAGCCGTACGGACGGCAACCCCACTCGAGCTACCTCCTTGCGTGTTATGTTGGACTCTGGAGCTCAGCCAGTGATGATTGGCAAGCAGCTAGCCCTGGATTTAGGTCTAGGTGCTTCGGACCTCAAGCCTTGCCCATTTACGATTGTTACATCGGTTGGAGGCACGGACAAGGCCATGGGGTACACCCGACATCCGTTACAGTTGATGTTCGGTGTCGGATCTGGTCCATTGTTCTCCCACGTATCCCTTCAGTGTGCTGTGACTGGTGCCACCAACTATGACATTCTGGTGGGTCAGCAAGCACTTTATCCTCTCGGTTTTGGAGTGGATAATTGGACGGAGGAGGCCTGGATTAGGCCTGGGTGGTCTGCCGGTGATGGCAGAAAGGAGCTCATTCCGGTTGTCTTCGCAGCTAGCGCGGTGACTTCCACGGCGGACGCTATGTTTGGGTGCAGTGCGTTGGCTTCTGATTTGCCATGTGGTTCTACGCTTTTGGAGGAGACATATGCTTTTATGTCGGGGGTAGCGGAATCACGGGAGTACATACCACTACAGATCCCTGCACGTCATTGCAAGGATCCAGTTCTGCCTTGGGGAACTCAGTTGGAACTTACCCGTCGGAGTCGGGAGATTGTGGATGCTTTGGATGCTCCACATCTCTTAGTGGACTCTTCTACTCCGTTGTTGGCTCGTACAATTCAGTGGCAACCACCAGATGAAGGTATTACCCTCGTGGAGCTATTTGCCGGTATCGGTACGGGGCTCGCGGCTGTGTTAGAAGCTGGGCTCAAGGTACGCCGGTACATTCACGTCGATAGTGGCTTTGCAGCCAATCGAGTTGCTCACCACCACATTCAGCGTCTTCTGGCGTTGTACCCGGAGCAGTTACCACCTTCTGCCATTCGGGGATGTTTTGGCAAGCTGCCACGTGATGTGACGTTGATCAGTGAGGATGATCTGTGCCGGTTAGGTCACGTGGACTTAGTGATTGCGGGATGGCCTTGCCAAGGCCATTCACGGGCGGGCAGTGGGCGTGGCTTAGATGATCCACGGTCGGGTCTCTTTGTAGATTTGCTTAGGCTCGTCCAGTGGTGGATTACCCACCAATCGACACCACCGGGGTACATTTTTGAGAATGTACCCCCATTGGGGGATACACGGACGAAAGTGCGTGAGGATGGGGCGTACATCCATCACCTTCTTGGTCCCCCTACGTTTGTTGATGCCGCAGCGTTGGGATCTTACGCCCATCGGCCACGTTGGATTTGGACCAACATGGCATCATCCACGACGCTCACTTCTGCACTTGCTCAAGTGCAACGGCCCGTGCGCCGTGAGGTCGATGACATTTTAGACGACCACCGTGTTTCCACGGAGGTTACGAAGGATGATGAGCCACCATTGGCGTTGGTCAACCGCGTTGGTTTCACTCGGGGGGCATTTCCCACTTTGATGTGCTATCCAGGCTCTTTTGCCTTCAGGTCACGCAGTCCGGGCATGGTTTGGGATTCTTCTTCCCAAACTTTCGAGGAGCCTTCTGCCGATGAGAGGGAGCGGGCGATGGGCTTTTTGACAGGCACCACCGCCGCACCGGATATCTCTGAGGGCCAACGCCGTTATTTGTTGGGTCAAGCCATTGACCTCAACACCCTTGTTTGGATATGTGGCCTCTGTTTCGCCGCTCAACGCCGTTCGAGTGACCATCCACGCGTGCTGGGGGCAGACTCTGATGGTCAGGGGGCAGCGGTGCCACATCTCACAGAGATCGAGGAAGCGGAGTTGCTTTTTCGTTTGAAGAGGCATGCAGCTGAAGAGCTTCGTGCTCAGCGTGTCTTTGCAGCCTTGGCAGAGGACTTTGGCCGTGAGGATGCTCGGGATATCTTTTCCCAGTTTTATCATTACGACACGGGATTTTCTATAGATCCTGTGAGTGAGGGGTGTGGGGGCATTAATGCCCTCTCTGCTACCAAGTAGCAATCACCGGCCGTGCCGGTACGTGGTGAGTCTTCTACGGTGGAGAAGGAGACCACGGAATTTGATGATTGGCCTTTGGATTTGGGGCCACATCTTACTGGTGCCGAGGCACGAAGGGTACGAGTGGTTATACGTTCGTATCGTAGTTGTTTTGCCTTTAGACTCCATGATTTGGAGGGCTATAGAGGCAAACCAATTCACATTCAGTTGGAGGATGACCACCCGATCTTCCGACGACCGTACAAGTTCAGTCTCTCTGAGAAAGTTGGGGTTCAAACTCGTTGTTAGGAGTTGTTGGACGCCAGCTTGATTGAGCTCTCTAACGGCGAGTACGCTTGTGCCACGGTGATGCCATCGAAGAAGGACATCTTTGGCAACTGGACGGAGAAGCGGATGTGTGGGGATTATAGGCCGGTCAATCGTAAGACCAAGTCGGATCGGTATCCCATGCCCACGCCAGAGGAGTTGTTTGATGCGGTGGGACACGCCAGAGTATTTAGTACTCTGGATTTGCGGTCCGGTTACCACCAGTTACCATTGATGGTGGAAGACCGGGTGAAGACCGCGTTCTGGGGAGTTGATCTGGATGGGAGAGATCAGCTCTACCATTGGAAGTTTCTTCCATTTGGCCTTAAGAACGCACCCGCTGAGTTTCAGAGGGTGATGGACCGGGTGTTGACCGGTTTACCGTTTGCCCGATGCTACATTGATGATGTTATCATTTTTAGTAGCAGCCCACAGGAGCATGTGAGGCATCTTCAGGCGGTGTTTGAGAGGTTACGACAGTGGGGATTGCGCTTGCACCATGGCAAGTGCAAGTTCTTTCACGACCGGTTACCATATTTGGGGCATATGATTGTTTCAGGGGGTCTTGGCGTACAACAGGCCAAGGTGGATGCGTTGCAGAAGATTCCAGCCCCAATCGACGTGTCACGGCTTCGAGCTTTTCTTGGCTTGGCGAATTACTATCGCCGGTTTGTCAAGAACTTTAGCTTGATTGCTAAGCCTTTGACTATTCTCACGGGGAAGGATTAGCCATGGACTTGGGGACGGGAGCAACAACATGCGTTTGCTACTTTGAAGCTGAAGCTCGGTTCAGCGCCTGTACTGCGGCGTCCAGATGCTACACGGCCTTTCCACTTGCGCACAGATTGGAGTGCAATAGGATTGGGAGCCGTGTTGACTCAAAAGGATGATGAGGGACGGGAGTACGTTGTGGCGTTTGCTTCTAGGAGCAACAACAACGCGGAGTCCAATTATTCGTCCTATGAGGGGGAGGCCTTGGCTGCGGTTTGGGCCATAGCTCATTTTAGGCCCTACTTGTATGGGCAACGTTTTACTTTGGTGACCGACCACCAGCCTTTGAAGTGGCTCATGGAGTCTGACAAGCTTACTGGCAAGCTTGCCAGGTGGGCTTTGTTGCTCCAGGAGTATGATTTTGAGGTTGTACACCGGGCGGGCATCACAAACTTGGATGCGAATGGTCTATCTCGCAATCCAAGTCCATCGGAGGAGGATTTGACTGGTGTCAGGTGGCATGGGGATTGTGACAGAAAGTCAGTCCCGGGGTGGCATGCAGCAGCCTACCTCACATTGATGTCTGGATCCACATCGACGTTGCCTGATATGGTAGCGGATGAGGAACCGGACAAGGCCGAGGTTGTTAGCGACGTGTGGGAAGACGTTCCAGTCTTGCACAAGCTGCAACATGGCACACTTCCGCCCGCTCTTTCGGCCATGGAGCGCAATCGAGTTGGACACCGGATAGCGAGGTTCCGTTGGGAGAACGGCCTTCTATTTCGGTTGTGGCCGGAAGGAACTAGGCGCATAGTTCCCAGACCGGATCAGAGGGCTTCGTTGGTACGGTAGGTACACGAAGACCTTGGTCATTTTGGCGTCCGGCGGACTCATTCGATGTTGCGCAGTCAATATTGGTGGACCGGCATGTATCAGCACGTTGCCACGTACGTTTCACGGTGTGAAGTCTGTGATCGGGTCAGATCCAGCTTCAACACCTTGTCACCACAGTTGCAGCCTTTGCCCATCATGGGTTTGGGCTACCGTTGGTCTCTGGATTTTGCCGGGCCACTTGTTGTCACCCCACGTGGAGCCAAGTACGTGTTGGTGATGGTGGAGCACTTGAGCAAGTGGATTGAGCTTGTGGCACTACCACAGAACTCCTCGGAGTTG
The DNA here is from genome assembly GCA_963971425.1 of Bryoerythrophyllum caledonicum. NCBI lineage: Eukaryota > Viridiplantae > Streptophyta > Bryopsida > Pottiales > Pottiaceae > Bryoerythrophyllum > Bryoerythrophyllum caledonicum. Next base: position 15,443,549 of record OZ020516.1, read on the forward strand.
GCGGCCATGGCATTCCTTGACCGGGTGCTCGCTCGTTTTGGAGCCCCAGCTGAGGTGTTGACTGACCAAGGGCGTGAGTTCCTTGGTGCTTTCGAGGCTTTGTGCACGAAGGCTTTGATTGACCACCGTACCACTTCTCGAGATCATCCGGAAGCAGACGGTTTGGCGGAGCGTGTGGTTCAGACTGTCAAGCGTGGACTACGGAAGTATGGATTACTTCAGGGTGGCCACCGTGATTGGGATCTGATGATACCATGGATCGCCATGGGATACCGGTTTAGCCGGCAGGCCTCTTTGGCCGCTTTCAGTCCGTATCAGTTGTTGTACGGACGGGAGCCGATTCTACCCAGTTCTGTACGGGAGAAGTTGGCCCCAGTTGTGGACTTGGATGATCCAGAGGTTTGGATCCAGTGTCTACGTGACCGAGCGGAGTTCTTCAAGCGGGCCATGCCAATGGCCATGGAGAATTTATCCATCGCTCAGCACCGCGACACATTACGGTATGCTCGCATTCGCAGCGGCGCTTATCGACCTCAGTTGCGGCGTTTCTCCACTGGAGATTACGTTTATTTGCAACGTGAGGCGCCTACGACGTTAGACGTCAAGGCCGGGCGCACCATTCTTCGTGTGAAGGATGTGTTGCCCAGTGGCATCTTGTTGCTGGAAGGCAAAGATGGCCGGGAGTGTCGGGAGCACTCCAAGAACTGCGCGCCCTGCCATTTGCCCATTGATGGCTCCGTGCATCCTGAGTTGGCCGTTGTGCCACAGGGTCTTCCGTGTTTTGTGTGTGGTGAGAAGAAGGGTTCGGCTACTATGTTGCTTTGTGACCATTGCCAGCGTGGTTGGCATATGGCTTGCTTGACGCCGCCTCTCTCTACTCTACCGTCCGGGGATTGGACTTGCCCTCGTTGTCGGAGGTCTTCGAGTCACGTTTCACCCGATGAAACGGCTTGAATTCCTCATAGACTTGTCATTGTGTGGTGCGTTGCCATCCAGTAGGAGTTCCTAGTTTCGGTTCAGGGATAGGCAACGTGGAGATTGACCAAGGGATTGGCAATAAAATTGCCTAAGGCGATTAAAGATGGGGCTCACATTGCACCCGACCTACCATCTCTTTGTTACTTCTTCATATGCTTATTGATTCGATGACGGCGACATCTTTGGCTGGATGCGTACAGTTGTTGCAGCGACATCACCGTGGCGTTTAGTCTTATTAGTGTTGTTTGGTCCTAGCTGGATAGAGGGTCTCTTTATCCGCTAGGGGGGGCACTTGAGGGTGTATTACGTATACTTGTTTTAGTGTATGTTTTTCGTTTATTTGATGTTGGTTAGGACTCTCGATCTGTTGTGGTTATCGATCTTTCTTTACACGACAGCTGTCACGGGACGTGGCGTCGAGGGTCTCTCCGTATCGTAGATTTTAGCGTAGATTAATTTGTTACTAATCTACGTGTGTTTAGGGACGAACGGAAGCGCACCGTTTTCATCCGTGGATGATTTTCATCCACTTAGGGTTGTTTGCGTGTGCGTATAGTGCCGCACACGTCCTTGACTTGACGTCTTTGTCAAGTGAAGCTTTGTGAGTGTGTTTAGAGAGTGATTAGTGAGTCCTTGCTTGTTAGTGATGGTTTGTCATTAGTAAAGACTCTACATTCTCTAGTTCCACTCGCACTCGTTGATTCTTCCTTCGTGGAGTGCGAGACGTTTGACTACTTGTGATTCATACATCTTTCCTTGAGGGTGTATTACGTATACTTGTTTTAGTGTATGTTTTTCGTTTATTTGATGTTGGTTAGAACTCTCGATCTGTTGTGGTTATCGATCTTTCTTTACACGACAATTTGTTTCAAGGGTGGCGACTTTGCTATGGTGCTATGCTAGTAACTTAGGCATCTTTTTGCCTAATACTTCTCTAAAGTTGTATAAGGGAATCATGGAATTTGAAAATTGATGTTTTGAGATTTGAAAATTTGAAACCAGTCAGGCTTTAGAATTATTTCAAAAGGTTGAAGGTTACTTGGTGAGAATAAAGAACTTGGTTGTGAACGGCAATCGTTAGGCAAATTTTGATTCTTCAAGGATGTGCAAAATTATAATAGATGTTAGTAAGGCCTTGAGTATTGTGAAACTTGACCATATGGAGAGCTCAACAAATTCAAAATCAATATGCTTGACACTTTTTGAAAAATTTAATCATATGAACATTATTAGGTTTTCATAAAAACTCTACTTTTCTACTTTCAATTTCATTAAACTCTTATTTTGCATGCCTTGGTGCTACGTGTATATTGCAAATTCTATCTTGTATAATATGTACAATTGTAGTATGCTAGTATCCTCGGAAATAATGAACATGGTTTAATGAAGATTACCCATGTCTTCTATTAGCTCAAAGTCTAAGATACTTTTGGTTTATTTAACATTTTATTGGCCACAATTTTGTTATATTTTCTCAATGGACGGTTGATGTTCATTGACGATGTTACAAAGGGCTTAAAACAATTATACTAGACATACTACAATTTTTGCTCAAATTGTATCAACCTTAGCATACTTCTACCCAAAAACCTCTTTGAAAGAATTCTTTGTTGAAATGGCTAGTACCATTAAAAAAAATTAAAAAATACTAAAAAGATGCGGAAAAATAGAAAACCATCATTCTCTCCAATTTTAATTCAAACTGCAAAATATGTCATTTTCATTCAATATAAGTCAATTGGACTACCTAATTCATTATTTTCAATCATAATGTCTATGAAAATTTTCCGTTCCATATATACCCAAAAGTTCATGGTATTCTAAGCACAAAATCTTTGCCAAGAAACATATTTGTATGAATTTGAAAATTGTAACAAGTACATACTAGTATATAATTACACCTCTTGTGTTGAAACCGTAGATCACGTAATCAATCTTTCTATTTTTTTATATTGACATGCAAGTCAACAATCATATTCCTTGATCATATACTGTAAATGAAAACTAGTTTGGATTGAAGAAGCAAAAGAACTATATTGGCTCCTAAAAAATTACGTTGTCAAAGGTTTTTCATACTAACTTAGTTGACTATGAAACTCTTGACATTTTTGCCTATATTATTATGAAATAGGGGTAGGTTGTGAAGGAAAAACAAATTACTTGACTAGGTATTATTTTTCTATAGAAAATAAATAAGAAAGAAATGATTATATCAAAGGTGAGTTTCCAACATTGAAGAGAAGGTTGGATTTCGAGGCAAAGAAGGAAGATGTTGCAAAGTGGTCAATTGGAAGTCTACATTTAAATAGTTTTACTTATAGCAAAGTATAAAAAGAAGAGAAGTCCATGTGAAAAACAAGGCAACTTGCTAGAGGGTCGTACATCAATTAGTTTCAACCAACTTTGTGGGATTCTAATTATGCCATTGTCAAATGTAATTAAAAATTTAATTACAACATTGCATACTCATTGTATGAATAATATATTCACAAGGACATTTTAAGAGACACATACAAGGATGCCATGGATATTGGAATGTCTTTTAAAAAAAGGGAGCAATATACCAATGTTCTTACTAACTTCCCTTCTTAGAAATAAAAGACTATTTGATGGATAGTAGACATACAAGCTTGAGGATTATCCTTATTCAACTCATCAATGTGAGATATGATCACCACCATTATTCTTGAGAAAAAAACATGATTTTCTATTAATTAAATGACTTAGGGTTTCTATAGGCAAGGTAAGAAGATTTGAAAGGGAACGTTTGGATTGGTTATAAAATACAACAATAGCCAGCTTTCCTCTCCTCATACACCACTAGTACCCCCCAGGTGCAAGGAGCTGACCCCGAAAAGAGACCCCCGCAGCAGTAATCCCCGCAGCAGAGATTCCACGCACCCAAACCCTCTAGCGCAGAGATTAAGAGACTGTCCGGAGCAGCGAACCAGGCGCCGAAGGCTGCACACAACAAAGCACCACAAGTAGTGAGCAACAAAACCCCACAAGAAACGAGAGCACCCCAACAAGAACCAATACCAGGCATAACGCAACCAGGAACCAGACGGAATGCAACCAGGAAAAGACAAGTACTAGGCAGAACCTCATAGGCGAAACACGATCCAAAATCATCACACGACCGAGAACACGACTTACCACACGACCCAGAACACAATCCAGAACACGACCCAGAACACGACCTACATGCTGACCACGATCCACAAGCGGACCACGACCCACAAGCGGACTACAACCTACAGGAGGAACGCGACACACACGAGCCCGCACAGGCAGACTATGACCCACAGGAGCCCTCACAGGCAGACCACGATCGGGAATCACCTCAGGCGGTGCACAACTCAAAACCACTGAAGACCCCCCGCGTACAAATAAACTCCCCGACCCTGCCCGTGAACTGACACAAAGAAGAAGATCTGCAACAGACACATCCCCTACCGCAGTAGCCGATTAGCGACCTCCCAGCAACGACTCCCCAGCAACCTCCCAACAACGACCTTCCACCCCCTAGCGACCTCCCTCCTACAACCCTCCTCTCATCGCAACTCCCTACCCTAACTCTCTACAACCTCCTTCTTGCGACCTCTTTCCCTTTCCAACCCCATCTTTAACCGGTCCTGCGACCCTCTCCCACCCGCTGCGACCTTCCACTACCACTTCTCCCCCTTCTTGCGACCTCCTCTTTCCCACAATTACAACCCCCCTCTCTCACCGAAGTACCCTTGAACAAGACTTAGGAAGAAAGAGCCTAGTACTGACTTTATTTTTTCCTCAAACATAACGGACCAGACCCCGACCGTACTAGACAAGGTAGCAATGGACGTCAAAAACCCTACATTCTACACCAAAAAGCGCTCGATAGAGAACACCTCCACCTCCTCCAATATAGACACTCCACACCTTGCTAAGAAGCCTAGGAGCATTTCCCATGGCATATCCCATGTCTCAATCCCTGACTTCACTACCTTCAAATTTTGGCTAGGCTTCCCCACCATGGAGAAACTAGCTGATGATGCTGGCCAAGAGGTCCTCCATAGTGGGGAAATTGTGAGAGATGTGCTCACTAGAGGTGTACCCAAAGGAGAAGCGGAAGAGGCGTTAGAGGCAACTATAGCTTACCCTAGGATCCCACAGGTACTCTATCCCAAGGCAAGATATGACGATGTTGAAGGACAACACTTTAACATCACTCAAGTCCCCTTCGACATCCCTACTAACTCGGGGACTGGTTTGGCATATGACTTCCATGTGGCCATATATTTTGAATTGCCTAACCATCCCCCATACCATGACGACATTAAAAAACTTGCTAAAGCCAGACTTCCACACATGAACATACCGTTGGGAACAACCTTATTGACCCTCTTGCAATTCTTTGCAAAGGAGTTAAGAAGGAGGGACAAAAGGGGGCATTCTCAGGGATTATCAAGATCCACTTCCTCCACCTAGTGGTGGATGCCTTAACACTCCTCTGCGGCACCCGCTACTTTGTTTTGCCACTTGACCCCATGGGTCCACTATCCTTGAGGAAAGTGTGCAAATCTTGGCATGCAGCATGCAAATCAACATTGCATTTTTGTTAGCTTTGTATGTGGTGTGTAGATTGGAGGAGGAAATTTGCGCTTCAAGGAAAGTTTCGTGAATTTGATAAGCTTCTCTGTCTTTGTTTCAATGTTGAATAAGAACTAGGGAACCCAAAGTTAGGTTTATGATGATTAAAGGTTAGTCAAAGGATAGTTACAATAGTGTAAGGTGAGCGAGTACCAATCTTTGAGCACACAAATGAAGACATCAACTTCAATATGTTCAAAACTTCAGATTCAACAGAAGTTGAATATTTACACATGATAAAAGACATCAACTAATGAATGCAACCTGAGTACTACTGAAATAGTGACACTGAAACCACTGAGAACTAAAGTCATGTAGTGTGACACTTAATCCGTGACTGCAGCTACAAACATCAGCCAACAAATCATAAATCCTAGCCGCCGTAACGAGGAACCTTAATCCTAAAATGACAAATCCTAGCCGCCGCCTTCCCATAAGATCTTAACGATTCCATGGAGTTTGCGTGACTCTTCATGTCAAAATTATAGACTAGAGATGTGTGCGCGCACACCTCCAACTGTTGTTGTTCCTCCATCCAACATCTCCAAAAATTGTCCTCTAAAATCGAAGATCTGCAGAATCACCATTATCTCTCCCCCAAAATCCTATGACCATTGTCTCCCTACCCTCCCGGTCACCTCCCTCAACCTCACAGCTACCTCTTCGTCAAAACTCCCCTATCAAAGGCCTCCTCCCCCCTTCCAGTACAAAACCCTTTCTTCCACCTCCCCCGTACCCTTCCTTAGGCTGCAGCGCCCACGGAGTTGCACTCCCGGCCTGCGCTGTGCCGCGCCTAGTCAAGCAAAGCATAGGCGCTGCGCTCTCTGCTTCCCGACCAGATGCCGCCCTGACTTCCTCCCGCCCTCACACCTCCCCTCCATTCCCCTCCATTCCCCTCCCTCACAACTCCTCTCTCCCCGCCCTTATAGCCCCTCTCACCCCGCCCTCCACCTACACAAGTTCCTCTCTCCCACACCTTCATTGTCTCCCTCCCCCAAATCCTAGGCTCTCACACTCACATCCTTCCTCACAACTACTACCAGGGATGTGCGCGCGCACCCCTTGTAGAACTACCTAGAGGTGCCTGAATTGATATCCTTCATTGACACCCTCAATACCAAAACTCTAATCCTAAACCCTAAATCGATACCCTATTCTGATATCTTGGTTGATAACCAAGTATTGGTATACAAGAAGACATACCTTGGTGGTGATATCCTCGCTATTGATACTCTAAGTACTTTAGCCCATATATGATGTAGAGAATATCTCAGCCTAAACTCGTTAAAAATACTAGTTTCAGTGCAATTTGCAAGAAAGAAAAAATAAAGTTTCTTTTGTAGTTTAAACCGTAGGATCTCAGTAACAACTTACTAAGTAATATACTCACAAAATTTCATAAAGTTTTACCGCATGGCTTGAAAGATTATAATGTTTGAAGTAGAGAAAAGGCGTCATTTTCTTCCCTGCATTTATTAGATCAGCAGACTTTGACTTCAATTGGTGTCCAATTTTTTGCACTTTAAAAGGACTCAATTAATTACCTTAATATTAAACATGATGTAAGTTCCATATACACCAATTTATAGAGGTAGAGAAGGAGTGTAGCATATTCAAAAAAATTGTGCAATGAGTGGAGGTTCAAATATTCTAAATTCACGTTATATTTTTTTGTGAACTTGATATTGTTTTAAATGAGAATCCAAATGGTCAATAAGAAGGTTTATAATTTACGTATCATTTACTTTTTGATTTGTGGATGATTGATTGTCGGCGTGGCGGTAGAAGGTATGGAGATGGTCATTGGGGACACAACTAATTATTGGCAGCTTTTGCACAACTGACATTCTAGACGACAAATATTGAATGATGGAATGTCATCTTCTTGTTACCACCGACCGTGTATGCCAACGAAGATTTTTTCACAAAGATGAAGCTTCCAGAGGAATGTACTATGTGACGTGGATGTTGGGCATTTCATCCCAACTCGATTAATCCCTATGCTCTTGATTTTACAGAGAGAAGGCGTATGCAGCAAATAGGACAACCAATTGGCAATGTTGTGATACATCTCCTGACCCAAACTATGTTTCTAGATACCTTCCACTTCCATTTGTATACTTGGATCACTGGAATGTGGCACTCCAACCTTCTGAAGTTGATTCACTTGAAAGATCTCCATCAGAGCTGGGAAGAATAGTGGGCTCATACTTGCCCCGAGGTTGGGGTTTAGTGGCATGTGACATATCTACAACCATTCCCACAATCCTTTAAGGAGATTTTCAGCGATTTGAGATTCTTATCATTGACGATTGTACAAACAGAGTTTCATTCCTGTACAATGAATTGCAATGACGAGACCGTATGAGCAATTGGAGAGTGTTCGCGGTGAGCGGTGATTGGTGAACATAAATAAAGACCTAAAATTAGCAAACTTTAAAAAAAATCAATTTTTTCTAAAGTTGAATTTTAAAAACTACAATTTATAAATTAGACTATTTAAAATTGGAAAAATATGGACCTAATATTGTGGAACATTTTATTCATTCACCCTTCTAACGAATGTAAATGAATTGTGAATCATTGGAATTTCAAAGATAAACTATAAAATTTGGAAAAATAGGGGTCATGTTACCATGGAACATGTTACAAATTTTCCTTTTTTACAGATGCAAATGATAACCCTTTTGTCTATGGATGACTCTGTCGAATGATAAATTGAAGTAATGTTGTGAAAGTTGAAACAAATGAAACGGAAGACATATATACAACGTCACATTTGTCAAGGGGCATGAATATTGAATCTATAGATATATGATCAAAGAAAAATATGCAAACATGATATGCGGCAAAAACTAAACACAACAATATTGGCCTCTTGTATACTGCTCAGTATTATAGCAACGTCCCCAGTTCTTATCTACTTGTAAAGTTTCAAGCAAACTTCTACAGTAGATTGCTTCGGCAATGGATTTGAGTGTTAGGGCGTGAACAAACATGTCCTCCAGCTCGTCAAGATTGCACATGATCCTATAGATGAAGTAAACATGCTTGCAATTAATCCATGACTAGTCGAATTGGTTGGCCTTCGGCTGTATTGAAACAAAGTCCGGACATGTGCAAGTCGGAATTGAGTTCAACATAACAATGCTCCGAGGCGTGGATAGTGGAGGAGTTAACCTCAAGATCTATTATGCAGCCAGTCCGGAGAAAGGCAACATTGAGCACCTCCAAATCATTGCCATTACCGTAGGGGCAGACCTCCATTGATGAAATTGAGAGGCAATTAGCTAGTCTGAATGGTGCTTCACCACTTGGATGAATGGAGATGTTGAATGTTTGTCAACATCCTCTAAAATTGGGTATGCAATATGTCCAACACCATCGATATTGGTTAATTGGAAGTATTGATGGAGAGACAATTTCTGCTGCTGTGGATGCATGAAAATTGGCGCGCTTGACAATAATGATCTCCGACTGCTTAAGATTGGTGTCTTTCATAATAGGCAAGATTTGTAGGACGTTATTTGGGCAAGTAAGAACCTACTTATGGCAAGAGCTCTAAACACAACGCTAATTATTGTTGGGGTAGAAAAAGAAACCATCTCGCTAGATTCTACCAATGTAATAGTCGATCGAGTTCCTAGTGTATGTGGGATATAAACTGGTTTTTTTTTCTAGATGATCTTTATTGTGCACTGCTTCCTTGAGAAGGCGTCAAGAGCGGATTATGCTAGATTAGAGGAATGTTTAGGTACTTGGATGATATGCCAATCGGTAACATCATAGATGGATTCCTCTACCTCGTAACATGATTAAGTCGATTGTGCGCGATAATGTCTATACATTCTGGATTTGGCAAATTGTATGTACTGGTAGTTAGATCGACATCCACATCCAAGTCTGCACCCTCACCAACCTCTCAAAGAACTTCACGAGTCCTTTTGGCCTTAGCCAACTTGGGGATGGGAAAATTGTTTTTTTCCATGGAGAGAGGGAGGTGAGTCAAACTTCAATTATGGGGATACTAGGTCAATTTTTGGTCATGTTGTCGTAGTCTAGTAGTTCGTAATTCTCAAAGTTAACCAAAATTAACCTTAAGCGAGCCCATTAACCTTTCCAGGGATTTTTATTGTGCATCAAACTCTTTAAATCTTAACAATACTTCACACGTAATACCTCAGCACATCCCGGAGGATGGCTTCCTCGGTACCTTAGTAACCGGTAACAAGTAACCACAAGTGTCTCACTTAAACTCTGTTGAGCGTTAGAGTAGTTTTCCGGTAAATTTTTACAGTGCTCGGAAAGTCACTGCCCTCCGTTCTCGCATTCCAGAGGCCACAATGTCCACAATCTAACCCTACACCTTGAAAGAGTTAAAAAGGTCGCAACCGGATTAGTGGACTTCACAATCTACCGGGAACTTATCCCGGTAAACCGGTCACGCAAGCCCGGGTTCCAACTACAACCACACCCAATGAATCAAACCAAGAAGATACAAAACTCACAACAAGTTAGTACTAAGCAAATTATATGAGTAAGACAGCCTTCCACAGGGATCATCGGAACTCGTCCACTACAAGGGAAGTAACCCCGAAATTCTCCGGACTCAGGCTTAGCCGGAATCTCTCCCGGTGTACCAAGAGGGGGGATATCACCCCTCCTCCCCACCAATCCAAACACTTCTCACTTAAGGGAGGCTATCATAAATAGCTGTAGGCTTCTCGGATCCCATCTAATAAAGCAACTCTTCTCGGTCCCACTCCCACTAGTGAAGGGTCTGGAGCATAGCTCTCGGATCTCAGTGCACCTATCTAATCTGGATGTCCTACACCCTTGGGATGTCTCTACTCACACTCAATCACATAACACACAACAAGTCACAACCTTGCACACCTAGCAAAGAGACACTGAGAGGACTCAACTCTTTTCTAGTCTACTCACACAAGCTCAACAAAGGCTTAAGACACAAGCAATGAAGGCAAGACACGAGCAAATCAACAAAGAGAAGAGTACTTAACACAAAAGCCAAGGCTCCTTAAGTACACAAAAGCTACTAGCTACCCTCCAAACTAGATCCCCAAAAGCTAAAAATGGCATCTAGAGAGTGCACTAAAGTCAATAGCTACCCTTCAAAAGTAGATCCTTTAAAGGACAAAACAACATCTAGATCCTAAAATCATGGGTAGCCTAGTCACCGGCGGATTACCGGTAGATCGGTAAATTGGAAGACTCCCGGTCCCGCGACCAGAAAACTTTTCCCTAAGAAAAGTAAGTAGCCGGAGAAACCACTTAAGTGGTAATGACCGGGTGCGCAATGGGCCCGATCGACATCACTACTCTCACTCTAGTGTTTTAATTTAGCAACTTAAAACAACATTCCACCAACCGGTCGGATAAATCAACAATAACACATAGCATATAACAAAGGCTCAACCGAAAGATCCATCTGAAAGAGTGGAATTATCTCTTGGTAGATCCATGGAAGGATTGACCGGAAGATTGAATTTAAAAATTTAACCACCTTCATCAAAGTATTCTTCTTTCGCAATTCCTTCCCACTTGTTCAAGTCAATCTTGGAAAGCGTTCGTGTTACCGGTGGAGTCATGTTGTCCGGGATGGATTTACTCCCGGATGTGCCTTGTATGTACACCAATCTCACTATCAACTTATCACAATCTCCAGTCCGGCCTAGAAACACAAGTTGTCTACCGGTCAACCGGTGGACAACTCCGGAACACTTTGCTAGAATATGTGAATATAAGTGTCTCACATATCTAGCAACATACTAACAAAACAAAGCCACATAAAATCATCACAAAGAGAGGACTTAGGAGACAAAGACTTAGAAAGAGGTTTTCCCGGTTGACTGGGAAAAATATAGAAAATGTAGGCAAGACCTAAAAAGGATAGGAGGAGGGAGAAAACTTAAAAGAATGACTTGCCACAAGGCTAGGACAATAGACAACAATAATATGACACTAATGTAGACTCACATGTATACTAGGTTACAATATGATCTAGATAGAGTCCACAGATGGACTTTTTCTCTAGACTGGGAGGATGTTTCTAGGGGTCACCATGGTAGAAAAGAAAGAAAAAGACTTACAAACAAGAAATTTGCACAAACAAGAGAAATCCAACATGGGCAAGAGTCACCTTTGTTTTCCAACTCCTTGTTGCACCCCCAATCTCCTTTCTTTGTCTCTTTTATCTTTTTGCCTTGGCCACTAATCTCCTCCACCTTCAAACTCTAGATTGCACGCACCTCTTCCACCACCTTGAAGACACTTGAAAAGCCTCTTCTTCTTCTTCTTCCTCCTAGTTGCACCACCTCTCCTTCACTTCTTTGACTACTTCTTCTTCAAAATCCCTGCTGTAAAAAAAACCCAAATAGAGAGAGAGGGAGATACTATAAGAGAGAGAGAACTAGAGAGGGAGATAGAGGGGGGGAAAGATTTTAGTGAAGGAGGGGGAGAGTGAAGAGTTCTGGAGAGGGGAGAAGAGTTCTGGAGGGGGGAGAAGAGTTCTAGAAGGGGGGTCAATTTTGGGAAGGGAACTTTGAAGGCAGCTGGAGATGCCTGGGCTGCTGCCCGGGTGATATTCGGGTACCTGGATATCAGCCCATATCCTGAGCGATACCCGGACTCGTTCATAGCCGGGTTGATACCCATATATGTATTTATTATTATTATTATTTTAATTTTTTAGTTTTTTATAAAAAAAATCTTTTCTTTTCCTCATATAACTAAATCCTTATTCTTTCGAACAAGAATTTGTGTCTACAACAACAAAAGGAAGGAGCTAAATTACTTCTTAATTAATCTAACAACCTCCTAAACTTAACTAATCAATTTAGGTTAAGTGGTGATTTTAGAATTACATCCCGGAATCTCTTCCGGGACTCTTTGAAATTGTTTTCCGGGACTTAAACTAGTGATTTTAAGACCCGGTTTTATCACCACTATAATCCTAATTAACTCTTAAGCATTTTCCTATTTTCACTATCCGCTATCTAATCTAATTCCACACAACACTAACTACTTTTCTAGTTAATTAAGATTATAAATCTATTTTAACTAATTTTTTGGTAGGGGCATCCAAGTGGGAGTTTTAGACTCCCACACATGTGCATTGCATTTAGAATAGATTGATAGAAGATGTGATTTATAGCAAAAGCTCAAAGAGTTGTCACTCCAATCATGTTCATATAGTTGAGGGAAAGAAGAAAAGAAGGAAATGCGCTTCTTTATTTCTTAAGTAATAAGCAGTTGAGGAAGGCGAAGATGGAAAGACTAGAGGATGACTTAGGAGATACCCATTGTGTCCTATCTATAAAGATTAACAAAGGTGAGAATTTGCCAACTATTAGAGAGAATGGTGAAACGCCATTTATACAAAAGTTAGACTGCATCAAGGACGAAGAAAACAATAAGAACATGAAGGGCTCAAATTCTCAAAAGCATGCTCATGGGGGGTGCCGATACCAGCACCTTTTTTAGAGTGCCTATAAGAAACTTCAAGGCATATTAAAAAGAGGTGCCATTAACAACACCTCCATGGTAGTGATCGATAAGTCAATTCTATTAAATCCCGCTATAGAATTTGTGACGCACTTTCCAAAACAATGTGGCATGTTAAAAATTGAGCTTGGAGCATTGTTTTATGCGCAGATGAAGTATATCAACAAGAAAATATATTGAACACGCATAACTTTCTCATCCAAGCTCCATTTCTTATGGGCCATACTATTTTAGAAATGGAATTAAAGTCTCAAGAGCTTGCTCTAGGGGCCTATGTGGGACCGGCAGCCCTTTATGCATGAACTTCATTCTCTCGTCTTAACTCCATTTTTAATGTGCCAAGCTCTATAAATGACAGAAATGACAAGAAAGAACTTCATTCACACATAACTCTCTCATCCGAGCTCCATTTCTATTGTGCCATACTACTTTAGGAATCGCATCAAGTTTTGAAGAGTACTCAAGAGGGCTGCCGGGCACCAGCATCCTTTCGGGAGTACCTTCAAGAAACTTCGTGGCACATCCCTTTGGAATGAAGGTTCTTGAAGTGACATATTTCATTTTGATGTCATTCCGGCAACTCCAAGTTGATATCCGCATGTAGTCTTGTTGGTTTTCTTACTTGCCGACCAAAATTCTTGGTGCTACCAAGGGGGCTGCCGGTGCCGGCAGGGGGTCTATAGTACATATACAAACTGTGAAAACAAGGCCTTTTTAGCCTCTAGTCTTTTGTAATCTAAATCAAGAGATGATAGCAAAGGAAGATAATATATAGCGATGGAAGGAACATTTAATAAATATTGGATTGTTCATCCACAAATACGATTTAAGAGCTAGGTTATTGACCTCGTGAGGCAAGGTACCATCGTCCTATGGATACTCAAATAACAATTTATATGCTTTCCTCGACAAATATGCCATCTATTTAGAGATATCAACTATGAACATCTTAGTTGTGACCACGGTCCTTTGGATAGCTTTAGATTTTGAAATAACCTTAGTAGCTTTTTGCTTATAGGGCCAAGGAGGCCTGCAAGTGTCGGCACCCCTCAAACTCTTCACAATCCTCATTCAATTTTACGGAATCATCTAAAGGAATATCAATGAATAGACTCTAGAATTTCTTCTATGGAATGTTGTCGATCTTTGTTTCATTACGTCTGACATGACATCGAAGTTGAGAAAAGATATTGAAGGTGTGATCTTTAAGAACATCTCAATTGGTGAATGTCTTCATTCAGAATGGCCAATCAACATTCAGAAGTCGACATTTTGTCTATAAAAGCAATTATCTAGGGTATCAGTTTAGGGAGCTTGGTACCTCACATTTTTAATTGTTTTGGTTTTGTACAAGGAGATATGGTCATCCTAAGGAAGCCGTTGCTGCCATAGGTACGAGTCTCATTTATAAAAAGTGACATTTTTATGCACTCAATCACCGTTTAATTGTTCCTAAATCTGATTTAAAAAAAAGTTAAAGATCTTCTATTTGTGCAAAAAAGAGGCTAGATTGACGTGCTATTGGCTTGGAATCATTTTAATTTATCTTTACTTATATTACTTGTTCTTTAAAAAATTGATGGCCTCCGCCATGTCTTTTCGAAAGTCATATCACTTCCGACATATGCCAAGACTATTATACACGCCTTTGCTACAGTGCATTGTCCACCGTCAATTCACAAGGGCCGTGGTTTAAATCTTGGCATTTTTCAGTCTGTAGATGTGGTAGGAATAGAGGGCACTAAACATTCTCTGATGTAGATTTTATCTTATGGTTGTGATTTATGCGAGTAGTGTTCCTCTATCCTATTTGTATATTTTGTACTTCGTTCATTGGCTTCATACACGGTATCGAGATTCTTTGGCCTAGATTTTGATTTATGGCAAATGATATATCCCATACATACATTTTATTGGTGATTGGTCGTAAACATGAACTAGGATAAAATAAGATAAAGAAAAAACAAAAATTAACATAAAAAGACTCACACGTAAAAGATACTTAGTTTCATTCATATCCACATGTGGCAATTGAATGAAATTAAGAGCATGGAATAATTGAGAAATGCCCAAACAATATGAGTTAGTATTTTGTTTTTCTAAATCACCTCCTAAGGAGTGCAGGTAGCGGCGACCCTACTATGAAATCAAGTCTCAAAATATCTAAACATGTCAATGTCCCATATCATTTGTCAAGGCAAAGTAAGTAATCCATGCCCTATTCAACTTCACCCCTATGTATTTATCCACGGTAATAGGCATCCTTTATCATCCTCTATCATTATAATTGTCATTGTAAGGATTTTTTATTGCACTTATCAATCTTTTGTGACGCTTAATTCCACAGCAATAGGATACTATATTCCACTATAGTATTTGTAATTCCTTAATAATGTAAATATTGTCCCCCAGTTATAGGATTACAAAACAAAAATCAACTATTATACTTGATAAAATTCCACGGATTTAGGTCCTAATAGTTTATAATTCCAAAAAAAAAACTAAAAATCTGCCTATATTTCTCTGCTCACCACTCACCGCTCACGCCGGCTACTCTCCGACCGCTCACACGGTCAAGTTCTTGCAATAAGTTGTCCGACAATTCCCAATGACAACTATTGATCAGGACTAGTGGAACAAGTATTGGTTGCAATATCGTACATGAGATCGAAGAGGGGATTGATGGAGTAAGGAATGAAGACGACAATGAAGATGGAGGTGGTTTACATGAGAGAATGCCACGTTTAAGTACCACTACAGATTCCACATCTCGCAGTAGCTCGAGCTTCAGGACTTCAAACACCGATGAAGATGAAGTGAACCGGTCTCTTCCAAGAGAGAGGATTCCATCAACCCAACCGGCGGTGGGAGATACTTTAGGGGAGACGTCTCCGATATCTATAGAGAGGATGCAACATACAAGTGTAGTGGATGTTAGTTTGGCGGCAGTGGCAAGAAGTGGATGCATTTGATGGTCCTAGGCTTGAGATGGGGGAAGAAGAGTTGGACTCAACAACATTGTTTTTGGTGCATAAGAGGATTCCATAACCTTTGATGCCTTCTCAATTAGAGCGAGTATCAGAGACACATAAGACGTTCCGAGTTACTCAAAGTGATACTAGACCAATTTTTCCTTTCGCTCTAAGATCTAGCGTATTGAAGGACATCATTGCATTTTAGGCGGCCTTCTCCTCAGAGCGAGAGATGTCCTTTAATACGGAGGATGGTTTTTTCTACAATGATGATAGCGAAAGGCGTATGCGAGAGGGTGTTTTTGGCAACCACCGATATGTTGATTGTGCGTTCATTAACATTGGAGATACAGAAGATCGTCCAGTGCAGGATCATGAAATGTCCGCTATAGTAGGTAGCGCCATTGGACAGGTGGAGGGAGTCTTTGCGCTAGAAGATGAGCTCTGAGCCCTGGAGCTATGTACTAAAATAGAGCATGCATGCAGTTCAGGTGGCAAATACGTTAGTATAATGCGGTTTAAGATGTGTTTATGGTTTGGTGGGTGGTATACAATTATATATTGGGTGGTCCATATGATATGTTTGATTTTAGAATTTCTCAACAATAGTGTGGAATTGCTTGATTATGTATGTTTTCGCGTTTAAAAAACTGTGAGGTATTTTACACTTTCTTAGAAAATTGCATATATATTTTTGTATCTCTTACACAAAGTATTTGTAGTATAGTACTCTAAAATCCTACAATAACTCAGAACACATTTATAATCTCTTTAGGTACATGATTATAATTTTGTAGTAGGAATTGCAAATTAGATTAGAAATCACATATTTTCTAAAAAATCGTAGCAAATGGATTATATATATATCACTTTTGTAAACATGAAGATGCCAATAATTGACACGACAAACACTGGAATTTTGTGACAAAAAACATACTAAATTCTTGCCAAATTTTGTTTTTTAAAAGTTTTGAGCAAAAAACTTGCGACTGTCTACCAGCAATCAATGCACTTGGCTAAATGCATAATTGCTTAATTACATGTTAAAGTTTCTTGAAATCGACTAGGACGTCTTTGAGCGAAGAAGGGAGCTATATGGAGCCAAAATGTTAAAAGTAGCTTTTTCCAAAATTTACAGTGTAAAAAGGGTTGTATATATATTAAGAATTAGATAGTTAGTGGTATTGTTTACACTAAGTAGCTAATTAATTTTAAAGTACCTATCCATATCTAAGAATAAAAAAATATTGAGAAAAGGGTTCAATTCACACCCTTTGATAGGAGTACACCTTTTCATGAAAAGGTGTCAGAATTCAATTAGAATAGGGAAGAACCTATTGCTAAAAGGTGCAGCCTTTTGAAATTAGGTAGTATATATAGCTACTTTTGTAGGCATTATGTGCCATTAGCACAAGGAAGATTGGATTGAGTCCTAGCTTAAGTAGAAAAGCTAGTTGGTGACTCTTAATGTTGTAAGAGCACTTATATTTTAATATATATCAATTATTGTATTTGCATGTGTTAAAGTCTTGTGTGTGACTTCAATCATATGTATAAGTGTAATAATATTATATATTCCTAGATTAAGCTAGAAATTGTGTGTTTACGAGTTAATCATAATTGTTTGTGAGATTCATGTGAATTAATGTATGATTAATTGTCTTAATCCATCAGAGAGAGTAATGCATGAATGATTGATAAAACTTGAAGTATAAGTGTGGAATCTTAAGAATCTTAACTCATAAGTAAGTTATCTTATCCATGTGTACTTAGGTAACTTAAGTCTACATTGAGTAGGAACTTGAGCATAAGTGATAAACCTTCAATTTGAAAGATATAACTCAAGGTATGCAAGTGTAGGAGTGTAGGTCACTATCTACATTGAGTAGGAACTTGAGCATAAGTGATAAACCTTCAATTTGAAAGATATAACTCAAGATATGCAAGTGTAGGAGTGTAGGTCACTACTTACATTGAAGTGTTAAAGATTAATTGAAAAAATAGACTTCAGTCAGAACCTTAAATATAATTAATTTTGACTTGGTCTAACTTGTCTGTTGTTTGAGACTAATACTTGTCATTAGGACATGAGTACGTGAGCCGTTGGACGTACATGAACAATAGAGCTTCTTTTACAAGATAAGCTCGGAATTTCTAAGAAAATTAATTAAGGATCAAGTAATGAGTACAATGGATAGAATCGTTAGCCAAAGATAGCTAGGTCTAGGAGTCTAACCAAACACATTCACAGTTGTTAAAGAACAAGGCTCTTTCTAGGCACTTAGATCCTTGGGAAATAAGCCTTAAGAGTGTAATGCTACTAGTGATGTGTAAAAAGACTTAAATCTCTAAAATCAGTACGGAATTTTAAGAAAATTAATAGGAGACATCTTTTAATGCACAATTAGAGCATAACTACTTAACATTAGACAAAATATCATCCCGGAGAGCGAATCTAGATTTAAGAGTGAATCTTTGGTGTTTTGAGAGTAAAAAATTTACGCTTTACAATAGCCACCTCTTGCTTGGTAGACATCAAGAGCTCTTTAACCCCTAAATTTCTATGACAAATTCCCACAAAAACACTTTAAAACTGTTGATTCTAGTACAATGAGTAAGGAAGGAATTTTTTTTTTAATATTCAGCTTTGATCGCATGGATTTTAAGATTAGAGTGTTTGAAGAAGAGAAAATGGTTCATTTTCTTCCCTGTGTTGAGTAGATCAGCAGACTTTGACTTCACTTGGTGTCAAGCTTTTGCAATACACAAGGTCTAAATTTTAAACCATCATCTTAAGCATGCTATTAGTTCCGTGTACACCAATTTTCAGAAGTAGAGAAGGGGTGTAGCATATTCAAAACAATTGTGCAAGGAATGAAGGTTTAAGAATTGTTGATTCACGTTATATTTCTTTGTGAACTCAATATGTTTTAGAATGATAATCCAAACAGTCAATAGGAAGGTTTACACCACGTTTTATAGAAGAAAAAATAAAAAGTAAAAAATACTAAGATCTCTAGTTCTAATGTAGAAAAGAAGAAGTTTCTTGGTATCTTGCTTGACAATGTGTGACAATGTTTGAATTTTTTTGACTTGGATTAGCATGCTATTTGTCACTAAAGACAAGAATTATTTTTTGACATTATGAAAAGAAATAACATTATTTTATCAAAATTGAAAATCTCACAATCAATAGAATGTTCTAGCAAAAGCTTTTGGAGTTGCTGGATGTGCCCAAGCTCGCCAAGTTTTGCTTAAAGATGGAAGAACTTTTGCATTGATTGTTTGATTTAGGTGAAAATTGTAGCGACACAAAGCTTATGGTAATTTCAAATCTCCAATAAAAATCTCAAAAAATGAATTTCTAAATTGACATCGTAGGAACGTACCCAAACCTCCAAGAGTCCCCCAAGGGGACTTTTGGAAATTTAGGGGTTAAGGCATAGAGCATTTCAACTTCCTAACAACATCAAACTCTATATTGTACCAAATTTCTAGGATCTTCTTCCGTAAGTCACTTTTACTAGTGAGTTTTCTCTCAAACCTTCTGAAACTACGATCTAGTTCATTCCAAAGATGTTCTATTGGATTGAGGTCAAGTGGTTGCGAAGGGTGTTCAATAAGCTAAAATTCTTGAACACACAACAAATCTACAATATAATGTGCGGTGTACTTTGGATCATTGTCATGTTGGAAAATAATGTGATCCTCTTTTAAACCTTACATTTGTATAGTACCCATAAGTTCTATCTCTAAAATGTTGCGATATACATATTTATCCATCTTTCCTTCAATTTGATGAAGTTTGCCAGCTTCTTTCCAAATCATATAATCCCAAACCATTATGTTTCCTCCTCCATGTTTGAATGTAGATTGCACATATTGACCTAAAAGACATTCTCCACTCTTTCTCTAACAATATTGTCACCTATCTGGGCCGAAAAGATTGAATTTGGACCCATTAGAAAAAAAATGACATGAGCCTAAAACAACCAATCTGCATGTTTGCACTTGTTTGCCCACTGCAAACGATGTGCTCAATGTTTCTATGTCAAAAGTGGCTTCTTGGTCTTCACACATGCTTTCAACCCTTGCCTTTGAAGACTTCTTTTAACCGTATCATCACTCTATTGCATGCCCTTAGGTCGTAAAACTCTTCCTACACCTGCCGCTATATTAGTATTTTGTCATGTAATCTCCTCACAATGTCACGATCACCACGTTCTTAAAAAATTCTAGATCTATTGGGTGAATTTTTCTCTCTTAGGCTCCCTCTCTCACAAAACCTTCGCACTATGTCGGAATAAGTGCTTTGAGGAATGCCCAAAACTGTTGAAATCTCACTATATGAGTTGCCTTGCTAATACATCTCAAGAACTGCCCTACGCTGATTCTCAACCCTTCTAGGAGCCATAGAATACCACCAAAGGTCTCTCCAAATCTTACAAAAAAAATCCAAAACAAAAAGCCTCACAAGTGCACTTGTAATGAGATGATAGTCGTCTGCATAATTTATGTGCATATTAAGTTGCACACACCTCTTCATGATTCTTGCGTGTATAATCTCTACAAGTGGAAAATTTTGAGGGGATCAATGTTAATTAGGTACCATGTAGTGTACCAAATATAGCTAGCCCAAAAAATCTCTTACCAACCCACCAACTACGCTACAGTCAACACAAATTGGAGAGATGCTTCACTATCTAGAAATATTTGTTTGCCACTACACGTACCTCTTATTTGTTTCCTAAGAAGATTCTCCAAAGTTCACCGAGGTTCACTAGAGTTCACCGGATAAAGTCAAAAAAAAGGTTCAAATTGGTAAGTTCTACGGCATAAAAAGGAGGCTTACAAACCGTTTGCTTGAGAGTCCAACAATCCATCAAGCAATGCTCGTCGAGGCTTGTGGGTGTGAAGGGAGGTTCCGTTAGGCAGGAGGGGGCCCGAGAATAGGCCGTCGGGGCTCATGAGCATCGCCCTAAATAAGGGCTACCCTTGTCACTACACTAAAAATCTCATTTGGTGTATCCACACTAATTGAATTGTAATTGCTATAACTTTCTACTCTTGATGAATATTTTTCATTAACTAGGTCTACAATAATCTGCCTTTCTGAGTAATATAGATAGTAGTGCTCTTACTAAAATTCTTCATCACGAGTGAAAAACTATAGCGCTTCCAAATCATGTGGTGTTGAAATACTAATTGAGACTTTTAGCGTACTCTTGATCCTTTTGGCGCTCCCATGTGGCGCGAGTTTGGGGTGCACGTG
The DNA here is from genome assembly GCA_963971425.1 of Bryoerythrophyllum caledonicum. Taxonomy (NCBI): domain Eukaryota; kingdom Viridiplantae; phylum Streptophyta; class Bryopsida; order Pottiales; family Pottiaceae; genus Bryoerythrophyllum; species Bryoerythrophyllum caledonicum. The sequence continues at coordinate 15,464,924 of OZ020516.1, forward strand.
GTAACTTCACTCGTCAAAAAGCAAACGCACATGCAACCAGACAGAGCTCCCATCTGGACCCCAACGTCAAATGATGGGCCCCATCTGATGTAAAATTTTGTTTTCTTACATTTTAAAGTCACACATTGGGAACACTATAGAACGACCGTGCCCACTTGGGTACTCGCTTGGGAACGCACTTGGGAAGATTGGGAACACATGAGAACAATGTGGGAACACACTAGGAACGGATAAGTTACAAAGATGGTAAAAATTGTAAAGTCGAAGAAAGGTAAACAAATGGTTTGGTTTGTAACCAAACTAAGGTAAGCCCCCCTAATAACCAACAAAAACCCATAGCCAACGCCTAAAAAATTGGAGTATATCCAACCCTCTTCCATCCCATTACCACCAACTCAGCTCCATATGGAGGTTTGCTATTAGTCAAGACCCTTACATTTGGTCGTTGGTTATGGGGGGTACCTACTGTTGGCCACCCACTAAACATGGCTGCATAGTTTGAAAATTCATAACTAATTCGATTTTCATCAAAAAAATATGAAATCACTTGGGTTGGAATTGTAATTCTATTGGCTATCACTGAAAAATAACAGAATAATTATCTCCTCTCTCCAAATATGCACATTCCTTAACTTGTCGGTTCTAAGAGCTTACCTTAGTTTTCCACCTCAACCCGATACGGGTTACCAAACCCAGCCCCGTATGGTGCTCAAGTGCGTATGCTTAAAGAGTGCCTACCAAAGAGTGCCGGGTTTCGGAGGAGCGTCATGTGTGTGCTTGTGCCAGTGATTGGGTGGGGCTGCTCGCAGGTTGTGTTGTTGCACGTGAAGGAGGCGTCGAGGATAGTTTGTAGCCTGTCTCCGAGGCGGTTAATCCTCTCGAGAGACAGACAGTCTTGACTCAGAAGCAGCGGTAGCCGTCAGAGACCATTCTACTCCGCGTCGACGTCCTCTTCTGTTGCGGCCATGGACGATTACGACGTGTTCTTAAATTACCGCTCGCTTGATGCGAGGGACTTTGTATCCCACTTGTACGTCGCGCTCAAGTCGGCCGGGTTGGGTCCGTTCATGGCCAGGAGATGCTTTGCGAAGGGAGTCGGTCTTAAGAGATCCATTGATGCGGCGCTGGAAGTGGCACGGGTGCATGTGGCGGTGGTGTCGGGAAGGTACGCGGAGTCCAAGTATTGCTTGAGAATATTGGTGGCCATGTTGAGGAGCGGCAAGCCGGTGATTCCCGTGTTTTATGATGTGGAGCCCTGGGACTTGCGGTTGGTGGAGAAGGGGTTGCTTGCAGCGGCATTTGGGAAGCACAAGCAGAGGGAGCCAAGGGAGCAAGTGGAAGAGTGGGCCGATGCTCTTCGGAAGTTGGCGGGCATCAATGGATTTCGCTTCCGATTGAATGATGACAATAGGTGAGGCGATTCTTCTCATATCCGTGCAGGGTGATACTAGTGTACATGTTTGTGAATTCCATGGGAGTCGTCGTATGTCATGGTTGAGCTTGATTTCATCACATTTGAATGATCATTCTTAATGACATGTAGAGTATAGACCTTCTCTTTGAGATTCTTGTGTCCAGAGGACGGAAAGATCAAGTTTTGGAACTCTCAACAGAAGTATGGCTTGGTCTGTAATTCCTTTGAAGTGAGATTGTGTTAATTGTTGACTCTCTTATCTTTTTATTTGATGAAATTATAATCCAGTGAAAGTGGTATGAAATCCTACACTTGGGTCAAACTTTTAGTTTCAAGTGGTAATGAGTTTTAAGACTAATGGCTGCTCAATTTTTGAGTTTGGGCATTAGGGATGAAGCGGCGTTTGTACAAACAGTGGTGGATGCAGTGCAGAATTGGTTGGGCCTTGTTCCGTCAACGTTGGTCTCGGAAGCTAGTGCGGCCATGAACGATTACGGCGTGTTCATAAACCACCATGGGCGTGATGTGAGGGGGTGCTTTGCATCCCACTTGTACGCCGCGCTCCAGTCGGCTGGGTTGAGTCCGTTCCTGGAGAAGGAATCCTTGGTGATGGCAGACGATGGTTTGAGATCCACTAGTGCGTTGGAAATGGCAAAGGTGCATGTGGCGTTGGTGTCAAAAGGGTACGCGGAGTCCAAGTTATGCTTGAGTGAGTTGGTGGCCATGATGAGGAGCGGCAAGCCCGTGATTCCCGTGTTTTATGATGTGGAGGTTTGGCAACTGCGGGATGTGGAGGAGGGGTTGTTTGCAGCGGCATTTGGGAAGCACAAGCAGAGGGAGCCAAGGGAGCAAGTGGAAGAGTGGGCCGATGCTCTTCGGAAGTTGGCGGACATCTCTGGATTTCGCTTCCGATTGAATGATGACGATAGGTGAGGCGATTCTTCTCATATCCGTGCAGGGTGATACTAGTGTACATGTTTGTGAATTCCATGGGAGTCGGTGTATGTCATGGTTGAGCTTGATTTCATCACATTGGAATGACATGTAGAGTGTAGACCTGCTCTTTGAGATTCTTGATAAGATGAAAGCATTGGTATGTTTCTAGAGGACGGAAAGATCAAAGAGTAGTTTGCAAGTTTGGAACTCTCAAAAGAAGTAGGAATTATGAATATGGCTTGGTCTATAATTCCTTTGAAGTGAGATTGTGTTGATTGTTGATTCTCTTATATTTAAGACTACAGTGGTGTTGTTTTTTGAAACTAATGGAGAGTTACTCATTGAGTTTGGGCATTAGGGATGCAGCGGAGGTTGTACAAGAAGTGGTGGATACGATAGATGCTTATCCTAAAGACGTGATAAGCTGCTTATCAGGTCTCGGAGGGCCCTGTTCTGTGAACGCTGGTCATGACTACTCGGAATGTAGTGTCAGTGAGTGGACCTCAACTAGATCAGATGGCCTTGGTCTCAATGATTCTGCTCAAGTTGGAAATGCTGCTGCAATGGAGAAGCTCGATTTGTACTTTAGGCTTGGAGAAGACTGTCTGGGAGCAGTGCAGAGGGTTTCTTCGCATAAATTCAATGAACAGCAATGTGGAAATCTTGCTGACAAACTCCAAATGGTCGTCCGGAGCGCAAGCTTGTACTTAAATGTGTTACGAGGTGATCTTGGTTCGTCCATGGATGTTGCTAAGGTGGTTGAAGTCTTCAGGTTTCTGCTTGCTTTAGCAAAGCAGATCGAGAGCTTTGTGCAAGGTTGTTGCAAAGATCCTTGGATCCAAAGTGCGATGACGCTGACAAATGTTTGGGAGTATGTTGCGTCAGTAGGGTTCAACCTGGAACTGTGCAGAGTTGCCTTCTGTATGGAATGTGCAGCAACTAGATGCCTAACCCTGGATGAAGTCGAGGAAATCCACAAAGTTGAAGTTGAAGTAGTGAAGAAGAAGGCCTTTTCTGATGTGGACGCCTTATCTCAAAAGATATTACTGGAAGGGCCTTCTATGAGCAATGAAAATAAGGATCTGGCTTTCTATCTGCTCCAGAGACTTAATCAAGTGAAACCAATTCCAGGTGCAATACTCGAGTTATCTGAGGGCAGCACTGCTTGGTTTGGAAGATTGTCTGAGTGGGTGAAACCCTGTGAGCAATTGGGAAGAGGTGCGTCAGGGACTGTTCATAAGGCAATCTGGTTGGGAACACCAGTTGCGAGGAAAACGTTTGATGGCAAAGAAAACCCAGACTTCATGAAGGAAGTTGAAATCTTATCAGCATTGAGTCATCCGAACGTCATGTCTATATTTTGTTCTGGAAAGACTAGCCGGGGTTGTTGTTCCATTATCATGGAATTGATGCACGAAGATCTTCATATTCTAATGGAGAGAAGGTTGGGGGAAAAGAACTCTCCATCATTTGGTTGTCCTTCACCATTCCCTATTTTGGGAGCTGTTGATATTATGCTTCAAATTGGTGAAGGAGGAAAGTACCTTCACGATCAGAAGATTGTTCATAGGGACTTGAAGTCCATGAATATTCTTACCAAGAACTTGAGTGGAGAAGAATTGGATGGATATGTGCATGTCAAAGTGGCCGACTTTGGTTTGTCGAAAACAAAGGAGAAAAGCATCAGGTATTCTTCTTGGACGTACAATGTAGGTTCGAGTAGATGGATGGCACCTGAAATTATAAGATTGGGTGGAAGTGATCAAGGAAGTTCATCAAGGATTGAAGGGCCAAAGCATCCTTTCAAACGGGACATTTATAGTTTTGGAATGGTATGTTTTGAAATCCTTACCGGCCATGTACCTTTTCCTATTCACGATGAGAGAGAGGTCAAACGACGAGTTCTACGGGGTGAACGTCCAGAATTACCTAAGGATCCTCATAAGTGCCCTCCACCGTTAAAAGAACTGATTGAAAGCTGTTGGAGCTCGAACCCTGAAGAACGCCCGACTTTTATGGCCATTTGTTCAGCACTGAAGTACTTGAAATATTTACTGATGAGATCTTGTAAGTTCTTACCGATCATCTTTATTTATTTAAGAAGAATATGTCTATGAAAATGTCTTATTCCATGTTTTAACACTGCACTACTTTAGATTGTCTAGGTGAAACGATCAGAAAACCTGAGCAGTCAAGGCTGAGCTGTGCGGACGTTTCTGGTACAATGGGACCTCTATGAGTAAAGTATATTCGAGATACAACTCCTCATGAAGATGAAGATACTAAAGCAACTGGCGAAAATCTCAAGGTAAGGCGGTTATCTCAATCCTATGTCATTTCAAATCCAGCACAGTTTTAAATGGAAAATATTAAAAACCAATCGTGTGCTTTTGTTGAGTTTCTGCTTCGAAATGTTGCAGGACCTCCAGACAATTCTAGAGGACCAAGGCGATGAAGACAATGATGTGCTAGGTGTGGGTGGTGTGGAGTTTATTGCTGAGAAAGATGTGGATTTGTCTTCCACACGTTGGATAAGCTTCTGGGCACATCTTCCAAGAGGTTTTGTTGAGGTGGTCCGTGGAGAAGTATAGGATGGCCTTGCAAGCCCCTGACAAGCTTGAAAGGCAAGCCAACAAGTCAGTGCTCGACCATAGCAAGGAGCTGGAAGTGAAGGACCTGGATGATTTCATCGTTCAGCTTCGACACCTGGAGAAGCAGCAACTGGTACATCAAATTGGAAGTTTAGCGGGTTTTTGTCAAGAGTAGCCCATGAGAAGGCCAACATAGCGCATATATGGAGTGAGAAGTTGTTGCGACCTACACCGCTCGCAGTATATCTCCCTTGGACGTTGAGAGTGGATCCTGCTACCTTGAGATACGAAGAGTACGTGGACTCTTGGCAGGTTTGAGCCGGCATAAGTTCGAAGAGGAGGCTGCTACTCTGGCATATGTACAACACCGAAATGTGGTGCGTGACAATGGTTCATGGCGAAGTATAAGACGAGCTTGCTGGCCATGGAGTTGATGGATCACGACCACCGCAGCTCTTTGAATCAAGGATTCAAGAGCTTAGACCAGGCTTTCCCTCCTTCCCAACGGATGCAGCAATCGACATGAACTTGCAGATTGCACAAGCCATGAAACACTCGAGAGATTATTTTAAGATCACAAGATTCTACACAGGGATCTGAAGGCCAATGTCCTCGTGAAAGCCAAGACATATTCATGTGGGAAATCGAGTTCTACGCTTCTGAGAAAGTGCAAAATGCTATGTGTGTAAACTTGCAGATTTGGTCTAGCCACAAGTCATGAATTGCAGTAGGTATTTGTGGTAGATTGGATCTATTAATTCATTAGTGGAAAGCTTTGGTAACCAAGCGGGTGACACCATGACAGGAGGTTATGCTTTGAGTTTTACCTGCCGACATGTTTAGAATAGAAGCGTTTGTTTGTAGCTATTCTCTGTATGTGAGTATTTGATTTATTTGTCAATGTATTCCTAGGTTATCCAAGAGTTATGATTTTTGCAAAGTCCGCATGTAATATGAAATGCAGAGTTCGCAATCTGGTTCCTCACGGGACACACTCAGCAACCAGACTCTCGTCGCCTGACCCCTAAAGCCCTGAAGAGTTGATCGACCTAAATTATGAGATCCTTCATGTAATCTGCTGTTGAAAAGGCCGTCTATAACATGGATCACAAGTGCGCAAGACCCTGTGTATGCAATTTTTCTACGGTTTCTGAAGCAGAGGGCTACAACACTCAGATCTACACACAACCTCTCAACAACTTTCCAAAGAGAGTAAAGGGCATGATGCTCCAAAAAACTGCAGAATCCTGCAACTAAGGCGCACTCGTCTCACAGGAAAGCTGAAAGCTATTAATCTTAGAGAAAAGGTCGACAATAAAAAATTAAGTCAAGAGGTTTATTGGAGACAAAATGGGCAACAAGCATCATATGTGGGTAGTCAAGGGATCAAAAGTTCTTGGAAGCCGCAATTATTCCACAGATCTAGCAGCTGGTCACCCTCTACAACTAATCTAGCAGACTACTCTTTCACAATCAAAGCATCTCGTCCGGGGCCCACACCGATGTACGTGCACGGTAGGCCAGTGAGCTCTTCAATTCTCTCCACGTATCTTTGTGCCGCAGCTGGAAGCTCGTCATACGACCTCACGTTGGTGATGTCCTCCTTCCACCCTTCCAAACTTTCATATTCAACCTGTCCACATCAAACGCCATCAGAAAGAACACGACCACAGAAAGGAAATAATTATCCTCCACGAGTAGGAAAAAAACTACTAGTTCCAGAAACACAGGACGTACCTCGACTTGCTCGAGAATAGATAGATCGGATGGGAAAGACCTCAGCTTGTCCCCTGCTGGAGTTCTGTAGCCAACTCCCAGCTTGATCTTGGCCAGACCAGAGAGGACGTCAAGCTTTGTAAGATTGATAGCAGTGAATCCATTTATAGTACAAGCAAAGTTTAGGGCGACTATATCCAGCCAGCCACAACGACGAGGTCTTCCTGTGGTGGTTCCCCACTCAAACCCAGCCTTCCGAAGCTCCTCTCCTTCATCGCCGAAAAGCTCTGTTGGATAAGGCCCTGAGCCAACTCGTGTCGTGTATGCTTTCGCCTGCACAATTCATGATGCACATCTGAGTCTAGAAACAGTTCAGGGAAGTTCCACAAGAGTGACAGGGGGGAGAACGTACCACACCAACAATATCACCAAGGCGGTTGGGTGCCATTCCCAGACCGGTACATATCCCACCGACCGAAGGGTTCGAAGATGTAACAAATGGATATGTTCCGAAATCAATGTCGAGCATGGTGGCTTGGCCTCCCTCTATCAGGATTCGCTTTCCATCGGCATAAGCGCTGTTCACGTAGTCCACGGTGTCGACAATGTACGGCTCCAGCCTCTCCGCATACTTGGCGTACTTCTCCACCTCAGCGTCCACGGTTGCGGCGGAATACTCAAAGCCCTTGAACCGAGCTGCAGCATCACGGTGGAGAATGTCCAGCTTCTCCCGGAACGTGTCCAAATGACGTAGGTCACCGACTCTGACGCCGTTGCGGATGGCTTTGCTAGCGTAACAGGGACCGATTCCACGCTTCGTGGTCCCGATCATCTGACCAGCTAGTTCGACTTCCCGTAAACCATCGACCTCCTTGTGTAGATCGAACAGCAAATGCGCACGGTCGGACACGAGCAGACGCCCCGTGCACTTGACTCCCTTTGCCTCCAGGTTATCAATCTCCGTGAAAAAGCCTGCGGACAAACATCTGAAAATGAGTAAAAGAACAGCACTCGTGAAGGTTTCAAACGTGTGGATGTGGATCTACCTGGGAGATGAATAACTACTCCGTTCCCAACCACGCATGTGGTCTTCTCATTCAGGATTCCGGAAGGCACCAAGTGAAGTGCAAACTTCACGCCCTCATCGTTGTAGATGGTGTGACCAGCGTTTGCGCCTCCCTGAATATAATGAAACATGCATCATACATGTAAGTCGCACTTGCAGCAACAGAGAAAAGCAAAAGCAAAATATCCACTGGACTAAAAACCCAAACATCTCCAAATGTATTGAGCGTCAGATGCAGAAATGTCACTCACGCACGCACGCCCGTTTAAGGACATGGTTCAGGTGAATCATCGAAAGGTGATCATCACACGCCACACGAGAAAAAGCAACACACAAGAAAGACAAACTTAGACGCAGCATCAGACGCAGAAATGCCACTCACGCACGCACGCCCTCAAGGACATGGTTCAGGTGAATCATCGAGAGATGATCGTCACACGCCATGACCAAACACCGTGGAAAAAACTAAACACACATTGTGCGGCATCAGATGCAGAAATGTCACTCACGCATGCACGCCCCATCAAGGACATACACCTCAGGTGAATCATCGAGTTATGTTATCATCACACGCCACACGGAAAAAAAGCAACAACCGAAAAAGCAAAACTTTCGAAACCTAAAAACACTCCCCGAGGATGTGGCGTCAGATGCAGAAATGTCACTCACGCCTGCATGCCCCGCGAAGGGCACACATCTCAGGTGAATCATCGAGTTATGTTATCGTCATGCGCCACACCCCAACCAACCAATCAACCCACCTCACATCAACAATGCAGCAAATCCATCTCACCAAAAACACAAAAACACCTCCACAGAAACACAAACCCAAACTAAAAACTCCACAGGCGAATGTGTCCACCACACCTGGCACCGAGCGACGACGTCGAAGCGCTGCGCGAGGATGTCGACGAGCTTGCCCTTCCCCTCGTCCCCCCATTGCGTCCCAAGCACCGCGCACACCTGCTTGAGCCCGCTGAACGCGTCGTCCTCGCGGCGGTTGGCCCCGTCAGCCTGGACGGCGGCCTCGCGCTCTATCGCCTGCGCCTCGCAGCGCACGCCTGCCGTCTTCACTGCACTACGCACCCACACCACGGGCGAGAACGAGAACGAGCCAATGCCGCTGAGCCTGCGCGCGGAGCTCTTCTTCCCCTGCTGCTGCGGCGGCGCGGCCACAACGGCCTGCGAGGCCACCGCTGCCATGGCCATTGTCCCGGAACGGAGGAGGAGCGAGAGACTACGCGAGAGCGAGGCTGCTGCTGCTGCTGCGAGAGCAACAGGACAGAATGTGGTTCGGGTGCAGCACCCAAACAGAACAGTGCGCGCTTTGGGATGCACAGCTTCCTTAAACCCTAAACCTCAGAGTCTTTGAAGGGCCAATTGCAGCGGATTGGAAGATTCCGTTGCAGCCCTCTCCTTTGTCTATTCCCTTCATAGCATCTGCCCTTGCCTTCTCCTGTACGCCACGTCGGATTCCATTTTATATTTATTTTTTAATTTTTATTTTTATTTTTATTTTATTTCTTTGGCACACGAGAGTTGCTTTATTGACAACTTTTGGCGATTCCTGTCTAGCGAGGGAAGATTTTACAGCCAGGGATCAAACTTGCAACCTTGTGTCTTTGGATAGCTCGTACTATCACCTGGGTGGTTTAGGGTCATTTAGGACCCTCTTTTCATTTATTTTGATATAAAAGCAAGGAAATTTTATAATTTTTCAACTATAATATTAAAAAAAATTGATTAAATTATTTAGTTACTAACTTTTAATTATTTTTTTATGATTTTATAAATTTTAACCTTTTATTAACATTTTGGGTTGTTGATGGCTAGCATTTGAGTTGTCAGGGTATAATGACCCCCTTGTTGCCACTCGAGGGGATGGCGGGAGATAGATGTGGTGATTCTTCTCCTTGTTTCCCTTGCCACATTCCCCTACGAGTGATGCTATCTTGGGAGCGGTGAACGATGAGCCGTGAGCGGTGAGTAAAAACTAAATAGTAGAAAATTAATTATTTTGTATTTTTCTTCAAAAAGAATGAAAGTGTTACCTATTACTAAACCCTAAACCCTTAATCTTTAACCCTAAATCCTAAATCTTTAACCCTAAACCCTAAATTTGAGTGCTCAATGCTCACAGCTCACCATTTACCGCTCACAGAATAGCAATCCTCCTAGGAAAACTAGGACATCCATTCCTTTGGGAAGCGATAGAGGAATGATGATGATTATGTGCGGCCTTTATGAATCAATTGCTCAATTACATCCATGAGCATCCAATTTGGATGTCTTCGCTACCAATCAAAATCTATACTTTTGCCATGCATCAACTAATACCAACACTCTTTGTAGCACTTTAAATATCTCCATTCTTTACTTGAATAGAGAGCTACTAAATGGTAGTGGTGCATCTTGAGCATAATTGAGTTGTTTTTTAAGTTCGGTTTCTACTACAGATGGTCTTCAATTATAGTTGAATTGAAGAAAAAAGGGTGATTTCAGGGATGTTGCGTTCTATTCTTTTTGGTATTGCCCTTGTCTTTCTTTTCCCCTCTCTAAATTGCTCTCTAGTTTCCCCACTCTCTAGTGCATTTTGGACCTAGATATAATTGGTAATTAATGTTATGTCATTACCGTGCAAAGGGGGTCATAACATTCTTAGCTCCATAAACCTTCTCTTGTACGATGGTGGCAAATCTAGGGCTTAATCAAGTTATTTCCATGAATTTATTTCAATTGTAAACCATCTCTAGCTCAAGTTGGGCACAAAGAGTCATAATTTAATGAGGTTTACAATTCATTTTTTTTGGTAGGGCCTTGTCTTCCTCCTCCCTTTTCTAGTTAGTCCTCATGTTATTGCATTTTGCACCTTAATAGGACCTGTTCGCACTAGTATTAAAGTGACGTTTGCAAAATGAATCCAGATGCAGCTTTAGACTAGATTCATTTGCTAACACCAGTTTTAACTCCAAGTGCAAACAAATCCTAAGACTTTCAACTAGTAATTAATGTTATGGTACCAATTCTTTTACAAGGGGGCCCTAGGTGGAGGTCAAGGCCAGAATGTTGGCACGTTTGTTGTAATAATATTTGTTTTGTTTTGGTGAAGTTTTATCTGATGTTGTGCTTGGAGTGCACTTGATTATAAGGCGTTTAAAGGGAGAGGTGTGAAGGGATGGTGTCATATTGAAATGGATAAATTCACCAAATATTCTACATAGTGTGTATTCACCTTGAGAAGTCCTTTAACTTGGTTACTATATTCACACATTAGAGATATTTGAAAAGTTAGAAATAATGTGGAGCAGTCCGTAATCATATTTAAGCCATATGGGGTCAAAAAGCACATTGTATGTCAAAGTAAACTATGCATAAAGATGAGGAATTGAGAATAAAGCTCAAATTATGAGCAATTCTACAACTTCAATCTCAAAGATGCCAAACTCATGTAGAATTTGAAAGCCCAAAATCCATCACATCCTAGAATTAAGTTGTAGAGTATATGGTATTTGTCATGAGCTGGATTAGATTTTGTAACCCCTATGCTCAAAAGCTAGGATGAGAGTGAGTAAAAGAGAGAAGGCATGCTATGGATGACTAGGACATGCTTGACCCAAAACCGCACTAACATGTTGAGGATTTTTAACAAGACCACCAACTCACAAGCACGAATGAGGTGGAGCAATCCATAACTCCAAACCTTCATAACTCAATGCAGCTATTCATTATTTCTAGTTACATTTTTTCGAAATTAATGTAAGACTTCACCATTTCATACATACTCTATTCATGCATTTCATTGGTGCAGAAAAAAAAGAGCATGAAACTCAAGACAAACAACTGTTTTTTTGTTTGTTCAGAATTACCGACAGTTGAAAGCAGATAGGAAAGAGGATCAAAAATCATATGAAGATGAGAAAGACAGAATTAGTGTCAATGTACAATCCTGTTGAGGAGAGCCTCTACCTTGCACAAATGTCTGGCAAACATCCTCATCTTCCAAACAGTGGTGTTGATGACATGTATAACTTGAAAGACCCGAAGGCAAACGGTTACTACTGTCACCTCTCAGTGAAAAATGCAAGAGAAGGACAAGTTATGCTGCATGAGAGATACAGATTGGATCCAGGATTGAAATCACCGAGCGGCGATCAGAATTACCGACAGTTGAGAGCAGATAGGGAAGAGGATCAAGAATCATATGAAGATGAGAAAGACAGAATTAGTGTCAATGTACAATCCTGTTGCGGAGAGCCTCACTTCACTATGGCATTCACTATACTAGAAGTGCAGGACTTGCCTGCGAGCGTGAAGGGGATGCCTTGATAGCAAGCGACACCGCTGGCATTGGTGGCCAAGTCAGGTTGAATCTTCTCGAACTGCTTCTTCTTGGGATTGAGAACCTCCTCCGGGGCGCCTTCGAACCCTGCCACGGTCACCTTCTCTCCGATCTTGGCCTCGGCCGGCGGCACAACGGGCTCACATTCGGTGTGATCGCTGTTGGAAGCACACAGCACGAGACCGGAGGACATAACATCACGCACCTTACCGGGTTTGACATTGGTGAGGACGAGCACCTTCCGGTTCAGCATCTGATCCTCCGTGAGGAACTTGGCCAGCCCGCTCACAATTTGCCTCGGGGCGGCTTCACCGATGTCGATCTCCTCCACGTACAACGCATCGGCGCCCGGGTGCTTCCACACCTTGGTGATCACGCCTACTCTCACATCCAGCGCGCTGAAGCTCGAGTCGCTCTCCTTCTTCACAGCCGGCGCCTTCTCCTTCTTCTTCTTCTCCTCCTTCGCCTCCCCCTCCTTGGCAGGTTTCGGAGCTCTCTGTGCAGGCTTGGGCGGGTTGAACTTGGGTTTATTTACAGGCACCACCGGGTACACGGCCTGCTTGCTCTGCACATAGTCGATCCATCGCAGCACATGCACCAGGTGCGTGAAATCGTGGGTCTTCACGTCCACGGCCTCGTGCAACCCAGCGAAACAGCGCAAATCCGCATCCGTGATGGCCATCCCCAGGCCCGCCACCACGGACCGCGTCTCCAAATGCGCGTTCAGCTGCTGCAGCTTCGCATCTACAGCTTCGTCCCCCTTCCCCAATTCGTCAGCGAATGCGACCCACGTCGCTACCCCTCCCTGCAACTCCTCCGTCACTGCTCCCGTTCCGCCACCTCCACCCTTCAATTCCAGCTTCGCAAACTCCTTCATGAGGCTCTGCTCTCGCTGGGTGCTCGTCATCTTCTCAACTCCACCACCGAAACTCCAACAAACTCAACAAAAATACACGCAATCTGATGTTGTTTCCTAGGGTTTAATGGCTAGGGTTTCACTTCCCCGTCCGCTGGATCCCCTCGCGGACCATCGGCCGGAGCCTCCTACCGCCCCGAAGTGAACAGAAAAAAATGGACGAATAACATTTTTTCCATATTTTCATCCAACCTAACATTCTTCTCCGACGTCCTTCTCCGACAAGGGTTTTGTTGCTGGTCGCTGGCACCAGGAAATCGATTTTCGAGATTATTTTTTTTCGTTTGGAGGTCGTTAGCGGTTTCGGAGGTAATTTATTGGATTTTTTTTGGGTTTAGTTTTGAGAGGTCTTGCGGGTTATGTGATAGGTTTTGTGGGTTGATGAGTAATGTGGTTGTGTTGCGGCGATGGTTTTAACGTTCGTATTGAAGCGTGTGGTCTTTGGTTGCAGAGGAGCTGCGTCTGTGTTCTGAGGAGGGTTTGCGCATCTGGTCGCAATGTATGGGGGCGGTAAGTGCCTTATCTCCTGATTAGCACAAGAGGGTTTCATCTCTTCAATCAACCATAGCTGCATTGGAGTACTTTCTATCTGTATGGAGGTTTAGAGAAGTTTAGCCCTATTAGGGTTTCTGTTGATCGGAGGAAGCGGACCATTTGTTGATCGGACGTGAGTTTGGCGCAGAAGGAAGTTGTCATGATTCGTCGCATAGGTTTTTTTGTATATCTGTGAGGTTTATGAGGTTTTTGGTTGTGCAGATGAGGTATCGGCGATAGTGTTGGACCTCGGTTCACAGTCGTGCAAAGCAGGGTACGCGGGGGAAGATCAACCCAAGAGTGTGTTTCCATCGGTGGTGGGCTCGGTGGAGAGCGCAGGAGTGGTGCCTGATGGAGAAGGGGACACTGACATGGAGGCGAAGAAGCCTGGAGAGGCTGAGAAGGCCAAAGCCAGGAAACTTTACGCGGGTGTGCAAGCTCTTGGCTTCCGCAGAGATCACATGGAGGTACATTGTTTGGAAAATCATAAGATCTGAGAATGGTATAATGACATAAGTATAAAGATGTCAACCTTTCAAGAATGAGACCTGATATCTTCAGATGGAGTTTTTCTTTTCTTTTCTGTTTCTTAGTGTGGTACTGCAGGTTGTTCCAGCAATGAAAGATGGCCTGGTTGCGGACTGGGATGTCGTGGAGAGCCTCTGGGATCATGCTCTACGGTACTCTCGCTTTTCACATGTTTTCTCATCTTTTTTGTGTCTTCTGTGAAGACTGTCGGACCCATCTATTTGTTAATGGCACAATTTTCTTGAGTTGTGAGTGTCATATCTGGCTTGTGTCTTTTATCCATGGTGGATCTAATCATGTGTTGAGTTGTTTAGTTAGCTATGCATTTGCAGTTGATTATTTTTGTTGGCTTTCTGTGCGGAACAGGGATAGGCTGTTGATAGACCCAAAGGAGCACCCAATGCTCTTGGCAGAGCCCTCCTTCAACACTCAACAACACCGTGAAAAGTGAGTTCCTAAATCTTCTTGTTTTCATAAGTGTGCAAAGAATGCCTTCTTGTTCAAAACGTGTTTACTAGATTGTCTTGTGATTCATATTATCTGGTATCGTTGTTTCCAGAAGAAGAAGAAAAAGTCTGACCTTTACAGATGTTGTGAGACATCAATATCGAAACCTCTTAACAACTTTTTGGGACGTGTCACAGAATGGTTGAGCTGATGTTTGAGAAATACGACGTTCCTGCTCTGTTTCTCGCCAAAAATGCGGTATGTGTTTCATTCTTAATATTCTTCTTTACAGTTGCTTATTCCCGCCACTCTCATCACTACATTGAATATTTCGTTCCTTTCAATAGCGGTCGGTAGATAGAACGTTGTATGACTACGTGCAATTCCGATTTTCTGTTGTCAATCTACACCGGATTTTATGTGTTCGTACCTTTTTCAGAAGGTGACCACTAAAGAGTGGACGTGATGGTTCAGGTTTTGACATCCTTTGCATCAGGCCGAGCAACATCACTCGTTGTGGACTGGTGAGTTATCACACCATACTTGTGATTCTACCAGCCTCTCTCGTCACTTGTAATCATATATTTGACTGAATTTTTGATGAAGCCTTGAGAAAACTACCTGAGTTGATGAATTGCTGCTTGGTGATGACAGTGGGGGAGGCTCCACTACTGTGGCCGCAGTGCATGATGGATATGTCCTTCAGAAGGTGCTGTGGATTGCTGTCAATGTTCCAATATTGTAGCACATCTAGCATATGAGTTGGTGGATATGCGCATCGTTAGGGTTTACTTCCAAAGCTAAAGCTGTAAGTGTATGGTGCGGGATCGAGTGACTAGATGTATTGAAATTGAATGATTTTGTG
Source organism: Bryoerythrophyllum caledonicum (assembly GCA_963971425.1). Taxonomy (NCBI): domain Eukaryota; kingdom Viridiplantae; phylum Streptophyta; class Bryopsida; order Pottiales; family Pottiaceae; genus Bryoerythrophyllum; species Bryoerythrophyllum caledonicum. The sequence goes on from OZ020516.1 coordinate 15,480,276, forward strand.
GTGGACAGGCCATAGTTAGATCGGCGATTGGAGGTGAAGTCCTTACTGATTGTCTTCAACGAACGTTGGAAGCCAAAGGCATTCAAGTGAGTCCCGTGGCCTAACTTCAGAGCTGACGCTTTGTTGCTAAAGTTGGAAGTACCCAAGTATGCATCTGAATGGATAACCGAGTGAATGACTGTTCTTGTTATGGAGTATCTGAAAATGCTTGCTTGTCTTTTTGTTGTCCTTTTGCGTTGGAATTATACTCACGGTACATTAACTATTATAGAACAATTTCCCTTGTCTTTGACACTTATAGTTGGATTGCAGATAAGACCACGATTCTCATTCAAGCGCAAAGAGATTCGCCCAGGGGAGTTTGAGGTTTGTGATTTTTACCAACCTGTGTGACGGTTTAGGCTAAGACTACACCTAATGTGCATGTGAGATCCTATCAACTACTAATGCATCCTTCTTTTCATTCTGTCGGATCTTATTCCTCAATTCACTTGTTATTTTGGTAGGTGGTCCCCATTGAGCTCCCAAATACCACAGACAGCTATTACGCTTATGCGCAGAGAGCTATTGTAGCTGACATAAAGGAGTCAGTTTGTCGTGTACCAGATTCAGCTTTTGATGGTGATGTCCCCTCATTATGTCTCTTTGTACTACAGATGGCATAGCATTTGGTGTTCTAGTTCTGAATGTTTCCCAGGCCATCGAGAGATGTAGCTAGATTTTTTCCTTGTGTTGTTGAAATTAGCGATGTGTAGAGGTTATGCTGATCGTTTTGATGGATGAACGGTGGGGCACAGATAATTCATATGCTAATATACCAACTACACCTTACGAGCTCCCAGACGGCCAGTAAGTATTCATTGATTTGTCCTAGGTTTTCCTGTTTGAATATCCTTGTGATTATTTTTTGAGAAATCCGTACTGTTGACTGAACAGGGTTATAGAGATTGGAGCTGACCGCTTCAAAATTGCCGATATTATGTTTAACCCCACTCTTATTCAGGTATATTATTAATTTCTTGGACACGTGATTGCTCTACTCTAGCATTACGCTAATTCATGATGCATCTGTGCAACTTGTAAATGATGAAGGTTTGAGTTTGTGGTTTGAGTCGTTTGGTGAAGTTTTTTAATGTTCCATATGGCTCTTGTTTACATCTGTCGATCAGTAATCATTTCGTCTTTCTGCATTTCTGCTGGCTGTGATTTCCTGATATATTAGATAAAATTCCATTTGAATGAGCTTGCACCGTTGGCTGTGGGGCAGACGATTCCTGGCATGGAAAAATATGGCACTGAATCTGGTGTACCTTTTAGTGGCCTTCCTCAAATGGTGAGATGAAGTTTCATTCACAAACTCGTTCTTGCAATTGTCATTAATAAAGGCAGAGTACGTGGTTTTAGTTTCACGTAGCTTAACGGGGTGGCTTTTTTCGTGCGGCAGGTAATTGAGAGCATCAACAAGTGTGATCCTGATATTCGGAGAGAGCTCTTCAACAGTGTGATGGTGTGCCCTCAACTGAAATAATTGTCTGTCCAGAATAATTATTTGAATCATAATTTCAAATAAATAATCCCTTCATTTTGTTACCTATCTTCGCAGTAACCTTATTTTAGTTTCTGTAAAATTCATGACATGCCATTTTCACCATTTCACCTAAATTTCTGTGAATAGCGCATGATTTATTTATGTTTTTGGATCATTTTAGTAATTTTTACTACACATGTAGTTTCTTTCTCTTGATTCTGCTGTTGTACGTTTCCAGTAATAGTTTCTTGCTTTTTGTCAATCAGCTTGCTGGTGGAACTGCTGCCCTGCAACAAATGAAGGAGCGGCTTGAAAAGGATCTCATGGAAGTAAGCAACTGAACCAAATCTGCTTGATGTTGATACCAGCAGGGAACTTAGTTTCACTTTCTATTGTCATCTCGAGAATTTCCACTGCTGTCAATGTTCTTCATGTTCTAGCCCTTTCTGATATCGTGAAATTTCAACCTGCGTGCAGGAAGCCCCACAGGCCGCCCGTGTGAAAGTTTTGGCCAGCGGTAACGCTTTGGAGCGGCGATTCAGGTCCTTTTCTTTACACCTTCGCTCCCAAGATTTTTGTATCAATAAAGTTACTTGCAAAGTCACACAAGTTTCAATAAGATACCCCTCTTGTTATTCTAATACTACTCTTTCCTCCCTCCTAGACATGGGAAGGCGTAGGTGGTCTCTCATCTAGAATCCGTCAATTATGTTAATGGAAGAGCTTGTTGGTCTCTGAACTCAAGTTAGAAGTAGTTTTTGCCGCCTTTGAGGGGGAAGAAGGAGAATTTCAGCTCCCTTTTTTCCTCCTTGAGGGGGAAGAAGGAGAATTTCAGCTCCCTTTTTCCCTCCTTGAGGTGATATTTAGAGCTACTTAGGGCTGATTCGAATAATTAGAATGTGAAAAGAGGTCAAAACTCACGGTATCTTTGCCTTAAATAACTCTATTTTTCAATGTTGTTTTTGTCTTATTACTTCTTTCCTAGATTCGTCTTTCTTTACTGATGTGACCCGAGTGCTTTTCCAATGTTAATCTTATTCTTGACGATTGTGTTGTGCGCAGTGTATGGATAGGTGGAAGCATTCTGGCTTCGTTAGGTTCCTTCCAACAAATGTGGTTCTCCAAAGCAGAGTAAGCACACAACTTCCCCTTGCTGTGTATTATTTGATGGGGTCATTGTTTTAGAACTTGTTGTAAGTTGTGAGGACCATCATCCCTTTCGTAACATTTTTGTTGTTTTACATTATCTCAATTTGTGGCTGACAGATATGAAGAGCACGGCCCCACATATGTGCAGAGGAAATGCCCCTAGAAAGCATCATATCTTATATGACTGTTGAAGCAAATCATTATCATTTTTCCAGAACGATTGGTGGTACAGGAATCTAGACAACAGATGTACATTGTTATAAAAAATTTGGCTGTTTACATTCTTCAGCTTCGTGAATTGTCGTTTTTGCTATGTGTTTTTGTTAGTAGAGGAAAGCTACACATCGTTAAATTCAAAGGATGGCCAAACCTAACAAATCTATGCAGTAATTGTGAGCTTGAAAATACTATGCTCCTAATATCTACTGTGAACTGGGATTTCTCATTTGAAGTAAAATTTCTTCAAAAAATTGTTTGCTTCTTGCAAAATGTAGGTGTTTTGGAGTGCAGCATTTTTTTCTTTGGTGTTGTTGTGGTCCACAATGGTTGAGCAGTCCTTGTGTACACTTCTAGTGTGGATTATCAAATAACGTCAAAAGAGCTTACGTGAAACATAAACAATTTCTAATTCGTATAGTGGTTTTTTTTTTCTTAGTACATGTTCTACTTTATGTCCAAATAGCAATGAACAGATCATTGTACTTACTAAACCTTTGAAGTAGGAACTTGTGTACCTACAGTACAGTTTGTGCTTTGAGAAAGGAAGGCAAGTGAATGTGGGTTATGCTTCTTTTTTTTCTAATAGAGGGGTAGGCTAAACATGACCAATGGAGGAGTACACTAAAATTGATAACTCGTGTCACCCGTACTAAGTATTCAATGAAGGCTATTAATTTCTTAACCACATTTGGGTTGCAACATAATGTTTTCTTTGAATTTGGCATACAAGGTGTAAGAATTAATGTATACAATAGAGTTTTCCTGAAAGTGATTCCCAAAGGGGTAAGCTTGTAGGACTATGGTGCGAGATAGGACGGAATTTTTTTATGCACAAGAATAACCTTCCAATAATCTCATACTTCAGTGTTCTGCACCAATGAGATGCATGGCAATCAATGCTCTTGGGCCCTACCCCATGTAAGCTAAAGCTCCCCCGTAGTACCCCAAGTTCCCAAGAAGTTGATTGGTGGTTTCCCACACTTTTCCCAAGCCAAATCACCATGTGCATGTATTCCCAGTTACTAACATAGGACCGTAAGATTTGGGGTGAAAGATCCTTTACTTTCAGGAAAACTCTAATGGTTACAAAAGTTTGTATCATATTTTCACATGTATGGTCACGTATTTTACTCTTAGAATGTATATGGCCAATTTTCACAAGCCGATCCTTGGTATTTGACAGCCTCTTGACCTTTGGACATAGTGTACAAGATATTGATATTATTTATACAAGGGAAAAATATATTTTGTAAAAATATTCATCAAGAGAAAAAAGATATATCAATTTTCAAACAATAAGTGCGTGTGACACTAATTATAACTTCTAGTGTATTGAGAAGTACATCAACTATAAATGTACAAAAAAAATAAAAGTGAATCGGAGAAGAGTGCAAAAATGTGGGAGCACTAACCTTCTCTGCACCTAATTATGGCCCCTCCCGTAGCTAGAAGCGTATGTGGGAAGTTGCCACGACAGGGTCCTCAACTTCCTTCATCGGAGTCACGCCGCATGTCCGACCTTCCAGTGCCGATATGTCCCAGCTACTCATCCAAGAAGGTCAAAGTGACTTTAGTGGCAGCCGCAGCTATGGGTTTCTTAGATCCAAGGAAGTTGGTGCGCGCCAGGGCCATGGTGGAGACTGCTGAGATGTTTCTTGACGTCGATATAGCGTTGTTGCCGACGCTATCCTCCGTTCCCCAAGGCTCTACTTGTTGGTGACGTCGCAGATGATTGTAACAAAGGACTCTCTTCTGCACGGCAATAAGGCAATGACTCCGATGCGAGCGTTGCAGATGGATCGATCGCTCGAGGGTTGAGTCTTATGTGCCTGGGGAGCTGTTAAGTGCACGCCGGTACTGAAGGTAGAAGTCCGTCCCTTACTAACATCTTGCTTAGCACTTTCAGCTTCTATTCTCTTACTTTAAGTTATAGATTGATGTGGCATTCTTTACATTTGTCATTTCCCATTTCAAGGTTTAGTCCATGGAACATACTTTGTTTTTTGATTGTTTTTTCAAACATGTCAGGATACCCTTTCAGCACGGGACCTTGAGGCCACCACAAAGTGCAAGGACGATTTCACCACAACAAATGAAGCAACTGGTGTGGAGAAAGAGGCCTAGTCGCAGTCTTAGTTGTTCATGTCTGTGTGCGAGTTCCCACGCGTGACAGGGCGATCCGTGGGATGGTAGATAATTACAATCTAACAATGCTTCTCGGATATATCCACATAAAGGGCCCATCCTTCACAAATAAACAGTTGGGGGTGCATAGATAGTGCTGAAACTCTAGGAATAGGCCCGATGTCTAGGCTATGGCTTGATATTACGTTAAGCTATATATTTCTTGTGTCTCATCTAGATTGGGATTGTACGATGTCTTACGATCATTGTCTTGGCTCTTGGATTGTGCAAGGAGCACTTGTTGAGGTATTGCTCTTCATAACACATGGCATAGAACTCTGTGTCCAACAGCAAAACTATGATACTAGGACACTCATAATCCTATATTATCTCAGGAGCTACATAGTTGGCACACTGAAGAATAACTACACTAAAGATCACAATTAGTGTATGTCACACTAATTGATTTATGAATGCTATAACTTTTTACTCTTGATGAATATTATTATCGACTATGTCTATAATGATGCATCTCTTTGAGTGGTATAGATAGTTGTGCTCTTAGTAAAAATATTCATCAAGAGTAAAAAGTTATAGCATTTACAAATACCTTAGTGTGACATACACTAAATGTGATCTTTAGTGTAGTTTGGTGATCCTTGGGTATAATACAATAAAACCTTAACCCCTAAAGGAGCAAGGCATTTTAGAGGAATTACCATTGATTAAAAATTGCCAAGATGAATTTTTTGAGAATGTAAATGTAGGCTCTACTTCTAAATGTATATGAGATGATATGGTAAATTTTTTGTGAATTTGACTATGGATTGATGAATAATTGCAAGCAAAGTGAACAAAATTGTACCTCGTAAGTGCACTTGGTCCTTTAAAGGTTAATAGAATTCAATCACTCTTTGTACATGCTGATCCTTTTATGTCACCTTTAACAACATCACAAAACCTTGTATCCAAAAGTTACCCTAGTAATCGTGATACCAAGGTGGGTCACATACCATTCTACTTGAGTTCAAAAGTGATCGAGGGTCTATTCACACTTGGTGTTAGGAGTAGTGTTAGCAATCAAATCCAGTCTAATGTTACACCTAAGTTCATTATGCTAACACCACTCTAACACCAAGTGCAAATAGACCCTTAGTATTGTACATCTTCTCAAGGAGAACATGTGACAATGGATTCCCTAGGTCTTGAGCGTGGGATAATGAAGAGATTTAGTGCACGTAGGGCTTAGATTTGCAGACCTTTGCCATATATTTATTATTTGGCAAAGTAGTGAATTCAATATAATGAGTATCACACAGGCATTATATGGGTATGACATAGGCATTGCATGGGTATCACCTAAACATTACTTAGGTATCACGTAGACAACTCTCTTGAATTTTCCATTGTGATTTAATTTTGTACGAAAGTGACCTGCAACTAGTGTGACTTATAAGCGTAGTGACAATTTTGAGATGACATAAACTCCTGCCATTTCCTCAAGAGTATTGAACAATGGCGTAATATCATGTAAATAAATAAAATTGTGAGGAAAACATGACATGAGTTTGATAGCAAAAGGAGTGGTGAGTTCTTATTTGAAGGGACTGGAATATTACAGAGATCAATTAGGTCAATTTGGGCAGTTGGAAAGAATAATCTGTCTTGTTTCAAAAACATTAGGTCAAGACTGAGAGTTGAATTTGCGGAAAATGCAAATAGGCCATATGGAATGTGGCTACTCGTGTGTTGAGTTACTGTATTTGCAAGAGTACATAAATTCTTGTGTTGAATGGGATGGTGTGTAGGTTTGACTTGTATGAAGGAATCTTCCTCGGGTGCTATGCAAGAAGGCTCTGGGGATGACAATGCAAGATAACAGAATATGACATAGAACAGTACATGATGAGATAAAGCACAATTCTCTTTTGCTGGCTTCCATGTGTCACATGTGTCACAAGTTGCTATATCGGCAACTTGCGGCAAGAGTTTCTTTTTCTTTTTCCCCGTCAAAAGAGTTTTCGTAAAAGTGCTTCGCGAAGAGGCAAGCCAGGAGGAATAAGGTTGGATGACCTATAACCACCAACTTAAGCTTGTTGACCTATTTATAGCGTTTTTGTATGTGGTAAGAATTTCTTTGGGAATTCAAAATAGGATTTCGTGAATATTGCAATTGTCGTGACCATTTATTTCTTCATATTGAAATTGCTACAAATTTTATAAGTGGATAGTAAGCCGTGACCCATTCTCGACATACAAAACTCTCTACTTCCATAGTAAGTTGTGCTAATGACCACTTGTGCAAGAGACTAAAAATCGAGAGCTTTGAATCAATTATAAACTAACACCCAATCATAAGTGACTTTCGTAAAATTTCCGAAATGGGGTGGGCGGCTAGTGGTTTTGGCCCACACAAGACTGTTGATTCTGGGGTTGGTGGTGGTGATAGGTTATCCAACCTTCTGGTGCCAGACCATATAAGATTTAAAAACAGAAAGAAAGAGAGCATGAGGAAGTTCATATCCCTTTTTTTCATCTTCAATGAAATGCTTGGCAATCAATGCTCTTTGGCCCTACCCCATGCAAGCTAAAGCTCCTCCATAGTACCCAAGGTTCTCAAAGAGTTGAGTAATAGTTCCCCAACCCAAGTCACCATGTGCATGTGGTCCTGGTTACTAACATAAGATCCTAAGATTTGGAGTGACTATCTAGTGTATTTTGGTGACTTTCAGGAAAACTCTAAAGTAGAGTGAAGATTTTATGACTTGGAATTAACCCTTAAACGTCAGTAGGGAACCATATATATACATGCACTTAGTATATGCTGTAGAATACAAAAAAAGGTATAAAACTTTAGCACCACTCACACCTTTGGATTCAAGATTCTTCAACTAACATCTTTCATTTGGAGATCATTTCAATATCTTAACACTATCATGTTCAAATACAACACTAAACATGTAGAATATTGTGGCTACCAGTGGCACCTCTGACGTTTCAGGATTGAACCGCAAACGATTTCATTTGGCTTGGTTACGTCTCCACTATCACCTACACCAAATATTGCATATAGTGTGGTCTAGAGTAGTTCAAGTTTCTACACTAATTGGAAATTCACATCCAATTGGCGACTAGCACACACTTGCTTGAAAACAAATAGCCAATCAGATTTTGACATGCATGTGCTTGATGCAAATTAGTGTGGATGATTCACATCAATTATGAATCCACACTGTACTCAGTGTTTAGTGTAGTAGTTTACGGTCACCTTCCACTGGTAACTTATCACTACAGTCTCATGTTTCCTTTTCTCACATTGAACCCCATGCTTCCTTTTGGGTATGTAACTTCATGTTTTTTTTAATTGGATGAGAAGGGTAAGATATGGTTTCAATATGATTGTTCATCATGTAAAATCAAAGTTACTCAAATTTGTTTCTACATACATACTACACTAAACATCGCATTTAGTGTAGTGCCCAATAAATGACTTGAAAATGCTATAAGTTTTTACTTTAAGTGAATATTTTTACCAACTATGTTTGTGATGATCCTCTTATTTGAATACTATTGAGAGTTGTGCTCTTGGTAAAAATTGGCATCTAGAATAAAAACTTATAGCATTTACAAGTCATTTACTGGGCGCTACACTAAATGCGATGTTTAGTGTAGTTACCCCTAAAGGACCAAGGCAATTTTTCCTCAAAAACACTCCAAAACTGCCATTTTCAGCACATTCAACACAAAATGATACCAAAACATTTTTTTGAAAATTAAACCGTAGGATCTTATACTAGACTTGTATGAGAGTGTGTGGTAAAACTTTTGGTAAGTTTGACCGCACGGATTGAAAGATATTAGCCTTTGAAGTGCGACATAATCTCTTTTTCAGGTCATACTATATACCTTCAACAAACTTCGACCACCTTCTATGGCAACTTTTTGCGCTATGGGCTCTAAATTTATTGTGTTAACTTAAAAAGGATCATGTTAGGCACATGCGCATCAAATTTTAGAAGTAGAAGAGGTGTAGAAGATGTCCTAAAAAATCTTGCAATGCAACTATGTGCCGAGAATCAACAATACACTTTATATTTTGCATATATCATATCCTTCTCAAATATTTGAAATTCACAAATCCGTACGGTAGATGCAAAGATCTCAATTTCCTTTCCAAGAGGACATTTTCTTTCTTTTATATGGACAAAAAATCGAATTTCTATTGAATTTAGAAGTTATTAAAGTTTGGTGACAATATTTGTGATATGTCACACTAAACTGCTGCACTATTTGTATATGTAAGTGAAAATAAATTGTAACTTTTGAACCGTAAGTCGGAATTCTACGAAAATTTGTGTCTACACAAAGCTAATCAAAAGTTGTCCATTCAATAAAAAAATCTTAGAAAATAATGCCTAGAATTGAGAACGTGGTACCTTACCCAAACTCAAAATGTCCCCCGAGGGGACATTGGTCTTTTAGGGGTTAAATTCGAAGAGTGATTTTATAAAAAAGTATTTTGAAATGCTTAAACCTTGCATCAATATTGAATCAACATATGGACAAGTCATTTCAATTTCCCTTGTGTAACTTCTCATTTGCCCATAGACAAAAGACGGGTAGGTATACATTAACATTTTTCCGATTTGCTTACATGGAAAGAAAATTCAACTCTCTTCTCGAACAAAATCCAATGTGAATAGAGTTTATGTAGGTTCCCCACTATGCCTATGGCAATACAAAAAAGATTTAAAATATTGTTTTATTTGTAAAAAATAAAAAAATAAATTGATTGCATAATCTGTGAAGCAAAAGGCTTACCCCCGAACCACATTATCCAAAAATTGGGTGGAAAATTCTATCTACTCTCAGTTTAGGAAAAACATATTAGAAAACTCAATAGAAAGATATTTAATGCAACAGAACTTTCTTCTCCTTTGCAAAAATGGATTCTTTTGGAAATGAAGGTGGGTAATCCCTTATGTCACCCTTACTTTATGATTTTAGTATCTCAAACTAAATGGAGAGGGTGACTTGGCTTGGAAAAGGTGTGAAGGAACTACCAATTAATTCTTTGAAAACTTAGGGTACTACAGGTAGCTTTGGCTTGATTATCCCCTAAAGGACCGTGACAATTTCACACCAATAACACTTCAAAATTGTTGATTCTAGTGCAATGAGTAAGGAAGGAAACAAAACCTTTTATTTATAGTTTCGACCATAGGATCTCAATTAAGACTTACTAAGTAAAATACTCACAGAATCTCATAAACTTCGACCGCACGGATTGAATGATTCTAGTGTTTGAAGTCAAACAAATAGTTCATTTTCTTCCTTGCGTTGAGTGGATCAGCAGACTTTGACTCCACTTCGTATCAAATTTTTGCACTACACAAGGTCTAAATCTTTTACCATTGTGTTAAGCATGATGTTAGTTCACTTTACACCAGTTTTTAGAAGTAATGAAGGCGAGTAGCATATTCAAAACAAGTGTGCAAGGAGTTGAGGTTCAAAACTTGTTAGTTCACGTTTTATTTTTTTGTGAACTTATTGTTTTAGAATGATGATCCAAATGGTCAATAAGAAGGTTCTCACCCCATATTGTTGTTGAAAAAATAAAAAGTGAAAAATATGAAGATCACTAGGTTTTATGTAGGAAAGAAGAAGTTTTTTTCCTTGCTTGCCCAGAATGTGTAAAAATGTTTGACTTGAGTTAAAATATTTTTTAACACTAAAGACAAGATTTTTTTCAAATGTTCAAAGAAAGTAATGTTTTCTATATGTATGAAAAATCTCAATGTCAATAGAAACTTCTAGCAAAATTTTGGAGTTGTTTGGAGTCCCCACTTCTAACTTTGAGTGGTACTAACTTTCAAACCATGAATCCCAAAAGAATAATAAAAATACCTCCACGAAGCTCTTATCAGGGAAAATTTAGTTTAAAAAAATTTCAAAAAAATGATTCTTTTTGAATTTTAGGAACCTGCCCAAAATCAAAATCATCCCCCCAAGGGACACTTGGTCCTTTAGGGGTTAAGGTGATTTTTGTTCCACTATAGTAACTAAGCTTCTGTCCAAATGATATGTCCATGATATAGATTAGCACTGTCCACATGATATGTCTATGATATAGGTTAGGAGTATAAAATTGTACCATGTGTAAAACTACAATTAATGTCCAAGAACATTAATTGTTGTTAGTACGCCTTGATTTCATTGGTGCAAAAAAAAAAGCATGAGATTCTTCATCCTCTATTTCTTTTCGTAATGAAACTCATTGTCTCTTACTCTTCTTATTGTTCTTATAGAATTATTTTTAGAAAAACAATAGTGGATAAATCTATTTGTAATAGATTGACAACATGTATCTCCAATCAACCTCCAAGCGGGGATAAAGATACTCCAAATTACTACTTTCTAGAACCTTCTTTGGTCTTCTAGAACATTTTGTAGTCTTCTAGAACCTTCCTCGGCCTTCTAGAATCTTTCTCAGCCTTCTAGAATCTTCCTCAACCTTCTAGAAGCTTCTATGATACTTTTTGAAGCTTCTATAGATGCTTCGTAGACTTCTAGGAATTTCCTAGTTTCTTTTGTAGTTACAATCTTTTATAGTTGTTTCCATCAACCTGAAGAATTTTCTGTAGAAGGTTATATAGAAAATAGACCTTCTACTGTAAATAGAAGTCAAGATTGAGGTGCACCTTAGTCTTGCCAACACAAGTCTTGGAGCAAAGCAAAGTGTTAGCTTTTTTCTTAATATCAATCCAGTTCCTTATTCTTGTCAGCCACCTAGTCTCTTGTTTTTAAAATTAATTTGATTTTGTATTCTTCCCCTTATCTATTTACTAGTCTACGACTTTGCATCTTTGAGAGATAGAGTCCAATCCTACATGATAGTCTTTAATAACAACTTAAATTGTAGTAGCTTCTAATATCTTTTGTGAATTGTAAATGCCACATTTATTACATTTAACAAGTGATTAAATGTGCACCATTCTAATGATGATGTACTATAAGAGTCATTCAATGTAGGTAATCTTTAGCTAATGTTGAATTCAAGGAAAAAGATGCACTTGAGATCTTATTATTTCTAGCGGGGTCATTTGTTCCCCTTAATTTAGTTTTCCACTATTCCACTAAATACAAATGCTATTTAATCCTTATCTTCTCATTCATTTAAAAACATAATTATAATAGATGGAAAAAATGTGAGTGGTTATAAGGTAGATGAGGTTATAGTTATCTAACGTTATAAGCTAGAGAAATTATACCTTATCAGAGGTATAATTTATAGAAAGGATGATTGTACCAAGCTCTTTCATACTTGATGAAGATAAATTACCAAGCTCATCCATAACTAATAGCTATTGGGAGTGAGAAAAGGGTATTAAATTCAAATGAAGTTTTTAAATGAATTACCACTCAAGATGACCTCTGAAATCAAAACCAATGTAGATGTTCGCTTATATGCCGATATCTCTTGCACATATTTGGAATGGATTGTCACGCTTTTAGAAGCGCTATACTAGTCTCAGAGATTGGGCCCAACAGGACATGGAGGTTGGAGAGCGTGACACGGAGGCATGTACATCAATCGGGGCATGATGCATGCTCCTGTGGCGCCAATAAATCAGAGCATCTTGAGCGCATATTTGAATTTTCAACCCAATCATGTCCGCACATTTTGTGTAGCTTTACGGGGAATCTGACATCAATTGATGGCTGAAGTTACCAAGCCCTCTACCGAATCCTAAGCTAATCTTTGACCTTTACTCAGTTCTTACCAACTCGATAAACCCGCACCAGATTTGGCTATAACTCATGCAGGGATGACTGTACTCGTGAGCTCAAGTTAAAAAAAGTTTCAACTTCCCTTCAAAAATCTTAGAATCTCAACATATAAATTGAGAGCTATGTCGGCCCAATCATAAAACAAGAAAAGATGTCAAAACTCACGGCACCTTTGCCAAACTTTCCAAAAAAAAAAACTCAATCGAAATTTACAAAAAACCTAGATGAAATCCAACATAGTCTAGGAACGGCGTAGATCTTTGCATCATGAAGAACAGTCACGAGTCTAAAAATCTTGAAGTGAGGGACACATCGGATGAGATGATTCAGAAGCAGCAAAAAACAAGAAGAACTCCAGTCTCCAGCGGAGGCCAACGTAAATAGAGTGTCTGTTCATTCCACCTCTAAGTCGATGCCCACTAAACAATATGAAACTACTTTCCCCTCTCGAGGATAGAAACTCAAAGTTATCTGCATAAAAACAAGGTTTAGGAAATTCATAAAGATAAAATAAAACAAAATCTCCTTTAGCAGCGAGCGTGTCCATTCTTTGCGGTGGGGGTAAGTGAGTGGTATGATTCTCTGACGACGCTGGTCCTGAATAAATTGTTGGGTGGGCCCCTTAGCCTCTCCAAACCTCGGAAGGGACAAAGCAATGCATGCTGCAACTCGGCCCGGTTCCAAGCGCTCGCTCCGCTCCGCTCCTCACTGAATCTTCTCCCTTTCCCCACACGCCTCGTATTGCAACAACTCAGAACGTAATATCGGTGGGCGCCTCGCATCTCGCCTCGGTCGCTCCGAGTCTCGTCGTCACACACTCCCCACACGCGCGGCGCCGCTTCCTGTCGCCTGCTCGCTCTACTTAAAGCACCTCATCTCCCGGCCCCTTCATCACGTAGCTTCGTGTGTGTGAAGCTTGCCACAGGATTACGATGCTTTCTCATCAGCCAGTAGGTGGGTGAAGCTTACAAACCGCAAAACCAGACCTTGTTTCTTCCATCTCCTCGGAGGTGAGGCGGAGGTGGGCGTGGAGTTGCTTTTTTTTTTTTTTTTTTTTTGGTGGTGGTGAGGGTGAAGATGGGGTTGATATAGTGAGTGAGTTTTGTTGCTTGATTTGGTTTCTGTGAGTGAGTCTTTTTTTGTGGAGTTTTTGAATTGGGTTGTTTTGGAAGTGGAAAGCGGGTATTCAAGGGAGTTGATCGTGAGGATTTTGAGGATTGTTGGTAGTGTTGTTGGTGGAGTTCTTTGCTTTCTTTGGGGTTTTTTTCCCCCACCCCCTCTTCTTCGCTGTAGAGGACAATGTTTAGTCGAATTTCGGGACTTCCTGAGGATTTGACCTGGATGACGTGAAGTGTGTGACCGGAATGATGTTTTCAGGGAAAAGTAGTTAGTTTTTCAGTAGTTTGGTTGGATTTTTTGGGAGATGGATCTCGCATCTCTCGGGTTTCCAAACAGCATCTTGCTGCCCCTTGAATCCTGGAGAAACTATTTTCTAGTGGAGGATCTCACTTTTTTTTCTGCTTTGTTACGTGTTTTTGTTTAGATTCAGTGCGAGTAGATGATTTGAATGAGTATAGGCTGTTGTGTTGGAGTTTGAGGGAGAGAGCTTCAATTGGTTTGTGGTTTTCCAGGTGGGGGTTAGGGGTTGCTTTCTGGAGAAGGAGACTGCAGCTTCAAGAGGCAGTTTTTGAGCATGGCGGCGGATTCTAAGTAGATTCAGGGATTGGGAGACGTGGGCGTTGATTCTATGAGACGGCGTCGGCGACTGGGTATTCGTTCATGTCTTTAGACACGCAGGGGATCGCGTGTGGATCAGCACAGCAACGATGGGGGCGAAGGTATCAACAGAGCGCGACGTGGAATTCTCTGACGAAGGCTGCGCCATGACGACGACGAACTCCATTCAGGACGGGGTGGTGGAGGTTCGGAAGGAGGGCGAGGCGACGGAGGAGCTGAGCGTGCACTTCGGGTACCAATGCCAGTCCAATCACAGCTCCTCCGGGAGCTACCACCAGAAATCGCCGCCCGCCACCATCTTCGAGTCCGACGACGCCTTCTCCGTCACGCTCCCGAACGGGGTCCGCAAGAACAGCTCGTTCTCGTCCCTGTCGGGCGCCGCATTGGGCGCGAACGCAACCCTGGCCAACAGTAGCATCTGTAACGGCAGGCTAGGGGAGGAGATCCTCCCGGGGCTGGACTCGCCGAAGACGTTCCGGAGGATGGACCGGTTGAATCGCGCGTCCTCGTTGAAGAGCGATCTCTCGTCGCTCAAGGCGATGAATGGCGCGTTGATGAACGGGAGCCAGTCGATGCCGTCGGAGCTCGGGGACCTGGAATCGTACGCCGTGAATAGCCACCGCAGCAGCTTTCTGCACGCGCAGGACGTGCAGATGGCGGGCGGCGCGGCGGGCGAGGATCGCGTCCAGGCCGTGTGCTCGGAGGACAAGGGGTGGCTGTTCTGCGGGATCTACGACGGCTTCAACGGGCGCGACGCCGCGGACTTCCTCGCAGGCACGCTGTACGAGAACATCGGGCTCAACCTGCGCCTGCTGGAGCACCGGGCGCAGAAGCGCCACGCGCTCCAGGACACCGACGACGACAGCGCCAACTCGGGCGAGGAGGACGACAGCATGGACGTGGAGGATCCCGACGACCTCCCACTCTTCCGTCAGGGTATCTTGGACGGGCTGCGCCAGGCGCTGTTCCAGACCGAGAGCGACTTCCTGGAGAAGGTAGAGCAGGAGATGCAGGAGCGCCCGGACCTCGTCATGGTGGGCTCCTGTGTGCTCGTCGTGCTCATGTATGGCCGCAATCTGTACACGCTCAACCTTGGAGACAGCCGCGCCGTGCTGGCCACGTCCCGCACCAGGCCGTCGCTGTACGCCGTGGAGCTCACCGAGCGCCACATCGTAGAGGATGCGCGCGAGCGCGAGCGCGTCATGAAGGAGCATCCCGAGGACCCTCGCGCCATCAGCAACGGCCGCTTGAAGGGCAAACTGCGCGTCACGCGCGCCTTCGGCGCTGGCTACTTGAAAAAGGTGAATGCAAGTGGTGACTTTTGTTTATCCTACGACTCTCTTATCGCAACTATTTCTGACGCGTTTTGGTCGCCGCAGGCTGCGATGAACAATGCGTTAATGGGCATTCTGCGCGTGCGGGACTTGAGCAGCCCGCCGTACTTGACGATCACGCCGTCCGTGAGCCGGCTTCAGGTGCAGCCCGAGGACAGGTTTGTGGTGATTGGGAGCGACGGCTTGTTCGACTTCTTCACGAACGATGAGGTTGTGGAGTATGTCAACAAATTCCTCATAACGCATCCCACCGGTGATCCTGCCAAGTACATGGTCGATCAGCTGCTCATTCGTGCCGCTCACCACGCCGGTAACGCATCCCCTCCCTCTTCCCTTTGCCCATGTTAATACCATTCTTTCCCAACTCAAAAACTGGAGCTTCCTGGACACCACACTCCCTCATTTAACTAGTATCACCCACACTAGTTCAACACTATCCAAAGGTTCTCCTATGTGAATAGTATCACAGTATTTGGTCTAGACGAAAAACGCTTGTTTCATTTGAGAAGTATGACCTGAAGTAAAACGGGTAACACCAACAAAGAAGTGTAGCTTCTGTCGATCCAGGAGTTTGGTGCCCTACTCTTCTCCTAATACAACCACTCTTTCAAGACTGATATTATAGTATGCCTTGCATGAATAGTGTAGATGGTTCCCTCTTTCGGCTTAGGGAGCATAAACTTAGAACGGGAGAACATGAGTAGTAGGAAAATTTTATGTTGGTAAACTTATTGCTACATGGTCCCCTTGTCTTCAAGAATTAGTTGTAGTCACCCAGAGTGTCCATAAGACCACCCCCTGCTTCTATTCTTTCCTCACTCTTTTAACAGCTACCATATCAATGGTGGTCTCTCAACTAGAAGACTTATCTAGCGTAGTGGTCTTCAGAACTGCTTGTCTTGTAGAGATCTAGCTACTGAGGTGAGAACTGTCACTCTAACTCTGTTATTGATGTGCAGGGATGGCGGTGGAGCAGCTGAAGTCGATCCCAATTGGGCGGCGGAGGAAGTTCCATGACGACGTGACCATCATCGTGGTGGACCTGAGAACGGAGTTTTCCCCGACAAGAGCTTCCACGTTCTCGTAGTCTTCTCACAGGCATCTTCAATTTTCAAGCACAATAAGCTAATTCTTTTTTCTTTACTATAATTGTATTACATTATATTCACGATTCTTCTCTTTAGTTGTATATATGAGCTTGTGTACTGGTCGGGTAACGTGGGGTTACCTGGCGGCGCACATCGTCTGCGGCCTTTGGTGGCCTAAAATGGGTTTTGTTAGCCGGTATCGCTTACTAGATACTTGTACCGTTAGTCATCATGCTTAAACAATTTTGCAAATTTGTGAGTATCTGCCACCATCTTTAAATGAGATGTTTTATTGTTAGGAGTTGTCATGGTCATTCAATTTGCAAGTCATGTCTAGGAAAATCAGCCTTACTTTGGTTCTGTAAATAAACCAAAGGATAGGTGTTAATTGTTAATTTCTAATGCAATATTGGACGTTGCATAATTTATGAATGTCCATTACAAGTATGCCTAATTTTGACACTAACTTCATGCTTAGGTGATGTACACTAGGGGGACTATCAAAATGACGTTTTTGCATTCGAGGGAGAGAAATTTCACTGCTGCCAGCTTTGATACCCACCCAAGGGCTGAAAATTTGTTAACTTAATATGGAATTCTTGGCACGAGATCATCTCTATGTTGGTAACATGTGTGCCAAATTTCAAGGCAAGCAGATGAATTCAAAAAAAGATATTCAAAGTCTACCAACTATGAGAAATAATTTTTTTTGTATTCATCTCATGGTCTTGAAATTTGGCACATGTTGTCAACAAAAAAATGATCTTGTGTCAAAACTTTCATGGTGAGATAACAATTTTTAGCCCTTGGGAGGGTGTCAGAGTTGGCAGTACACTAAAAATGGTGTTTAGTGTAGTGGTAAGAATAGCGTATTTACCTTGGTATACTATTTGTGAATAAGTTGACAATTAGTGTTAGTTTACAATAAGAAACTTTGATTTCATATTGGTGGCCAGCCCATGCTTCTCCTCATTTGCAACTTTCAAATGGCCATAACTCACTTGAATTTTGTCCAAATTGGGCATATGACGTGTGTTTTTGACATCTATAGAAAATGTAGATGCCAAAAAAGCACCTCATATGCCCAATTCATATTAAATTTGAGTGAGTTATGCTCTTCAAAAGATTGCTGATAAGCGCCGCTTCACACTAGGCCGAGTCAAGAGTCCGTTCGTCAAAATTTTTGCCCAAACTATGGTGAGAGTCGAAACTTTTGGTTTTAAAAAACATTAAAATATATATATTGAAGCCTTTGGGCGGCTGTGGTGTGAAGCTCCAAAGCTCAAGTCGAAAGTCCAAACCCCATATCATTACGCCAAAAAAAATCAGCCTAAAGAAATCATCCAATTAAAATCAGCCGAAAAATTTGGCCTCTTTCATCTATCGGTCCAGATCTTGTGAGATTTTGATTATTTTATTGAAAAATTTGACAAACTCTCGAAGGAAGTTTGGGTTGACTAAAAACAACAACCCAAGTTTTGTTTGAGAGTTCGCCGCCTTGGCGTCAAAACTCTCCAAAAGTACTGCCATGTAAGCACATTGGAAGACGATGGCCTTTGGACTTTGGCCTTTGGTGTGAAGGCGGAGAGGCCGGACTTTGGCCATTCAAGCAATCTCATTGGTGGAAACCGACGGACTCTCGACTCGGACGTTAGGTGTGAAACGGCCCTAAGATACTTTGACAACTCTTGACTACTAGACCTGTTTTTTACTTCTACTATTGATACACTAAACATCTACAAGTAGAAAAAATATATATTGCAATCTTTACTAGAATTGACAAATAGTGTATTAGTTGGCATTTAGTGTACGGTTCGGTCACTACACTATATGCGTAGTTTGCAATTAGTGTACGGGTTTGCATTTAGTGTATAATACACTAAACATCATTTTTGTGTAGTAAATGGCTCATAACTACACATGTTGGTAGATTTCAATCATTTTTGTTTCATGTAAATCTTTTGGCCTTGAAATTTGGCACACATGTTATCAATATAGAGATGATATTGTGCCAAAATTCATAGTAAATAAACAAATTTTCAGCCTTCGGGAGGGTGTCAAAGTTGTCAAAAGTGAAATTTCAGAATGCAAGAACACCATTTAGATTGTCCCCCTACTATACATCCTTGCATCAATATCTATTAGTAAAATTTTATATAAATTCACCTGGGGATTAGAAATAGGTTGATCTACAAATTGTAAAATAGATTAAATACATTTAACCAAAAACAAAACTCTACCTTCCTTAATAGCTCATCTTGAGTGCACCCTACGCCGTGGTTGCTTTTGTACTTAACCCCTAAATTTCTTTGACAATTTCACACCAAAACACTTCAAAACTGCTCGTTTTAGTGCAATGAGTAAGGACAAAACAAAAAACTTTTACTTCTAGTTTAAACCGTAGGATCTCAATTAAGACTTGTTAAGTAACTTACATTAAAAAATTCATAAAGTTTGACCGCACAGATTGTAATATTATAGTGTTTGAAGTAGTGAAAAGGGTCCATTTTCTTCCCTGTGTTTAGTGGATCAACAAACTTTGACTTCACTTGGTGTCAAATTTTTGCACTACACAAGGTCTAAATTCATTACCATCATGTTAAGCATGATATTAGCTCCTTGTACTCCAATTTTTAGAAGTAGAAAAATGATGTAGCATATTCAAAAAAACTGTGGAAGGAGGGGAGGTTCAAAAATTGTCAATTTGCGTTCTAATTTTTGTTTGAACTTAGTATGTTTTAGAATGAGAATCAAAATGGTCAATAAGGGCCACTTCACACTATGCCCAAGTCGAGTGACCGTCCGTCAAAATGAGTGGCCAAACTATGGCGAGAGGCCAAACATTTTTGCGAAAAAAATGCATTAAATAATATAGATTGAAGGTTTGGTTGGTTGTGGTGTGAAGCCCCAAAGGCCAAGTGTAAATTCCAAACCCCATATCATTACGCCAAAAAAATCAGCCCAAAAAAAACAACATAAAATGATCAGCCAAATTATTCGGCCTCTTTCATCTAACGGTCCAGATCTTGTCAGATTTTGATTATTTTATCAAAAAATTCGACGGACTCTCAATTGTAGATTGGGTCCGCTATAATGGGCAAGCCAATTTTTGCTCGAGAGGCCGTCGCTTTGGCGCCAAAACAACCCAAAAGTGCTGCCATGTAGGACAACGACCTTTGGAGTTTGGGCACAAGTGTGAAGGCCCAAAGTCCGGACTTTGACTATCCTAGCAATCTCATTGGTGGAAATCGACGGCCACTCGACTTGGCCACCAAGTGTGAAGCGGCCCTAAGAAGGTTTCCACCTCAAAATGCTGCAAAAAAATGATAAGTAAAAAACATGATGATCTCGAAGTTTTATGTGAAAAGAAGAATTGTTTTGGTACCTTGCTTGACAGTGTGCAAAAATGTGTGAAAATGTTTGACTTGGATTTATATGCATTTTTTCACGGAAGATAAGAGTTTTTTTTGAAAATATGAAAGGAAATATATTATTAGTTAGTATTGAAAATCTCACATTCAATAGAGTGTCCTAGCAAAAGTTTTTGGAGTTACCCGACCTGCCCGCTCTCCCAATTTGAACTTCAAAACCCTATGACTTTTTCATTAAATGTCGGATGTAGGAAAAAATTGGACCCACACAAAGATTTTAATAATTTCCATCTACATCAAAAATTTCAAAGAAAACTATTATAAAATGACACCATAGGAACGTGCCCAAACCTTCTAGAGTCCCCGGAGGAAACTCTTGGAAATTTAGTGGTTAATTAATTCAAAATGGAGAGTTGTCCAAAATTTTGGAAAATACAAAGTTTTTTGTCCAGGTGATTATCCATGTAATGTCAACATGCTACCCCTATAATGCATTGGTGATACCCATGTAATACTTAGGTGATACCCATTGTGTCCAAATCACAGTGGCTAAGAAAAATAATTCTTTTTGCAAAGAGGTGTTGAAGGTGACCACAAGGTACCGTATTTGAGCTACCATACACACTAGTCACTTCCCGCACCTACTAGCCAAACTAATTATTCTCCCAAATCACAGTGGTTGGGAGACCATGGGTATCACCTAGACATTACATGGTTATTGCCTTGGTAGAACATGAGTATCACCTAAACAATTCTCTTGAATTTTCCAAATTTTTGGACATTCTCCGTTGTGAATTAGTTATGTTCGAAAGAGACTAACGTCAAAATACCTTAAACCGACACTCAACCCTGAAGCAACCCTGCAGACCTCGTCAGAACCGGATTTCTTCCTCTCTTTTTTGTCATAATTTCTGTTAGAAATATTCCAAGTCTATTCCAAGCCCACCAATGAATGCAAGGATGGAGCTCGATGGAGCTGGCGGTTTGGTGGGATAGAGGTGACGGTTTAATGTGCTTTTAAGGTTTGGTTTTGTCACTAAACCTGGTTGCTTTAGGGTTGATTGGAGGAAACCCACTTTCTTTCTTTTTTCTCACAATCTACAATGTTGTTTTCAAATTTTTTTTCTCTCACAAATCAGAACCTTATTTCTCTACCCAAGCATATTTTTTTTGCAATTAAATCTCAACTTTTGAAACACAGAATCACTAAAGTGTCGGTTTAAGGTATTTTGACGTTATCCCTTCAAGTGTAATTTAGCGAAGTAAATTGATACACCCTAACTATTTTCTAATCCTAAATAAACCCTTACACTTTCTTCTCCCATTTTCCACTCTGTACTCTGCCTAGCTTATTGGAATTTGTGGTGAAGTCAAAAAGATAGTAGCTCAGATAGATTCAAGTGAAAAGTCCATGATGGATATACTCCAAATGGCCAGATATTTTGCACTCCAAGCTATTGTTAGGAAGTGAAACATGAGAAGTGGATGTGGAGAACCCGGAGAGAGATTCTATGCAATCATGTGCGCCACTTGGGGCGTCGCAACAGGGTATCCAAATAGCATGGCCACAAGCCAGGGACTAATAGCATTGTGTGATGTGGAGCCACCCAAAACCAAAACCCCTCCCCAAATTTGTCATATCGGGTACTCACACGTCATTCAATCAGAATAAATTTTAGAATAATTTTGAGGGCCTGTAATTAGAAACTGCAATCAAGTCATGCAATGAGAATAAATTTTAGAGCCAGTAATTACAAATGATACTCATCGGGAGTGGAAAAAAATGTAACACTTATCGAGAGTATCACTCATTTATAAAAGTTTTAAAAAAAACTTATAACACTTATCAAATAAAACATTTATGAAAAGTTAAAAAAAAAACTGTAACACTTATCATAAATAACAATCATAAGCTTGAAAAATAATATTGTAACATTTCAAAAAACATTTATAACACATCAAAAAATAAGTCTATGACACATATTGAAGGTCACAATTGGAAGACTTCAAACAAAACTTCATGGAAATAAGGGATGAAAGTACAAATAAAATAAAAATGATATATCAATTAAGCCGACTAAAAAAAAATCTATCTTGGTCTAGCAAGATTCTTTCACGCGCCACATAGAAACTTTCATCTCAAGCGAGAAAATGTTCTTCATATCTCACAAAACAATTTCCCGTCGTTGCTCCAAAACTGTCTGCACGGTCTCAAGAGCACGATCTGCAGCATCTAGTCCAACATGTTGTACTACATCTTCACTGTTCACCATATCCTCATCTAAAGCACATTGTTGATAATCAGAGGGTAGTGAATCTATGATGTCCTCATCAGTAGGTTCATATGGATTGTTCAAATCAATCTCAAACTCAAAATTGATGAACTCCTGAGCATCCATGACTTCATCCTGCGACTACATTGTTGTCATCTGAGACTACATGACTTCATACATTGTAGTCTCAGATGACAACAATGTTAATTGTTCTAACAAAGCTGCAACTTCACTAATTTCATTCAGACGTCTCGTTTCTTTTCTCTCGCTCTGAACAAGTCCGGAGAGAACACTTGTGTGAATCCAACAGTTTTGAATCATTTGAGGTGTAACCCCAAGATGTCATGCTCTCTCAGTCATAACCACTGCTTGATAAACATCAATGCTAAATTCTCTTTCAGCCACAATATAGTCTATTTGATGTTGTATCACTAACTTTTGGTAATAAGCCTTAAAAGAAGCAATAATACATGCATCCATAGGTTAGAAAAGACTAGTGGTATTTGGTGGCAAGTATACTAACTTTGTTATCTTCAACCGTGAAGCCACATTTGGCACTTGATGACCAGAAAAGTTATCAACAAGTAGAGCTACTTTCTCTTTCTCTGCCAAAACCATTCTTCTCTCAAAATCTAATAGAAACCGCTCAAAAATATAATAGTCATCCATGCTTTCTTGTAAGCGGCCCACAGAACGTCTAAATTCTTTAGATTCTTAATGTGCCTAGAAGTAAAAGCTCGAGGCTTGTAGTACTGGTTTATAACTAATGGAGGAAGACAAATACTACCATCAACATTTGCAGCCAAGGCTATCATAATACGCTCCTTCTGTTTCTTCTTCACTAACACTTGCTTCGTAGCTAAGGTACGGTTGGGCTTCAACCTAAAAAAAATCGGTCTTGTCCTTGTTGAAAATATCACTAATGTCGTACTCAGCTACAATGGCCTTAATATTCTCCATCTGCACCAAAACTGTTGTTGAAGTATCTGTTGATGCATTCTCTCCGTGACGAACATAACCCTTGATGTTAAATCTTCTCTTAAATTTCTCTATCCATCCACTCAAAAATTGAAGTTCCTTCTCATTGGCATCTCTTGGTATCAACTCATATAGCCTCTTTGTTGTAGCTACCACAAGATCATCTGATAATGTAACACCCTTCTTCTCCATTCTAGTGAACCAATCAAAAGTTACTACCTCCAATTCTGGACATTGTACCTTCCTCATACGTCTGGAAGCACCCAAAGTACCCACACCTGCGGTGATAACCGATGCCTTCCATTTCAATAACCTTCCAATAGTCAATGCAGATGCAAAATTGTTGAACTTGTCATTTTCCCACTCAGCTATTGCCTTGTGTGAAATCTTGCGACCTGCAGCCAAGACCTCCTCATGATAAGAAATGGTTTCCTGTTGCTCTTGCAATTTGAATTCACAGCCCTTGACCGTGGCAAGCTTCGGCCGAGGCACAAGAGACGAAACCAGTAAACTCATCCTGATGCTTAATTATCCTACTTGCACCACTCTACAATAATTAAATTTGTTCATAAAAAAAAATAACTCTTTTTTATTTTTTAATAAAAGTCTCTCTTTGTCACACCCAAGCCCTCTCCCTCTCCCCCAAACTTCTCTCTTTTAAAATTAAAAAAATAAACCCATTGTCCGAGCCTTCTCCCTGGCCTTCACTACATCAATCCCCTCTCTCCCACCCCCTAAAACCGCCCCCCTACACCGCTATCTAAATCCACACCTTAAACCCTAACGCTCCCCGATCCTCCCTCTCAAACCCGATTGTACGTCCTCCTTCGCACATTGTCCGCTCCCTCCCGACTCTTCACCGCGCCCTCTCTCTCGACTCTTCACCGCCCTCTCTCCCGACTTCTTACCGCCCTCCCTCAAGCTATCATAGCACCCTCCTTTCCTCTCTCACTAACACTTACAAGTTCTTCCCCTCACTAACCCTCTTTCTCCAACAAGTATAGTGTAAGGAGTTATTAAATAATCATATTTAATTTTAACAAACAACATCTTAGGTGCAAAACATATGGGGTAATTACATGAAGTAGCACCAAATTTTTGGCTCTAATAGCAATATATATTATAGTGTTTTAAAAAAATATCAATTATCGAGGTGCATTTAACAAATAAGGGAGCGGAGAATGTTATAACACTTAACATATAACACTTAGTAGTGTTAATTTTCAAGGAGCAAAAAATTTCATATCATTTATCGAGAAATATCACTTGTCGAGGTATCAATTATAGATGTCCGATTGTACACCCTTCTCTCAATCTAGTGTGGTCTAATTTGAGGTTCTGTACTAATTAGAGCATCCCCTGCATCATTCTCAATAGCACCCTTGACAGGAGGTTTTCAGTTGGCGTTCAGTTTATGGCTCCCTACCAACACCCTCACATGCCAAAAATTTCTAGTGCTCCCTCCTAATCTGGCATCACACGCAAAAATAAGGCCAAATATCCAGTGCAGTCCTTCTTGCCCTAAACTATTCATGTAATTTGTTAATGACCCCCGTCAACGGTAGGTCGGGAGGCTTGGCTTGAAGCGTGGGCAACCTCGGCGCCTTTTCCTGCCTACTGCATCCAAACTGTCCCTACAACCCGGCCTTATCGGCTACCATGGCTTGCTCGCCATGTCCGCAACTGCAACGTTGCTAGGTTGCCAACTAGCCAAGGTTGCTAACTTTGCACCCACCACGCTAGCGACGCCTTGCCCGCCCGATCTTGCCGCCCGATCTTGTCGCCTGATCTTGCCGCCCGCCCTCATCCCATTCCCACGTCTCATCTTCCCATGATATCATCCGTAGACAAATACGCCCAAGTTAGAAGATTCTCTCCATCTTAAATCAAAGTTGCTCAACCACCTACACTGCCAATAATAGATGCACTTTGAAAATAGCCGCCACAAAATGAAGCCACAGTTTTTAGGGTTTCCGGTTGCTAGGAATGGTTTCAGTTTTGAGGGATTCTCGTTGTGTTTACTTGTTCTTGTTGTGTTCTTCTTCTTGTTGTGTTCTTGGTATTCTTGGTGGTTTGGTATTCTTGGAGTCCGTGTTCACAGTGAATCTTATTGATGCAATATAGCATCAAATTCCTGTAAGTTTCTTGTCCCTTTCTCTTTTAGTTTAAAGTGTATTTATAGTTTCCTTGTTCTTCATTTGATTTCAGCGTTGATATCTTCATGTCCCACTTTATGTATCAACTAATGTTTCTTTATCTTGAATGCCAAACATGTTTAGGTGTGAAAAAATATTAGGTGTGAAAGAGTTTTAGGTCTGGAATGAACCTTCAGGAGTAGGGTGTATTAGGTTTAGGATCCCTGTACAGGGTTTTGGGATTAGAAATACAAGGTCCGGACATGGTGTATGTACTGAAACCATTTCTGGACAAGGTTTTGGAATTTTTAGTGTAAGGGTAATCATGGACAATTTTGCGAGTACTGTAGATATTGTTGTTGGTGACGAGGTGCACCTGTGGCCATACAACAAAAACAACCCTAATGAACCCAAAGCGGACCTCACAAGTGGCACATGTCAAGACAATTGGTGCCATGGGTGCGGCGACTGCCTTTGCCTGAACTTATACCCTACAAAAGCTCTAACTGCATGCAATACCTCCCTCGTGACAATTTGCATATCTCCGGAAAGTGCCCCCTAGGCATCGCACAGAACATGTTCGGACATTGGTGAATGCGCTGCAAATAAAATTTGTTGGGGCACACGCCTTTGCCTAGTGGTTGCAACTTGTCTCAATAATATTACCCCGCTTGAAGATACCATTTTAGCTATGGAATCCAAGCGTGAAGCCCATGCTGAAGGAAAAGAATTGTGGCGGACTGTCCTAAAAAATGTCCACAAAGTTGTCTAGATGCCGCCTCCTGGACCATTTGACTTGACAGAAGTTAAATGGAAGGACAAAGTTAATAATAGAAGAGGCATGACGAAAATATTTTTAAAAGCAACCACCTTATGGAGCCGCCTTAATAACTTCCTAAAGGGCAAAATGGATAGACGATAATTCCCGTGCTCGTTTGTTGAGGAGAATACATACAAATTCCGTAGTACAAAGGCGCGGTCGCAAGTCAAAGCTAAATCACATGTCTAGGAAATCAAGTAAATAAACGCCACTGCTGGTTTACTTGCTTTCGTTGTATATAATTTTTTTCATTCCATAATCAATGTTGAAATTAATGTCCTCCTAGGGTTTCATGTCAATATGGCCCGGAGGACTTCAGTAAGCACTATAAGATAGAAGTCCAGAAGGTGTTTGCACACACGTTGAAGCAGTGTCGAATGTCTACCAATAAAAAGAAGGCCGTTCAAAGGGTCAAAAATGTGGTGGCTCAAGCTGAGAAAGTTGTTGCCGAGGTCGTTCATACTTCCAAGAGGGCCAAGGCAGAACCTGAAGTTGACTTGAACTGCAACGTGGCGGAAGATGATCCTGACGAGACGGCTATGTTTTAGGAGGCTCAGGACAGGTTGGCCCAAGCACAAAAAACCATTGACAAAGCCAAATAAAAAAAGCGGAAGACTTGTGTTGGCAAAATTTAGGTTCGTATGTCTATCAAACACGACTGTCAATGTTATTTTATAGCAAAGTAAGTGTTGGTTGATGATGCACTTTGTACAATTCACTTCCACTGTACGGATCACGTTAATAAAGAGGGCAAACTATGTCATGGTTTAGAGTTTGGTGGTCAGCGGGTTGGGCTCTCGGGCAATCTATTGCTGACCACAAAGGAATGGATTCTAAACTCTTTAAGGAGTGGTAAATCCTCGGCTCAGGTCATGGTTGATCATAAGTTAGAGGTCCTTAGATTGGCTAGATTGAACTTGCCACCGACTAGGGGCACAATTGTGCTCCCACATGATGTCCATAACTTGGTGAACAAGATTGCAAAAGAGTTGTGGGAACTACACCCGCGCGATGCCATGAGCGTAAGAATGTGGACACTTATGAACCCGGAAGCCTTCTTCCACTATCTTGAATAAGATATGCCACCCTCAATCACCATGTACATTGCTTCCATTCTAAAATGTTGATCATGCTCGTGTTGAAATGTACGTGTTTTGTAGTATCCACTCTATGCCATTATGGTCTTTAACAAGTGGGGACAAGGAATCTTGTGGCGTTCTCCATCTATAGCAAGCCTAGAAAGGAAGACATTGTGGTTTGGCTCAAGAAGTTGAGAGACTATTGTATCAAGGCAACGAGACTGGCGGCCAAACGCAATTGTACCTGATAACAAAAATGCTGAAATCAACGCAATCAGGTTCATTTCATCTATATATTACATTACAATACTGGGACCTAGCAATTGCACATTTAGATGCAATTTAGGTTGACCTTACAAAGGAAATCACTCATACAGGGATTCCATACTAGATAGGAAGGTTTGGCCAGATGAAGATACCATGAAAGTATTCCTTTGCTTTTGGCATGTCCGGAAAACATGGCTTGAGAATGTAACGCAAAAAATCAAAGCCAACTACATTCAGACCTTGGTTTTACAAGAGTGTGCAAATTTAGTGTACGATTCTGGGATCGTACAGGGCGATGTTGCTATGCGGGTGTCGTCGGACAAGTTCGCACACCTTTCGGCAAAGTATTCCACCGCGAAGTCGTTTTCATCTACTTTGCGAAGACCTGGATCCCAAAGTTGAAGATGTGGGTCATTGGATACCGGAACGTCCTCCATGCAAATCAGGACACAAACGTTGTTGTTGAGAGTTACTACAATAATCTCAAATCTATCCTAGCGTGCACTAGGGAGAGGTTTGATGGATGACATTTGGATTGGCTTATTTATTACCTCACAAAGGATGTACTAACTCATTATTGAAACGTTGAGCAATGTAAGTTGTACGACTTCATCAAGAATGGAAAGGTGGAGGGAATGGTGGCAAGTGTAGTAATTTGTGCCCCTCAAATTTCTGACGAGCATGTCAGCATGGAAGGCTCAGATAACATGGCGTACATTGCAAGCTAGACAAATTTCCTCAACATCTGGGTCATGACAAGTCCCGCCACTGATTGGGCATTGTGCTCTTGTCCAATAGGATTGCAAGGTTACAGGTGCACGCACAAGGTGAAAGTATACAAGCCGATCCACCTAGATGTGGCAGACGCTTCTATTTTACGCTATACTGGATCATTCACGGGTATGATCGCGAGTGACACATAACCAACGCCAATGGACCTTCTACAAGCTATGCATGCAACAGACGATGCAAACACATTTGGCAGCACTCAAAGAAGGGACGTGCCGGTTAATCCAACAAGTCGGCTTGCTGATTTGGTTGGCTTATTTGATATCATGCAGGAGTTGGACACGCATAAGCCATCGTTGATTGATCATGCATTAGCTAGCGCACAACAACTGAAGGGTCAATTCCTCAACATCAAGGTCAAGGTTGATGCACGGGTCCTCCACCCGGCGTCTCAATCGTTGCTTTCAGTGAATGTGAGAGATAGAAGCAAGGAGAGGAAGAAGACTTTTAGTGAGTTTGGTAGGCGTAGGAAAAGGACCACGTCACAGAGTCAAGGCATATCTTAGTAAACATGTCCGTCAAAGGAATGGAGAAGGCCAAACGATGTTATGCAATGTCAACATTTGCAATGCGGAACATCTTGTTTTTTTAGTTTTAAGTTCTTAAGTTTTTGGGAACCAAACTCCCACTGACATACGTTATGAGTGTGCCCGGTAATATGAAAGCAAGGAGAAAAAAGAGGAAGGGAATAATTCAAAATGATAGCCACCATGTGCATTCCAACATCCACGATTCTAAAATTAAAATTTTCATATTATTCGATGTCCTTCTATCAATTTGTCAAACCTGTCCATACTCAAAGTTGTCCGTACTGAAACTTGTATATACTCAAACGTGTCCATTTTCAAACCTGCCTACACTTAAACTTGTTCATACTCAAATCTATCAAAACCAAAAATGTTCGTACTGAGACAACTCTTGTTCAAACCATACTTAACATATCATAGCCTACATTGTCTACATACTGGTAGCACTGAAAATAACAATGTAGTCTATGTCACAAAAGCCATGCTTCGGACCTCCAACACGGTGCCACCTACCATACCCAACACCACTAGATATTGTTCGGTGCCATCTTGTCTGCCACTATATCCACGCCCATGGGAACCGCTGTGGACTCCACCGCATCCCGTAAGCCTTCACAATCCTTAGCTACCACTACATCTACAAGCGCACCATCCCCGCTATGGTCGTTGTGCTCCACCACCACATTGCCCTACTCAATGTCCTCATAGAAAACGACATGTACAGGACCCAAATTAACGTCCACGGGATACCTTTGAACGAAGTCCATGGATATTCGTGAATGTCGGAGAGTACTGAAATCATTGGATACCCCCGACACCATGACCCCGTCCAGCTTTGCTTGGCAAGCTACAAAATCTTCTAGTTGCCATGCTCTCAAAACGAAGTAAAGCGTCTCACCGGATTGCAACCACGATGCAGTGGCCTCCAATCCGGCAGGTGCATACTCAACACTATGTTCTCTCCTTAGAGAAGAACATACCAGAACCTGTCCGACTCCGGACGCGTCTCTCCACCACAACCCGACACCCACATATTGCACAATTCACCATCAATGCCAGCATGGAGCATGTCACAACAGGCCCGGACATATACCGACCTACGCCACAAATGATATTGGTCAACTAAGCTAGACATACAAAGTCGAGAATCAAGCCTTTTGTCGGAGTTTGGCAAGTTCTTCCCCACCACTGTCCATGGTAGGGAAGAAAATGCACCCCATCCGAACAAGTTTCTCAATTGCATGTGTAATCTGAGATCCACGCTTATAGAAAGCTTCAACACTTAGCCCGTGCAAGGGGCAAAGCATAGGTACATCGCAACCGTACTCGCTACGAGTGAAGAGCTTTAATGCTCTAGCAATCGGTGGAGGAATACGGTCCAACACACCGGTGCGGTCCTCCTCCAACATCCACACGGTCACGACCTTGAACTCCTCGACCGTGTGCTTCAATAGTCGCTCCATGACAACGGGGATGGAGACAACAAAGACCACGACCACTGGACGTCTTCCTCAACCTCGCTAATCACCCGATCATACTCAAGCATGGCCTCCCGCACATGGTCCTCCCTCCCACGAGACATCTTTACTATATATAGTGTGGACCAAACTATTTCAAAATGCTTGCACAAATTTGAGTAAATGTAGATTAAAATGGTCCATGTACCTCAAAAATGGTGTGTGTTGTTTCAAAACTTTTTGACACATAATTAATGTGGATATTTGTCATGAGTCACTAAACTAGGTAGGAATGATGGAGAAGCAATGGTGAGGTGGAAGTGAGCGGCGGGGAGTTGAAGCAAAAGATATCCATGTTAGTTTTGTTCCAAAACCAGAATTGGAACACAACATTTTTCACTCCCTTACTAATGCATCTACACGATAAACAATAAACAATGTGAGTACAAGAATGCAATATCGTTACCGATAATTATACAGGTCTACAAGGATTTACTTCAGTAAATTATAAAAATTCATAAAAAGTAAATTCTCAAACTCAAAAATTAGATTTGAGCTTCTCACTCAAAGTTGTATATTTGATTTTTAATTTGTGAAGATCATTATTACAAGTATATGCATGGCTTAGACTAACGGGAAAAATTTCCTCTCCCTTAATTTTTGTTGCCTTTTTCCTTTGAACTCTTAAATGTCAAAACGAGTCCGTGGTGGCCACAGTATCCTACATGTATGGTGTGGTATCTGAACATAATAAGGTTGAGATATTGAAATGACCTCCTAATGAAAGATGTTAGTTGAAGAATCTTCAATCCAAAGATGGAAGTCTTGCTAAACCTTAAGAATTCTTTTGCATTCTACACAGTAAAATACGTGCATTTTTACTGTGCATGTACAGTGACAAACAAAACTGAGTACAGTTTTTACTCACTTTCATTCAAAAAATCATACCATGAATATAGGTGGGCAAAACTGAAATGTGTACAAATCAAAGTTGTAGTACATGATGTATTACACAATGCTGGAAAGTTTGAGGTGGAGTTGAATTGTGGTTTGGAAGATATCAAATGCCAAAATAGAGTGCCTTCATACTCACTTTTGTTCAAGATTTTTATGAGAGCTTTCAAAATATACACAATTTAGAATGAAGCCAATTTTCTTTAGTGTTGTCTTTATGGTATTGTAAACCATCATCTTGAACATGTGTATGCCTTTCATCAATGGAAATCAACCTTTGTGTGCTTGAGATAAATCTCAAATTGTGGAAAATAGATGTTTTCTTGTGAGAATGGCATTTGATAATCCTTTGTAGAATTGATAGCATGGAATATTAGTGGACATCATAAGTGACAAACGTGAATCAATATTGGCCATTATTGCATGTATTTCATTTTGTATTTGAATTTTTTTAGTATTCAATAAACTCCTTTCTAAACTTGATTATTTATTTTGGAATGATGTGATGGTTTTCTTCTTTGACCAATTTTAAGTCACAATGCTCATCAATGGAAGCTTTCCATCCACCACTTTGATTTCACTTACTTGCATTTTGATGACTTCGTATCATAAAATACTCGATGCTTCATTTGGCCCCTTCTTTGATTTTCATACCAAAAATAGTTTTGATTTTCATACCAAAAATAGTTTAGAAAGGAGTTTTATTGATTCACGTTTGTCACAAATGGGAGAGCTAGCTAGGCTAAGGTACATCATAGAAGGGATCTCCATGATAGGTAAACTAACTGTGATGCAATTGGGCAGTGTCATTACAACCTGGTCAAAGGCCGCAGCTCAGCAGCGCCATGGGCAAAATGGCAACGGTCTGCAAAGGTGCACGTCCCTTGGTTGAAATTCTCACACAACTTGGTCTTGAAGTTGTGAGAGGCAATGGCGGCATTGCGCAGGGGCACAGCCACCTCTCGGTGCGTCAAAAACTGCCTCACCATCTCGGTGGCACGTTCGATCTGCTCGTACGTGCCCTCCATCTCCAGATTCCGCATGCTGGCATTGGACTCGTGCTCTCGGATTGATAGCTTACAACCTGCTCATCCCATACACTTGACGTCAACATGATTGATGATCCATGAGGATGGCTGATTAGTTCCTGGATGAAATCTCGGTGATACTTGGGGTGATATCCAGGTTGATACTTGGGGATACCAAAGTTGATACTTGGGGATACCAAAGTTGATACTTGGGGATACCAAAGTTGATACTTGGGTGGCACTACTCTTACATCATTGTGATATTTGGGTGAATTCTTCTCTCAGTTTCAACTGTGAAGAAGAATGACATGTAAAAGAAAGTAGAGATCATTTCTAGCCAGGGCCATTCAAGGTATTTGTAAAAGTTATCCAAAGTTTTCAAAAGATACCGGTCTTTTGATGTAGAATATTTACTCTTAACAGTTATTACGTACGAAAGAGCTTGGTGGTCTCTAAATCAAAATTATAACTAGTTTTAGCCGCCATTAAGGAGGCAGAAGTCATGTTGTATCATAAATCTTAGCTATCTTCTTCTTCTATAAGCTGGTTATAGATAGCAAAAACTATTTAGGACTAACATCAACATTAAAAATCGACGAGTCATAATGGTGATATCAATATTGACAAGTCCTTATAATTTTTTACCACAAAAAATAGTTTGACTTGTGACTACTTTCCATGCCTTACAGCTTTTGTATTCAGTCAGTGCAACTGATTTCCTGGCCAATGTAACCAATATGGCAATTCACGGCATCTTTGCCATCTCACTTTCCAAAAAACTCTATCAGCAAGCCACGTGATCAGGGACTGTAAGTGCGATGGAGGAGCCAGGTTGTGAACGTTGTGAAGTACCTGTCAATCGGCTGATTTGTTTGACGTTGGCACCGGCTTTGCCGATGATGGCCCCCGCGAGGACGGCCTCGATGCTCATCTTGGTGTTGGCTCCGTTGGCCAGCCCATACGCGGCGGCCGTCGCTGGCACTCCCGGCGGAGTGGGCTCTCCGTAGTAGATGGCATTCACCACCGGTGGAATCATGTGCGTGCCTCCCCCATTGGCGTACGCCCCTTGCTGCAGCACCACATCAAGCACACAACCTCAGCCTCACCAACAAGTCATGACTCAGTCTCATTGTAGTGGTGAATCACTTCTCGACTGGCGATACTAGTCTCATACCCTGAGGCGCTCATGTTGTAAAAGACGCAAACAAACAAACAAAACAACGTTGTGAACATGTGAAAGCTGCAAAACTCATGACAAAAGTCATGACTTGCAATTCCAGACCTTGCAAGAGCAGACACTGGTAGCGAACCTGTCGTTTTCTTTGCCTACTACTGTGAGCCTTTGCGTAGAGACACAAAACAGTAATATTTTCTGCATTTTTCGTAGGATAGGGGCGACACTTTTGCTACGACTGCGAAGGCAATTGAGAGTATAAACAGGACATTTTTTAAGTCATTGCTTCTGACAGTACCTCTTGAAAGTACTGAAGCCAATTTTGATATGTGCAATTTCCCTGCCAACCATCCCCAGATGTTAATTGTTACTCAAGAGTGGTTAAATAACATTCCTTCATCTAGTTTGCTTCTTTGATAATACCACTTGTTTCATTTTCATCAACCTCTTCCGGTTCGGTTCTTATGGCCTTAACCTCATGTCGGAATGATCCTCCTCGAATTTTATGAAACAAAAGGCCGCCCTAGCACTAGTTCTAGATCAAGACAATTCATTGATAGACCATGAGAACAATGTAGAACAATTGTGCAATTGAAACGATAGTTTTCTACTTCAGGTGTTGCAATCAAGAGACTCAGAAAAAAAAGATGAAGATTCTGGTGGCTCAAAGGGTGACATATCATATTTCTTTCACGCAGGAGATGAATTAAGGGGGAAGTATACCAAGTAATCGACGCCGTTGGAACGGACATTGGAAGGCCGCAGGTCGCTTTCGCCGTGAGCAAAGTGGCATTTGTCACCAAACCGGCAGCCTTCGGTGGTGCTGAACTTGTTGCATAACCTTGTTTTGTAGCCGCCGACAGTCACACTAGGGTCCGGGGAGGCTCCAAGCATGTTCACGTTCGCAGCAGCTGCAGCTTGACCGAATCCGCTCAGCACTGTGCGCATAGCCGATGTGGGGGTGAGGGCAGTTGGGGTGCCAACTCCCAACGGTAGCATGCCCAATGCCGCTATTCCCCCTGGCACGTAGTGCAGAAAATGACACCCTTCTCCATATGGGCACCCAGAGGTGCTGCACGCCAACAGAACAATTAGTTTACAAGACCATATAACAGACTCCAATTCGTTTTAGAGGACACGGTAAAGACATGCTTGGGTTGATTCAGAGACCAAATGGAGTTGTTTATGAGGTGAGGCAAAGATACTGCGACTTTTGACCTCTTTTTTCATTTCAACTATTTAAAATCAGCTGTAAGCAGCTCTACATTTTTATTTAACATCTTCACGAGGAGAAAGACAGCCAAGAATCATGGCACAGCATTCTTCCTTCTAAGAGACAGAATTTCTTTTAAGTTGAGTTTAGAGATCACGAAACTCTTCCCCAATTTGGATTCTAGTTGAGAGACCATCAAGGACCAATTTTGACACAGGAAAAGACATCCCTGGGGTGATTCCGAGGCAATATCTATGTACGACATCCCTGGCACATGGTTTGATTTAATGTGAGATGGATTTTCACCAAACCTGAAGAATTTGGTGCACGGCTTGGTTTTGCTACCAAGTGCGG
Organism: Bryoerythrophyllum caledonicum; assembly: GCA_963971425.1. Lineage (NCBI taxonomy): Eukaryota > Viridiplantae > Streptophyta > Bryopsida > Pottiales > Pottiaceae > Bryoerythrophyllum > Bryoerythrophyllum caledonicum. Next base: position 15,515,665 of record OZ020516.1, read on the forward strand.
ATACCGGCTGCTCAATTGGCCTATCATCTGCACAAAATTTTACTCAAAGACAGTCAAAACGAATTTCTGAGGTTTGAATTGGGAAATCGGATTCACTGCATCGACAACAAAGTGACCTTAATATCTGTATAATTCTTCGGACTCAGACTATCACTTTGAATTTTGTAGGGAAAAGGAAACCATTGCCGCTATTCAGTCAACCACTGTCAAAATGAAATCAATCCATCGATTAATTTGGATTCACTCATGCTGTCTCTTAGACAGAGATTTTCTCGCGCTGGCACACTAAATTTCTCAGTTTGGAATATGACGACCTTCAAACAAAGATGTAACAATGCTGGCAGTTAATTTAACTTTCATTTCAAACTGGGGTCCCTTTCCTAACGTTTCAATCCAGGGCAGGAACCCCTGTCCAATGTACCAGTACTTTGCTCTCAGAGGGTGGTAAGAAATGTCACCTAAAATTCATAAGCCCGTTCAGTCCATAGAATAGCTACATTCTCCTCCAAATTCAACATGCCTATATTAGCGGCTTTCAAGATGCAAATCCGAAGTACAGTTCACTGTTTGACATCATTTTTGTGTCTTTAACATACTCAACTGATTTGCGACATGAGGAGAGGAAACAAAATGGAATTGGCGAACATGTGAAAACCGCCAACATAACGGATAAAGCCATCAACGTTTCAAAGATGCGACTTTCTTTTGTTTATGTGACATGGGCAGTGCGGTACCTGCTGGGCCATGCTTGAAGCGGCACTTGGTGCCGTAGGGACATCCTTCCGGAGTGCCAAAACGGCGGCAGTCAAGGTCCCCGCCATTGGCTTGATCCTGCTGCGCGCCTGCTGATCCGTTGTTGTTACTGTTGTTGTTTCCGCTGCCGTTGAATCCATTCCCATTCACATCCACGGAGATTGGAGTCACCGAAAAAGTTCTGGCCTTTTTCGTCGCCGGCTCTTGAAAGGCTGCCGACCCCATTGTGTCCCACCGCTTCTTCCGCTTTCGCACCTGGAGATCCAGTTCGAACCGATTCTTGAAAGGATTCCCTTGAATTTATTGTGCCGACCTCGTCGACTTGGGCCCTAACTTCGCGCACTGACTCAAACTACTGCTGCTTCGCTGAATTCGGCGTCTTTACCTCGTCAGCAGCATCGTGCTAATTCTTCTGAGTCCCTTCCCGAGTTCACAGTCTCAGGGCTTGAATCAACAGAAACTCCGGGAGTACTTCTCGTCTTGAATCCCCATAACTGCATGCGCACCGGCTCCTTTTCGGGCGTCGTATTGTGCAAAGCTAACGCCGCCGGCCAAAACTATCCCCCGACAACTCAAATATCACATGCTCCAAGAACTCAACGAAGCGGAAACATTACCGGCATGAACGATCGACCCTTCCCGAGAACCCAAACGAACACCTTCAGAACCGCTACAACCTAAGAGTTCATCTCGAATGGGGCGCAAAAGTCCCAAAAGAAAGCAACTCCACCGGAAAGAAACGCCCCATATTCAGTTGACTAACCACCTCGAACGCTCATGAACCAAGAACACTCACTTCCATGATCCACACCCGGCAAGAACAAGAGACGCGCAGTCGGATTCATGCCCCTGACTGATGGAAGCGAGCCTGCAGGTAACATGCAGCGTCAAGGAAAAGAAGGAGGGGAGTGCACGATCTCGAGACGCGGGGATCGAAGCGGACGCGTCGTGTGCATGGGGAGATATGGCGAGCGAGGCGGGCGTCGAGGAGGATCGAGGATCGAGGATCGAGGAAAGAAGCTGGGAAAACGGAAGAGAGATGGGGGATCAAGAAAGGGCAGTGGATCCATCGCCCGCGACGGCGGGCAGCGGGCAGCGCGGGACAAAGCTCGGGGCGGGGCCCGCCGCGGCGCCACCCTGCCTTGGCGGTTACAAGACCGTTAGACTTCCCCCCTCGCGGACAGCCCTGTGCGCTCCTCGTGTTCCCCTCCCCTGTTCCCCTCTCCTTTTTCCCATCCTTGTTCCCATCCTTGTTCCCATGCTACTCACATTGGAGTTATTTGTAAAGTCACTCAAAGTTTTATCGTATCCGAGGGTTGGATTGGTGAAAATTACAGTAGTCTTTAGTAATAGGTGGCAACATTTCTTTGGAAATTATCTCTCAAGAATTTTTTTTTACTTTGTAAAACAAGGGTTTTTAGTATAATATTTAAAACTATTTTTAAAAATCGGTAAATACTTGAATTTGACTTTCCGGTTTGATAATAAGATACCAATCTTTTGATGCATAATACTGCTATTTGTAAACTCTTGATAGCTATGAGATTTGGAAGAGCTTGGTGGTCTTTTCATCTAAAATTCGTGAATTGAGCATGGAAAAGGTTGGTGGTTTTGATTTCATGAACCTCATTTAGGAATCCTCCTCCTCAAAGTTTCTTAAATGGAGGGTTGCCCTCCCACTAATTCTGAAATGTTGTGTTAAAACCTTTAATATCAATGCGAGCTGCTTTAATTTGATATGTTACTTGATCCACATCATTATTGTTCTAGGGCTTATTTGACCAGCAAGAAATGCTTTTTGAAAATCCTGAAATGTTTCAAACTTGTTATGAAATTTTCATCTTTAAAAAAACAGAAAAAAATAATAGTTGCTCAAAACAAAATATTAGAAAACTTAAAAGTAGAAATTAATAGATTATTTGATAACTTAGGAACTAACTTAGGAACTCATGAATTTGAAAACTTAAGTGGAAACATGCATTATGCATGCGTATTGTCCCTGTAAGCCATGAATCATTATTCAAGTCAGAGACTCACATTATTCGAGATTATTTTAACTTGGGTTTTCAGGGTTGAGCATCCTATCGTCCAACAACTTATGTTGAGTAAAAGTAAAAGTGTGCTCACATTTGTGGAGTAAGGAAGTTCACCATATTCTGGATACTAGGTACTGGGGGTTGTTGCATGTGGCATTCTTCATAGATTTAGGGCTTTATGTGATTGAGTAATTTGTTGCACAAAGAGCAAAGTACATTTCATGGTACTTGTTAGAGCACTCTGCAGTGATGACAAGGTTGTATCCCAAACTTGATGTTGAGTATCACATGTCATCATGGTTCAATGGTTCATCTACTAAAATTTTATTCCAAGGAGTAACCTCCAAGCAGTAGCCAGATAATAATCAATTTGAACCTTGCCAAAGCCTACCAACAAAAAGAAAGAAAGAAAAAAAAAAAAACACATGGAAAGAGTGCCTAAAACATGAAAATCAGTAATTATCTATATTTAGTAATTTTTACAAAATCTCAATAATGTTGCCTAACAAAACCCATATATATATATATATATATATATATGACACACTTTAAAGCTTCCAATGGTGTGTAAGAAGAGTGTTGATGGTAAACTCAACAAATAAAAATGAAAAGTAGAATATTCTTCCATGAGGTATAATACCTATTTGGAAAATAAGCCTAGCTCAATTCAATTATCGTTCAAAGTGGATTTATTTATGAATATTGATTTTGTGTTGCCTAACTCACTTTTTCATCTTAATTAACAATTAGACACAAAGGTACCCAAGCTGCTTAGAGGCTATGGTACATAGTTTCTCATAGTCTACCTTCGTGAGGAGGTATTAATTGTGGTATGCGCTATCTAGGTCCATGTGATCTTTTTAAGTAGTGGTGCTATCTCCAACAGACTCTTTATCTATGCTAGTTGAATAAGGCCTTGGATGCTCTTCTATTCTACTTGCAAAGGCTATATACTAAATTGCAAGCATGCTCTAAACTTTAAGAAATTGAACCCCTATATACTAGACATAACATGTAATATCTGAATGAACTTGGTTCGTTCTTTAGGTGACAAATCTTGGGTATAATTCACTTTGTTCCCATGATTCTATTTTTGCTCTAGATCATCTACAACTAAAATTGAGCGCAAGGAGGGATGAATTAATGGAGTCCACAATTTCTTGTTGATAGTAAGGTCCTTATCTTTCTTCTCCCTCTTCTAATTTGCTCCCCCACCATAACATTCTAGAACTAATGCCCCCTTTGCACCAAGAGGTAGGCTGCAAACACTACCAACGCACTAACTACCATGTGGTCAGAAAATCTTGTCGAAGTTCACACCGCCATGTTACAATTTTAGTATTTTTAAACCATGGAGTGGAGTATCTACTATTCTTTGCTATTTATGGCATGCAATAAAATTTATGGAATGTACCTTTATCAACACTCCGCCACCTCTCTACAATTGTAGATAACTCACTTGTCAAGTAGGAAGCCATGTAGGATTGATACTTACCACCTTTTGTGGTGTGAATCATCATATATAAGCCACTATCCTACCTTCACCACAAGCTCCAACCAACCTCTTGGTGGAAAAGGGGCATAATGCTAGGATAGCTTCTTGAGTTTCTGGAATGAGTATTAACTCTTGACATTGACTACATTCTTCTATAGTAGGTCATGCACACTCCTTCACTTACGCACTTCTAGTGCTTTCCTTGGATGGCCACTTGCTTCATTTCTAACTAATACACCAAACAGTGAATATAATGTGGATTCATTCGTAATGTGGCTGAAAATCGATAAAGAACACATCAATTTTGGTTTTGGAACCCAAATGATGTGGACACATTTCAACATGCGTCATGTCATTCTTTGCCACCACACCGCCACTCACTACCAAATATCTTCCACTCCTCATTGCTTGCCGCCACCTCACTGCCTCCTCTTCATAATCCACATTAATTTGTATCAAAAAATTTAAAACACCCCACACTATTTTATGAGGAACATGATTTGATGTGGATTGAGAATTGAGGTGGACCACTGTATATTGCTTGTATTGGATTTGATGTAGGTATTTAGAAATAGTTTGGTCCACACCATATGCAGTGTTTGGTGTAGTTGATTTTATGGGTGGAACATCTTTTAGGTAGTAAGTTTTTATTCTTTGAAGAAGGTGTGCCCTTGTACAGTACAGTACAATGATTGATGTCCATATATTCTCATAAATTTGTTTTTTCACCAAGTAAAAAACTTAAATTCTTAAAACACTACATCAAAAGATATCTTTGACATCTATCTGTAGAATTAGTATCCGCCAAATCCAACCTTGGTGCGGTAATTGTATAATTACATACGCACATCAAACACATAAACTTGAGAAGCTGAACATACAGCAGTGACTCCAATGATCATCAACCAAAAAAAAATGTGATGATGTTGTTTACAATGTTTTAGTGTTTTAGTGATCCAGCTTAGGCTGAACATGTCACTGTACTGTACAAATTTGATGTTGCAGTACATACTTAGAGAGATGAGTGTCCTTGTGGAAACCCAGGCAAAGCCGGCAGAAGCATTTGAGTCATAACAACCTTCTAAAATTTAAATTTTCCACATTTCACCATGATGTTTAGAAGAGGAGCGACTCCAGCTTCAGCTCTCACGACGGAAGGGTACAACTCTTGTCCCCAACAACTGTCTACACCGTACTCAAGAGTTGGACTTGGCACTACAATGTCTAATTTTTATATATTTCTAAAAGTAGATGTTTGGTAAAACAAATATTCTCATAATTTTTTGAAAAAGAATTTCCAATTTTTTTTGACGTATGTGTTTAGATATATTTTTCATGGAATCCAACCCTTGGATACGGCACTCCTCGGTTGCATACAAGACAAATTAACCCCTAAGTGGGCTCATGGAACAAATTGATTCATGAGTATCTTCTAAACTTTGTTGTACATTCACTTATGTGAGGTGGAATTTCTTTTCATAGATATTTTTAAAAAATCGGACATCCTCTAGATAAAATATTCTAATTGCTATATTTTTTCAAGATAGTTTACAACATTTTAACAGGTGCAGATAATTTGTAACTTGCTTAAGTTATGTGTTTTGTATGAATTTATAACTTGGTCAAGTTGTTTTGTTTTGTTTTGTATAACAATATGAATTCCTTTGGTTTGACTTTGGTGGTTTTTAATTCACTTTCAAATCCATCCCACCCATGTATGTAGGCCATAACACTAGGTTGTATTTAGGTCTAGAACAAAATAGAGGAGAGCAAATGAGAAAGAAGAAAAAAAGGGGCAAGGGTTCTATCACAACAAAGAAACTGTGGACTCCACAAAATCAGTCTTTGAGGCTTCTTCTTGTACTCAACTTTAGCTAAAGATGCCTATGAAAACAATCAGTTTAAGAAACAACTTAATCATGTCCCATATTCACCAACCGTCACAATAGAGAAGGTTTGTTCACCTATCAAATATTATGGATATATTTGTTTCTTGAAAAAAATTAGACAAACTTCGTTTTAATTGTCATCGCAATAAAGACTATGAAGAGTGTTAGGAATTGGATATGGTTTAATTCCTAGTGTAACCTCTAATGGACCACTTGTCCCTAGGGGGACATTTTCTAGTTTAGGTAGGTTCCTATGATCTCATTTTGATCATGAGTTTTGAAAAAAATTCTGAAGATGTAACATATTAGTACTTTGTTGAAATGTAAAATTTTGCACTAGGTAATTAGAATAAATAAATAAATTCTTTTAAGTGCAATCTTTTCAACTCATGATCAAAATTAAGTAAAATCTTTGACATTTAGTTTCTTTATTAGAATGAATAATAATATCCTACTTGATATTTATATATATATATATATATATATATATATATATATATATATATATATATATATTCACATAACAATCAAAGATTTTAATATTTTTTTAGTTTTTATTTTTCTCTATAGAAAAATATGGTGTAAATATCTCTTTTACTATTTGCATTTTCACTTCTAACAAATTGAGTTCACAAGAAGTTAAAATGTGTATGGGAAATTTGTAAACCTCCATTAGTTGCACACTTTTTTTTAATATGTCACACCGCTCACCTATATTTTTATAATGCAGGACATTGACACAGAGAGAAGTTCAAGTTTCTAATCTTCTCAATGCATGGACTTAATAGAACCTTTTCAAACTTCAAACGTGACTACATCTTTCCATCCTTGTGGTCAAAATTTATGAAATTTTGTGAGCATGTTATTTATTAGTCAAATAAAACTTCCACTTCTATGGGTTGGATTAAAATTTTGTTTCTTTCATACTCTTTACACTAGCATATGCGGTTAAATTTTTTTTGGTGTAATATAGTCAAGGAACGTTTAGGGTGGCAGGTAGAGAATACATATAGTGATAATGTAAGTAATTCAACATATGCACGTGGATGAAATTAGGTGGTATAAGTTGTAATAAGTTATATAGACCTCAAATTTTTATGTAAAGTTCTAGAGATTATAACGGATATGTTTGTTCCCCTCATGAAAAAGGACATGAAGTTTGGGGAAAAAATATGGTGCGTGATTTTAATTGAGGTTTTAAGGGATTACAAAATAATTAAACACCTATTTGTATGTGATATTAGCCTTAAATTAGCGTTAAGTCTTTTAAAACATAAGCTTATCACAATCAATGTGCAATTAAGCAATCAAGCCGTTGGAGTTTTCAAATGCACTTGTCTATTAGCCGTGGCTATTGTGTACAATTATGTCAAAATTGTGGAGTTTTTAGAAGTTTTTCCATTCAACAATGGCTAAGTGCATTAGCCAATGATGAGGTTTAATTACTCGTTTGTGAGGTCGTTTCAAAGCATTTCTAGCATTTTTAGATGACACTTGGTCTATACTTGATAAACATTTAGTTAATTCATTTATGTGCAATGTAAGGGAAAAGACACATTCACCAAGAATTGCATAGAAAAGAGTATATACCAAATTAGAATATTCCACAAAGTACATGATGTACAATAGTGCAATATTGGGTCACCTTTGGCACCTCCATGCCAAATCATTAACTGAATTTTTGGAAAAAAACACTTCGGCTTTAAAAAAGACAACCAAGCAATCTTTGGCAAGAAATCACATATTCCTATATTTAGAATATTTTGATGATTAAGAGGATTGAACCCAAGGTCTCATGGCTTCAATTTGGTTTTCTCAAGCACACACTTTCCAAAGGTCAAGGCTTTTCCAAGCCTCATTTCCTATTAGTGTCCCCTATGGTCACAAGTTTTGTATATTAATATTATTTTCAATTTTGACATTGTCACTTAATAGTTTCTAAAACAATTTGGCATGTCTTTTTCTAATTTGATTAAAGCTAAACCTGACCCTAACTTATAATACATTGTCTAAAGCACAAAATATAGTTTACCTCTATGTTTGCTTTGAAATTACTATGCATTTACATAGGTATATTCATAATAATTTATTTATTTGCTACATAACATTTAGAGCTCCTTGCAAATGTTTGTTATTATTGGCTTCATTCTACATTGCAATATATTATCGATTGTGAACCTTAGCCTATTGGAGAATGTGGATTTTCCTTCTAAAGAGGGACAAGTGTACTTCCTCTTCAAGACCTTTGTCGTCAATTTTCTCTAAATATGCCTTGTCCAATTCCAAGGCATATATTAGTGATTCATAGTCTTTTTTACATGTTAATATTATCAACTAGTAGTACATACTTTGAACTTTCTGTTAAAGAAAAGTTATTGTAAATGACTTTATATTTTATCATTTTAATATATGTTTTTTAAAGCTACAATTTTTAAAATATTAACATGTGTATTTTTATTTGAGTATTTAAAAATAGAATTATAACTTACAAAGATTATAGTACATATTTACATGGACTTGAAACTTATATGAGTGTCATGCTATTATGCTGAATCATTTGATAATATTATGGAATATATTCTAATTGAAATATTCTAAAAATATATTCTCAATAAAACACAAAATTTTCTATTAAATACAATATAGTATGCATGTCTCTTTTCATCAAAACTATGAAAAAGTTTCAAATTTGATTTTAAAAAATTGGTTATGGTTATTCCTTAGTATATAAGGTAAAATTTATTACACTCATCTTCTACAATGGTTTTAGTCATGTCATTGGCATTTGAAAATTTTCAATTGTTTTAAACTTCTTTACTTGGGTATTTCCATCAACCCTGCGTCTCCAAATGCAAATTTTTGTGATACGTAAAACTTTGTTTATATGGTGTTCATTTTTTTCAATGTAATTCACCAACTCTCATTTTTAGTAGCCATGGATATATTATCTTAAGTTCATCTTAATCTCTAAGGACGCAAAATTCCTTTAAATATTTTTGACATTAAAAATAGCTTTCTATGATATCAAAATTGATTCAAATTTTCTAAGAAAATTTATAAGAAAATTGGCACAAAAGAAGTTACTTAGTATTTCTTAGATTTTATTTTCCACATAAGATATTTGGGAATTAAAAAATATAATTCTAAGTGAAATTTGGGTATATTTACGATTATTTGTTTTTGAAACACCTTTGTATTTGCATTGAGATTTTAAAAATAAATTGATAATATTTTTTGAGATTTTTAAAATGAAAAAAACTAATTTTATTATCTAAATTTCATTTTAAGGAAAGTCCAAAGTTTTCACACCTTAATATGGATAATGTACCAAAAATTTATTTTTTGTACATAAAAACTAAGATAATTTGGTATTTTACATTATCACACCCCTCCACTATCATCATGTAGTCGTGCTCCACCATAAAAGCCGTAATAGAAGGTTGTTATTTTTACACCTCGACACTTGATATATAAAAGTACATAAGTGGAATGGATGTCACAAATTGATTGAGAAACACATATTCCATGCATCTCTTAATACAGAAGTGATGGCGTATGGGTTTTAGATCTGCATTAAACCAATTAATCATATATTGTTTGGTGCTTCATCTTGAATATTGGACAATAAAGTTAGGGTTTCTTTGTCTCTCCTACGTGAGTTTAATTTGGCAATAGCTAGTAGCTAGAAGGCTACACTACGACATGAATGGCTTCTTTCCATTTCATCATAGTCTACCTCTTCATGGTAGAGATTGCAATAGCTTGAAAGAATATTGTGTGGCCTTTGGCTCAATTTAGAAGTGGTATCACGTTGGGTACATTTGGATGTGTTTTAATTATTGCTACAACTTCTAATACCAATCCAAAAATTTGGAGAGAATGCCAAAGAAAGGAAATTGCACACAAAGGATCTTCTAGTCCGTTGTGAGTTTGACCATTGAGATGAATATTTTGGTTTGGGGCTACTAATTTTTTTTTTCTCACATCTTCAACTACCAATGGTTCCAAACATACTAGTTTATAACAATCCTTTTGCAACACTACTTTGCTTCTTGCTTCTGAAAAAACTGGATAGTTGATAGTAGTCATGTGAATGAAGGCTTGCCTTACTTGAGCAAGGAAAAAGTTACTTCGAACTTGCTAAAGTCGATAGAATATTGTGTTTCAACCAAATTTCTGCTAATCATCCTGTATCGGTAGCTAAACAATGTATTGGTACATGATTACACTCATTCCTTCCAAGAATTATACCTCTGCTTAGTTATAACCTTAGCTAACTATAACCTCAACTAAGTTCTAACTAGTGCTGCCATGTGACTAGTGCTTAAGTGGCTGAGAATTAAAGCATATAATTGGTAGATGATGTTGTTGTTTTATGTTTTTGAGACCAATCAATTACTATATCACTATATCACATGGTGAGGGTCCCAAGGCCTTGTTGTATGGGGACCCACAAAGTCCTTGGGGGAGATGACATGTCGGTTGTCTTTAAGGCAATTAATGTAGGGAAGCACTTAGTGTAGAAAAGTGTTTAACCTCGAGAGGGGGGAGTAGTTCTATTACACTAGCCTATGTTTCGGGGCCATATGCTTAGTGAAGAGAACGAACAAACACTATATTTGTGCCCGTCTCCTTTGGAGACCGACGTTCTTCTTCTTCTTCACTATATCACTCAATAGTGCTACTATCCTTCACATGTCACTATTCAATCACAACAAGATCACTATTCAATTACAATAGTGCCACAATCCTTACATGTGCTGCCATCTTCCTTTCAAGACTGTTTAGAATGGTTTGTAAACGCTTTTTGAGCTTTTCAACCATCCAACTTATTTATAAATAGGGTACAAGAGGGCCAACTCAAGTCAGCATGGTCATATGACATTTTCACATGCCATCTGATGTGGCACTTGATGCTAGGCCCATTTTAGGAAATGAAAGTAGGTGGATGGAGTTGAAATTGTGCTGAAGTTACCAAGTCCTCTACTAAAGCCACCACTAACTTTTGACCTCTACTAAGTTCTTACCACCTCCATCCACCGGCGTTAGATTTGGCTATTACTTATAGGAGGGATGAGTGTATTTTGGACCCCTTTTGTTTTTCCTTTCTTTTGTGAACCACATTTTTTTCTAAACCTCTGTTCACTTCAATTTTAAATAGTCAAGCTTATAATGCTATATTGGAATTGGTTTATGTAAAACACTTAATATGTAGTGGCAATAAACCTATAAAATCACTTTTAAAAGACTTCTTAACCCCTGGAGGACCAAGTGTCCCTTGGAAGGACAATTTTGATTTTCGGCAGGTCCCTAAAAATAAATAAATAAAATTTATTTATTGAAATTTTAATTCTAGATTGTACCTAACAAGAGCTTTGTGGGGGAATTTTTTTGGACTCATAGTTTGAAAGTTATTGGCCTTAAAAGTCAAATATAAGGACGTTGGGCACCCTCGACATCCCTGTGAACCAATGACACACAAGTGTCGAAGAGGGTCAGTAAATAGGGGCACAAAGGATAGAGGAAGGGTGGGGTAGCCCAAATTATGGGTGGGAGAAGAACCTTGAAAGATGCCTTTCATAATATTCAAGAAAGTTCTTTAAGATAAAAATGGAATTGGACTTGGCCTACCATCTGTCCACGGGACTCGCGGAGTGACTAGCAAGGGTCCGCCACGTTGGATTATTTTTTTTCCCCCTTGTGTAAACAAAAGTTTTGGAGACCTTGACTTTTTGGGGAAGTGGGTGAGTTGACATGGCCCAACATTTGATGAACAAGACCCATTTTCAAAGATTGCCCTACCGAAATTGCTTGGATATTTCAATAAATTGTTTAAGATTAGAGAATTTACTATTTTACCCAATTATTTTTCCTGAATTAATGAAAAATGGAAAGACAAGTTTGAACTGTTGGGATTCTCAAATATGTAAAGTTGTATGCAACAAACATTTCCACTCCATTTTTGAAGTCATTGTCACGTTTTTATACCCCCATGCACAAAACTGTTTATTTCAATATGCTTCACTCCTTGTTTTGACCTAAAATTTTGCACACAATTAGCTAACATCATATGAATCATATTGGTAATGGTTTTTAATACACTTTAGTGTAGAAGTTACAAGATATGCGAAGTCAAAATGGGCTGACCTTGCCGGGCAAGGGGCAAATTAACTATTTCTTGCACTTCAAACGCTATAACCTTCATATCCGTGCGGTGGATTGCAACCAAAAAAATATGGCGTATTTAAATAGAAGTATATTTTAAGATCTTATGGTTGAATGTCCAAAATCTTGCTCAATATGTGATTTTTGTGTCTCTTTTTGATAGTGACAGTTTTGGACCAGTGTTTGAGCAAAATTGCCGAGGAACTTTAGGGGTTAAATGCCTTTGTGTGTTGTGTGTATGTTGTCAATGTGGTTTGTAGTTTTTGATTATTGTTGTGTCACCATCAGCTATGGTACTCTTGAATATTGCCTGTTTACTTACATGCAATGATATTTGGTATCTTCTTTAAGCATAGATGTTATTTAATCAGGTCATGTATGCGTATCTATATTAGCCTGCATTGTTTAGTGTTGAATGTAGTTTTCCTTGATTAGTTAGAATACAGGTCTTTAATGTACCCTTTTCAGGATGGTGCAATGTTTGAACTTCCATTGCATGATAATTGGGGCGGCTTTACACCTCGCCGAGTCGAGAGTCCGTCCGTCAAAATTTCTGCCCAAACTATGGCGAGAGTCCAAACTTTTGGATTAAAAAAAAACATTAAAATACATATATTGAAGCCTTTGGGCGGTTGTGGTGTGAAGCCCCAAAGCCTAAGTCCAAAGTCCAAACCCCATATCATTACGCCAAAAAAAACTAGCCCAATTTAATCAGCCAATAAAAATTAGCCCAAAGAATTAGCCAAAAAAATTAGCCAAAATAAATCAGCCGAAAAATTCGGCATCTTTCATCTAATGGTCCAGAACTTGTCAGATTTTGATTATTTTATTGAAAAAATCGACAGACTCTCGAAGGAAGTTTGGATTGACTAAAAATAACAACCCAAGTTCTGCTCGAGAGTTCGTCGCCTTGGCGCCAAAACTCTCCAAAGGTACTGCCATGTAGGCACATTGGAAGACGCCTACGGAAATTGGCCTTCGGTGTGAAGGCCGAGAGGCCGGACTCTGGCCATTCAAGCAATCTCATTGGTGGAAACCGACGAACTCTCTACTCGAGCGTTACGTGTGAAGCGGCCCTAAATTGAAGCAACTCTTGTAGTGATATTGCATGGACATGAAACGTAATTGCAGGCTACAAACTTGGCATCTTGGGTCTAGCAATGAGCATTTTTCTTTTGTGGTTGGCCAAACGAGGAGTAGGTTGAAAATGCAAAGATGAGGGTGAGCCAGAAGGAATGCTTGCACTCAGCCTTTTTTTTTTTTTTTTTTTTTTTTTTTGATCTGAGCCAAATTGCGGGAAAAAATTCCCAAAAAGGAATATTCCTAAAAAAAAGTGGGAAAATTATGATTTCATATCGCCAGGACTTTCTTGATGGCCATTGCTATATTGTCACTAATGAACAGTTGGGACTCCATCTTGTCGCCAAAAAGGATGTACAATTCTATGTTTATGGAGATGAATTCTCCAAAATGGATATTTATGGAGAAAATTTGGTATTGTATGGTTTCAGGAGAAAGCCAGAAGTGTTGTAGCTCCATGGCCTCTATAGCCACCGTGGCTATCCCACTAAAACAAAAAAAATAAGGGTTGCTTGCACTCCACCAATCTTGAAGTCAACAACTTCGTATGACCCCATGGAGTTGTTGCGACCAACATCATAGACTATTATGCGGTGCATGTAGGCTTGATCACCCTCAATTTCAATCCCACTAGTGTGGGAATCTTCTAGAACCAGTATACAATAATTCCAAACATTGCAATTTGGAAAGCGAGAAGCCTGGCTATGGAGCAAAGAAAAAATTGAGGTTCATTTGAAATTCTACCTCTCAGCTTTAAGGAGTGGCTGTAGATGTTATTGCTCAAGTCCTTAGTGAGGACCTCAAACCATGACCTCTATATACATTTATGTGGTCTTTGGTTTGTGTAGGTGTTTTGAAAATGGATATTTGTATGTAAAGTTGGAATCACATAAAGTATGATCATGTCTTCATATCATGTTGACATTGTAGGGACATGACCTGAAGACATGATTGACAAACATTAGGAATGAAGAGGGCAATTTTGTTGGAAAAAATGTATTTATATTACATCATGAGACTTTTGAAGACTAAAAATGATGGATTAGCCCTTTGAAATTGGTTTTGTTTTCTTTCAAAATTTGCTAAGCCCTTTCACATGTCACTTGACTTCCTTAATGCTTTGTATTTTTTGTCTTCGTAATAAGTTTTGTGATTCTCTAATTCACTTGAAGTTGTTGATAATATAAATAACCACTTGATCAAGAGTTTTGTCAATGGCGTACAAAACCTCATTGACAAAACTCTTAATCCCATGGCCAAGATGAACATTGAGAACATTGTGCACTTTTTAGTGTCCATCTCCAAGCTAACTACACTCTATTGTGTATTCTCACTATTGTCTTAGGGTAGAAGCACAGTACGCCCTACCCATTTTTTACAACCCATTTTTTACAAGTATGTCAAGTATATTTTTTGAAACACCATTTATAAATTCTTTAATGAACCGCAACCATCCTTTGAAAAAATATGACAAAATCATGGCCGTAGAGATGATAGGTGAACCCAAAATATCTTGGATTTTGTGATGAAAGGACATGTGGAAAATTTTCATTAGCAATGCACATGGTATATATGCGTACTATAGACGGTACATAATATACTACACAATATTTGCAATATATACAATGGGCAAGGGCATGAAAAATTAAGTTTTCTTGAATTTGAACGTAAAAAAAAGGAGTTATTATGAACATAGTAAAGGCCTATATGATTTTAAAGGATGCAATTTTTTTTGGCAAAACCCACTATTTTCCTCAATTTGTATTAAATCTACACAATAGCCCACTTTCTTTCATTACAAGTGCATTGGGATTGCCAATTTAAAATTTTCAATTGGAATGTTTATCAATATTATCCTATGAATGTCTACCCAAATTTTTATAGACATAAAGCATTCAGAAGAAACATATCTGTATAAATTTTGAAATTGTGACAAGTATTGAGTAGTATACAAATATACCTATGTTGTTCAAACCGTTGAGCATTGTTACAAAAAAATTGCACAAATGGAATGGTATGGAAGTTTGGAATAACATTTGGGAGTCAGAGATCCAAAATCAAATCTACATTGCATTTATTATGCAAAATAATGCTTGTGACTCCCTAAAATACTGTTTGGTACGGGGTTTTTTTTACCAACGTAGCTTGCTATGACCTTTTACTTGATGGAAATGTTGTGGCTTTGAACAGTCACGTAGTGCATATTTACAAAGACGCACAAGGTAATTTGGCCACTCAAAATTTGCAATTTGGATAAGTTTGTTGCCAAAAATGTTTTTACGTATCTCAACTTCTTCCAAAGACATCCAAAAACGCAAAATTTCCATATATAAGACTGCTTAGCAATTGGTCATAAAATTTGGCACACATTTTTCATATCAAAAGCTGAGTGCTAAAAAATATTCCTAACCTTATTTCTTCTCTAAGTACAATGTTTTTATTCAATTTAGAAAAGTACTTATTTCAACCATGGACTTGAGTGGTTTGAGTTTTTCATTTTCTTACTATGGGCTATCAAAGTGAACTAGAATAATATCCTTAGTGACTCTTAAAACTGCATAAGGCGTAGTTCATTGAATTTTTAAAAAGGTTGCATACTACAATATTTTTTTTCTTTGTAACATTACCCATTAACCTTCAATGTTGTAATCTATAAATATATATATATGTATAGGTCCCGTCGTCCCCGGCAAGTCAAGGGCAATTCCAATTTGTTAGAGGCCACTAATTTGAATGCTAACAAAGTACACTCTCTCCAAGTGCTAGAAGCCAATTAACAAACTTTGATTCTCCAAATTAGCAAGCATTGTAGGGGTTGCTACAATATGCATAATTTAATGTAAGGTGCAAACTTCAACATCGCCACATAGGTAAGACTCTTTTGTTGATTGTTGTAACAACATTTGATTGCATGCCCTTTGGAATTAGAGACACAAATCGTCACACATAGAAAAAAGTGATCCTTTTTAAAGGTGCATCATGCTTGGTTATGTCACAAAGTAAATGGTCGCCAACTTTATAAGCAAGCTTGTTGACCATGAGGGCCATGTCCCAATGAAAGAGCTTTGTGTGCCGTATATGTTTATTTTGAAATCACTTTGTTTGCGAATGCTGCACACCAAGGTCCAACTCAATGGAATTATAAATCTGGAATGAGCGGTCTACCCTTTGTATAGCAACATTGCAGCATTTGAACGAAGCAACTACCAACGCAATTTGATTTTGCCCACACAATGATTTGAAAATGAAATTTTTTATATACGTCTTTCTGGTACGACCCAGTAAAATAAATTCTGTCAGAGATGTTAGACGCGTTTGATTGCATGATCTCTTTGTAAATGTCATGTTGCTTGTCATTGAAAATTTCAATATGTTTGAAAGCCTTTTTCCTAATTTGTATTGCATTGATCTCAAGTTGCTTTAGAATAAGTCAATTAGGTTGCAATTCTTCCAACTAATTTAAATTGCATGTTGTCACAAATTGAAACCTTTGAGCATCTTGTCAAATATTACAAGGAGTTAAGCAATTAGGTTCAATGCAAGACTATAACTTTGCTCCTCTATTGGTTGCTCCACTCCATTTCACTAAAATTGATGCCAACAGTCGTTTGATAAAATTTCATGAAATAGCTCAGATAGTTGTTGTAGATATGCAAGTGGTTCATGAATCAAAGTGGTTACAGAAAGAAAATGGAGCTTAGCGCCTCACTCCATCACTGCACTTTCATAGAGGCATTGCTTCGACTTGACATTGTTCTCGTAAAGCCATTAGAAAAGTTTTGGGCTCAACGAGAGGCCCTTTAAGGGAGTTTCGGGCATGGTACTTTTGAGAATATTTGTGCTTGGGCAGTGGTACTTGGAGTTTGTGCAGACTGTTGGTCATCACTTTCGTCCCAGCAAAGGACCGGCCATATAAGCAAAATCACATCATCAACCTTCAACACTCTGTGATGTGGCATGGAGCTTGGGAAGGTGGCAGGTTTAAACAATGTTAGAAGAGCAAGTACTTTATCATGGTGTGGTCCCGGTGATGCATTTTTTTTATAAATGAGTCGTCCTTCCATTCGAAGGAAAAACAGTTCAGTATAATCTGTACCAAGCAACCATATTAGTAAACATTTTAATGTGGATGAAGTCAAGTGGGCCGTAGTAAAATATTCACAGTACCCTAAATCAAGCACGCGATAGCACAGCTTACATTGTACCTAAGCACTTGGCTACTCATCTGTGATTGGCGGAGTTTTACATTGATGCGGTACATGGTGAAAGGTGGCACAGTGCTTGCCAACGCATTTTGTTGATGTGTTTGGTACCTTCCCCGCCAAAACACGTTGCCCGAAAATTGCTCCAGGGGCCTCTCCTTGAGCCCAAAAATTCTCTAATTGGCAATGCACAACGTAGGCAACCTTGAAGGTATCAAAGACAAATGCCTTCAAAGTTACTACGTAGGTCTTGAAAGGATGTCGCACCCTTCACCATTGTCAAAGTACTTAGAGGAAACATCTCTTGCCTCATTATGGATTGACAAAGTTTTGACACCCTATTGTATATTCCATCATTTGGATCGCCATTTTTTTTTCTCTCGTTCCACGTGAAGCGGGATAGGAAGTCCATGTAAAGTGTCTCCATAGCAAGCGGAATCATATGATTTGCCTTATGTCATTCCGATAGGATTGACTTTCTGGCTTGATCCACATTGAGATATTTGCCAAATTCTTGTTTGTAATAAATGTCACACATTGTTCATTGAATAAATGGACCTGAAAACAATAAACTTCTTGAAGAGCTATCATACATTGAAAATATGAATAGCTTCCACGCCACCTTAGATGCAAAGATGTAGTGACATTGATGTACACTTGAATCTCATCGTTGCTTTTCAAGACCATAGTTGCATGCTCGTACTCAAAAAGGTATTATGGAGTGGTGATCAACAAGCATATATGTTGAGAAAAATAAAAATTACTAATTTAATCTTCAATCAATAATGCACATCAATGCATAAACAGTACAAAAGCTTACATTAGCTTTAAAAATAATGAGGGCATTGTATTTTGACACTAAATGCAGATTGTATAGTACAATTCAACAACTGTCAACAAGATGACCATTGTTGTCAACCAAAAAATGTTTGTTATCTCTCTTCTCATACACGGAGTAGCCATTTTTGTCCGCGCATGTTTTTTGCCAAAGTTGCAAGGGTAAATTTTCTATCTTTCATGCAAGAGAAATTGGATTTTGCATGCAATAGTGGTCGTGCACCAAGCAACGTGTCACTGTCTAGTATGTCTCGGAGTGAGTGGTTGGATGAACACAAGTTTGGCAGTGACTGCTGGCTTGATCTTGTTTGTAGTCTTGAATTTTGATTGCTCATTAAGAATCAACAAGATGAGTGCGAGCAATAAACCTCTCTTATGAAATTCAATCACCAGAACGTACCCTAACACCTTATCAAATACTTTGCGATCAATTGTTGAGCCTATGCAGCTGCGTCACTTGAATTTTGCAGCCTAAGCGTAGAGTAGTAGCAATAGCACGTCTTTTTCTTCTCCAAAATCGTGGAAGATCGTGCCACATCTCCAAACCAACCTCACTCAACGGCCATGTTATGACAAAGGCAAAGGCGAGCTTCATCCATGGTCTTTGCCACTTAAGAGATTGTCATGGCCTAGGCCTATAGAAAGCTCAAGCTTGAAGGTGACGAAGACATAGGCAACCAAATTTCGAAGGGTGAGATTTACTTTGGCCTCAAGAATTTTGGCAACACTTATTATTGCAATGGGCTACGTTGTCTTACAGGTGATTCATTAATCGCCAATTCCAAAAACTTAGATTGTTACTTGCAGGTGGCTGTGAAGGAGAATATTTTGTGCCTCTAAGGTTTGGAGAATTTGATGCTTAATAATTTGGAAATGCTTAGTATTTCAGGATTCAGAGGAGTTTTACATTTTAAATTTGATTGATTTTGTAGTAGCAAGGGAAGTGGCACGTTGATGATGTGATTTTGCTTTAGGTGATGAGGGGTGGACATAGAGGTGTTGAATGAGTTTTTTGGATTTTGCATGATGTTAGTTTGATCCAAGTTATTGTTCTTTTTTAGAGGCTATCTATTTCTAGGTGCCATGTAGGGATCAATTGTCGAAGTATTGTGGGACAAAATCCCCTCCAAAGAGCTAATTTTATTCAAAGTGCACAAATTTCAAAGAACAAAGTGAGTTTTCCAAAAGGCTTTGTTTTAAAGGATATCATTTAGGTTTTGGCTTCATTAGATATTAATGATATTTTATTATATATACACTAGTTTAGATCCTTATTGTCTCTTGTTGTTCGAGGGCAATCAATGCAATACCACGTCCCAGATTTTGCAGCGGGACATGGTTCTCAAGCGGCTCTATAGCCCGTGTATAATTTAGCGAGGGGTATATATACGGACCAAGTCTCCACTTCCTTCAAGTCCCCCAAGTCTCCACTTCCTTTAGGCCTTCGAAGTCCCCACTTCCTTCAGGTCTCCAAATCCCTATAATCCCTCAAGTCCCCACTATCCTCAAATTCTCCTAGTTCCCACTTCCTCCAAGTCCCCAAATCCTCACTTCTCTCTAGTCTACTTTCTGGTATCATCAAAATTTATAATTTTAAAGTCTAATTCTTCCATATTTCATAAAATCTTTAAATTTTAAAAAATCCAAGACATGTGAACATAGGTGAATGTGAATACAAAAATCAAGGATCTAAAAAAATTCTAAATTATGTATCTAAAATATTCATAATAAAAGTAATCTAATGGGCTTAAATGAAGTTTTTTGAAATTTTCTCTCTTTAATAATGAGTCATATTCTTTCACAATAATGGTTTCACAATAATTATATTTTATAAACATGTTGTCTTTTTTGGAATTATTTTCTTACAGAGTATAAATGATCTTAAAATTTTAATTTTAATTTTAACTAGCAATTGGCGCTTGCTTTGCAACGCATAAGTCCAACCATTTTAATGTAGTTTATATATTTCAAAATATTTTTTAAAAAGGATAACATGGCTCACTGCATGGTTGATTGCACGGTTGACTGTAGCGTTTCTGTAGTTCATTGCACAATTGACTGCGCGATTGATCGCTGCGTGGTTTAGTGCGCGGATTATGATTTTAGTAGTATGATTCTAAATATTTATCCATATTTTGTTTGGAAATTTATCCATGAAGGTAAATTTCAAATTTTAGCTTAGAGTGTTCAAAGTCTTAATCTTGGTTTTAAAAATAATTATATTTTAGTATTAAATATATCATTAAAGATCAACGCTTCGAAATCATGATTTTAGAATTGTATGTGTAGCAATTATTTTTTATTTTGGTACATTATAGTATTCCAAAACCCCGTAATTTTTCTACAATAAGCCAAATTCTAGTGAAAAGGGCAATTTCAAAGGATTTCTTCCATTCACACATTTGATTCAAAAGGTACATTAAAACAAAGTGATTCCTCCAAAAGGTTTTGTTCCAAAGGGTATCTTTGAGGTGTTACCAAGATAGGATTACCGGGTAAGAAATAATTTCTTTTAAATACTTGCGGAACCTTTGTTGTAATCGAGAGGCCAAGGGAAGTCCCGCACAACCCTTGTCTCATTTTTGTTCTCCAAACCTTGAAAAAAAATGTTCAAGGTTTGGAGAGACATCCTTTGGCATGCAACGCCAATGGCATAGTTATTATGCTTAAATTTTTGCGAGTCATGAGTTTTCTTCTCTCAAAGTCTGTTGTACAAACTTTCTTTGGACAACTTAGCTATGAGGATTTCTTTGAAATTTCCCAAAAGTTGATGAAGATTTGATGAGAACTTGTCAACTAATATGTTTAGGAAGCAAGCTTCACGGTTCATTTAGATAATGTAAGTGGATAACAATCGAAGATATTTTCTTTATAAAATAGTAAGGGAAGCAAGAGAAAATGCATACAATATGTGAATAGCAACTTAATGGCATCATCAATTGTGCACCATTTATGGCAATGATGGCATTTAATACTATGATTTCTTCATTGTCGAGTGTTCACCATTAAACTACCTTCTTGACTTAGCAAGTAGATAATTATGGCCAGAGTCACCTCCGCCGGCGCCATGGGTTGTTGCTTAGTTCTTAGAAGTCATCTCTTGGTACCACCTGCGATTTGTAAAATTGACACAATTAGCTCTTTTCTTCACACGCAATTGAACTTGCAATCATTAGAGTTGACAAATGTGCTGAAATAAGAGTCAAATATAAATCAATCATTACTGAAAGAAGCCAAGATGGGCACCATCAGCTTTCAAATCAACACTTTAAATTTCTCTTGGAAGACTGAAAGCAAAAAGATTGTGAGACCATGAAAAACAAAAGACATAGAATCCTTCCAGATGGAATTCATATTGTGCCGTGAAAGATGTTTGAATATGCAACATTGGTAGCTCTCAAAACAACACTTCAAAATGCAACTTGAAACTTGAAGGCTAAACCCTCAAAACAACACTTTAAAATGCAATTTGAAACTTCAAGGATAAAGACACTCAATATATACAACACTAATTGACCTCTTCAACCTCGAAGACGTACATGAAAATTGAAGGCAAAAAAGTCAAGACCATAACAAAAAGAAACATTGATTCTATTTGTAGCATGCACAACCCTAGAACATAAATCAGCCACAAAGTTCAAGAAATGGGGCACCCTGAAAACCCTTGCCGATGTTGTTTCACAAAACATCAATTAAGTCCCCTATTTTGAATCCATGACTTCAATCAAGTGTCCTTCCCTAAGTCCACAAAATTCAAAGATCCAAAACGGGTATATGTCGTTTGCTTGCTCGGAATTGATAACGATATAGTCCAAAATTTTGGTATGATAAGTTTGGTTGAAAGTCTCAAATCCACAAAATCCGATGTATATCACGCAACCCATGACTTAAAATCACAACCCCTCTCTCTTACACACCCCAACCGCACAAATCCACCTCTGAATTGACTAATTTGGCAACGCACATCCTAGTGGTGTTGTGTCATACGCGCATTCCGCTCATCGACGCAATCCGCGCTCCTACAACTAGCCCAACACTCCCTATCCGCACCACCCTCTAAATTGGTTGTAAACTTTGCAGACCACGGTGTGGAGTTCAGTGTCTTGGTAGAGACCTGGATCACGACCTTCTTTTGACGCAATGTAAGGTCGTCTCATGTGGGAAGGTCCGACTCGGCTACGGTAGCAAGCGTGAGAGAGATCGCCATTGCCAGGTGCAGAGCACGTGTTTCTTCAACATGTTAGGTTTAAATCCAACAAAATTTCATCCATATCAAAATTGTTGGATGAAACTTGTTTGTGCCGAAATTGGCAGATGTTCCAAACAGACACATGACAAATCATTTCTTGTTATATATAGAGATATAGAAAAATATCTCCATATATAAAAAAAATATTGTTTGTTTGAAACACCCAACAATTTATGTCACATGAAGTCCGTACTTTTGAAGGCATTGTCTTTGATGTCTTCAAGGTTGTATGTGTCATGCATGGATTATGAAAACAATGAAGAGAGGGAGAAATGCCTCCATGAACTTGCAGTGATGCAGTTCAGCGCTCAACTCCGTTCATATTTTGAATCATTATGATTCATGGACCATTGGCAAACCTACGACAACTTTAGGAGTTGTTTTGTGAAAGTTTATCAATCAACTGTGGACATGGATTATAGCACGATGGAGTGGAGCAACTACAGGACGAGAAAATTTAGAGCCTTCCATTAAACTTGATTGCTCATTGCCTTGCAACATTTAACAAGCTGCTGGAAGACTTCAACTTGCTGCAGCCTACATCTTCTTTGGAGGAATTGCGAGCTAATCCACTTATTATGGAGCATCTCAACGGAAATGCCACACAACTAATGGAAGAGATTCAATTGCAAGTTGAAACACTGAGCAAGGAGCAATGGGACATTTACAACACAATCATGGAGTCGAGTGCACTCAACATCTCCGACAAAGATGACTATGTTGATGGACTGAGTATTATCAAAAAGACCTACTTGGAGAATCTCATCATAAACTCCGTGCGTGTTCCAAATCAGATTGCACGAGCAATTGCTTCATTTGAAATTGTCACATTGTTGCTACATAAAGGCACGACCAGGCATTCAAGATTTAAAATTTCGATTGACTTGGACTTGACTTTTGTGCAAAGCATTCTGCAATCAAAGTGATTTGGAAGAACTAATAAGGCTCACAAAGCTTATCCTTTGGAACAAGGCTCTTATGGCCAATAGACTTGCTTTTGAAGTTGTTGATTGTATGCTCTGCAACATAATTAAGCATGATTTATCCCTTGGAGAAATCACTTTTGTGATATGCGGCAATTTTAAGCACATTTTGCTTGTTGTTTTAAAAGACTTGCGGCGAGAGTTTGTTGCAGCATCAATAAAGGAGTCTTATCTATCGGGCCACATTGAAGTTTGCACCTTACGTCAAAATATGTGTTGTTGTAACCTTTACAATGTTTGCTAGCTTGGGAAATCGGATGTTTGCAGATTTGCTTCTTGTAGTTGGAGATGGCAAGTTGTACATTGTTTAAGAAGATTAAGTTTGTTGTCCACCCAATATAGTATTGCATTGATTAAGCCGCCATAGTCTACCAAGGCAAAAACACAATCTAAAGTAGAGTATGAGAACTTGATCAATGCAATTTATGCAAAAAAATTGACTAGTCGCAACGGGAAAGGCTTTTTTAGCACCTTCGCTATTCTTTGGGCACGCAATGATCACATGACAGAAAATCAACGTTGTTGTGTTTGACATGGTTCCTTTGGCTACTCAAGTTTATTTGAGCGCTCACAAGGTGGATGATGAAGATGGCGCCAACATCTTCAAGTAAGTTTCAAGTAAATTTTTTAATACGCTAGAGGTTAGCAGGTGGTTACTTTAGAAGCTTACACTCAAAGTTGGTACACCTGTGATGCTTCTTTGTAATCCCAATGCATCAATCAGACCATATAATGGCACCAGACTCATTGTATACCGGTGCTTGACTAAAGTGATTGAAGCGAAAGTCCTTACAAGTGTTTGTGTTGGGTACATTGCACTCATACCTTTCCAAATGGTGGTAACCAAAGGAAGAAAATGATATCAAATGTCCTTAAAACATTTTTAAAAATGTCTACTAGACATTTTATATCAAATGTCTACTTATTATGGAACATTTACATTATAGTATAAAATTAACTCAAGATATATGAGTGGTGATAGATTTGTTGTGGCAAAAATTATTTGTTAATCTCAGTAACATGAATTTTATCCAACATCTACCTAGTGACCCAAATCAAAGGTTTTATGATTGATGGCTTCTCCACTTTGAACTCATGATCACAACCAAAAAATGTTTTCAACTTCTAATTTGGACACGCATATTGGACCATAAGTACTATATTCTGCACCTCCTTCCTCATCATCAACAATTTTACAAAAAATCATTTATTTATACATTATGTTCCTCACTAATAGGATATTATTCACATTACATTACCTCTTCTATAAGACTCTTTCCAAAAAATGCAATAAATCTAAATCCAAAATTTAATTCGATTTGATTCGATTTATATTGAATCAAAAGAGACTAATTGTAGTAATCAAAATATATGGGAACCATTAAGTTCTTCATTAAAAAAATATGAGATTTTGTATTAAACAGAATAAAGATTCCAGAATGTAATGCTCAAAGGGAGAAGAGTTGTGTTACAAAACGTTTTAGACGCCCACTTTCATTCCATGTGGAAGTTTACAAGCAATTGAAAGAGCAAACTTTTTTTGAACAGAAGGTACAAAGACGTACACTAAAATTGAGAATTAGTGTTATACTACATTTAATGTAATAACCTCTATTGACCTTACTACTCTAATTGTGTATTTGTTGGAATTTAGTGTAACGCTCATTAATGAGCCGATTGTTGATGAG
Organism: Bryoerythrophyllum caledonicum; assembly: GCA_963971425.1. Taxonomy (NCBI): domain Eukaryota; kingdom Viridiplantae; phylum Streptophyta; class Bryopsida; order Pottiales; family Pottiaceae; genus Bryoerythrophyllum; species Bryoerythrophyllum caledonicum. The sequence continues at coordinate 15,541,042 of OZ020516.1, forward strand.
CCGCCTGTTTGACTGGTTGTTTATTATTTTTTGGTGACATGATTTCTTCAATTTTTAGTAATTTCTTGAATCACATGATCTTTGTCAATGTTTGTCAATTTTTGTCAACTTTATATTATTTTCTAATTCTTAATTTTCTAAATATTATTTTGCCATTACACTATATGTAAAGCTAGTTAAATCCCAAAGTTACAATTCTCTGTATTTAGTGTTCATGTTGGCATTTAGTGTTGTAACACTATATCTCAAGTTGATATTTAGTGTTAGAGTTTGTAATTAGTGTTGCGAACACTAATTCTCAATTTTAGTGTAGCTCCTTGAAGAGAAAAAAAAAATCTATATGAGTACAGTCATAAAAATTGACCAAATTTGACCTTGCATGAACCTAGTCAGGTTGCCAATCGTCCCATGAACAGACAATTGTCCCTCTTCCGGAGTTAAGGTAAGCCCCCCTAAAACCGACAAGTTAAGGAATGAGCATATATGGAGAGAGGAGATAATTATACTATTATTTTTCAGTGATAGCCAATAGAATTACAAATTCAATCCAAGTGATTTCATATTTTCCCAATGAAAATTGAATTAGTTATGAATCTTCAAACTGTGCAGCCATGTTTAGTGGGTGGCCAACAATAGGTACCCCCCATAACCAACGACCAAAAGTAAGGGTCTTGACTAACAGAAAACCTCCATTTGGAGTTGAGTTGATGGTAATGGGATGGAAGAGGGTTGGATATACCCCAATTTTATAGGCGTTGGCTATGGGTTTTTGTTGGGCTTACCATAGTGTCTTCTCCGAGGTTAACCCTTAAACGACGGAGCCTATGACTGTGGCATCAATCTAAATTTTCAGTCTATTGTATGCTCTAGTTTCTCATCAAATATAAGTGAATTTTAAATTTTTTATTTTTTAGAGATGCAATTACATGTCTTAATTATGTTACAGAAATCACAGGTTTTTTGGTAAAAAATTGAAATCATTGTGATATTCTAAAGAGAAAGTGAAGAAAATTCATATTAAATACAACTTATGCTAAAAAATTCTGAAATTTTCACCAAAGGTGGACATTATAGTGCCAAAACTTGTGGTGTAAATGAAAGTTCCGTGATCAGCTAAAATTAGATCCACGGTTGTAGGTCCATGTTCAAATTGCAATAAGTTATTCAGTTTTACGTATTTTTTAATTTTCAAAATGGTATGGAAACTAGACATCATTAGCTTCATTTCATTGGTTAGACTCAAATTCAAAAAATATCGTTTTAATGGATCAAATTCAAATCTGGAGCTAAAGCTAGAAGTTTCTCAAATTCACTGTATTGAGATCCGTGTCACAAACATTTTCTTCTTTAGATAAAACATGATCACCTCAATAAGGCGAGTTTCATCATCATCTAATACTTATACATTCAATGAACTCTCCCCCCCAGAAAAAACTAGATGAGAAACGGTTGTTTACATTGATTATCATCCAACGATGTCATCCGAGAAGCCAGTTTCTGGCTGCTCTGACGTTTAAGGGTAAAAAATAGAAAGCAAAAATGATGTGCATGGAATTGCTTTGTCATTTAGTCGACAACCAGTGTAGCTCATGTGAATTTCTTAACTTATTGTGTTCTAATATATATATATATATATATATGTACCTACTTTATGGGGGTGAATAGATAGGAGCCAAAAAGAGTACAAATTCACTCATGGCTGCAGCACATGTAACTTGTAACCTAGTAATTTTGGCACGCAACTTATTGGGCCCCCACTCAACCAGCCAAAAAGTCCGCGGTAAAGATGTGCGTATTGACATTCTCTGCTGCTGTGGATGAATGGCATGATACCAAATTACAAAGCATCTCTGCTTTAAAATGTTGGAATAGTAAAAAGGTGGCACACAATTAGTTCCTGTTCATTGCAACCTCCACAGCAGCAGTCATCCGTTTGTCCAGCATACCATATTGTACCTAATCATGCCAAATGGTGCACGAACCCTGGCTGGAGCATTTGTCCTATTTCCTAGCTCACTGAGGCCATTTTATTTTTTCACTTTAATAATCTGTGAAGCATTTGTCTTGTTTCCTCTGTCGTTGCTATGAAGTTTTTTTCAGTTTAACCCCTAAAGTCGAAAGCCCTCAAAACTGCCAAAAACCCTCAAAACTGCCCTCTTTCAATGCAAGGTGAAAATTTTTAACTTTTGACAAATTTTCGAGTAAGTAACTGTAAGATCTAGTACCTAACTTGTACATGTACATGCATATCAAATCTTAGATTCAAATTCCTCACCATTTGTGAGATCGTATTGTTCAAAGTTGAAAAAAAAGATTTTTTCCTTGTTGTAGAATGGAAAACTAATGTTTTGGGGGCCAAAAAAACCATTTTTGAAAGGAAATTTGACATGGGGCTCTTCAAATTCTTATTCCTATGTGAGTAAGGAATATGTCCATATAATTTTTACGCCCGTCCAAAAATCCCCCCTGCCAGCTCCCGCCAGCCCGAGCCCGGTGCCCAATCCCGCGGGCTTGACTCCCTCGCAATCCTCGCGATCTCCATCGTGGGCCATTCCCCGTACCAGCCCCTGGCCAGCTTATACCGGGACATATCCGGACCCCCCATCGCCATAGCTCCCCCCTGTCGCCATGGCTCGCCCCCCATGACTGCGCAATGTTGACAAAGAACGGACACACAAAAACTTCTGTATACAACACTGACACCTCAGGTGCTAGAGGTCGTAAGAGATGAATCATTTGCACGTGCACAACATCCATCATCATATATTAGGAAATACTTAACCTTCTCTTTTCTTTTATTTCCACCAAAACTATGCATTTGCACACGTTTCAATAGTTTGAAATGAGTGTTTTTGCATGATTAGTCACTCAAAATTGCATTATCTTGTTGCAATAAGAATTGAGAGTGACTATTTTAGAGTTTAGGGTTTGTTTTGGGTATTGCAATAGGAAAGGGTGTGACGTTTTTTAGGTGCTTATGATGGTGACGGGTATTATGATGGGAGAGGGTGAGGTGGTTTGAGTATGCTTTGTTGAGGTTGAAGTGGTACGTGACATATTTTAAATAATCATCATGATGACGGGTATTTCATTTCAGTCCAGTGACGTTTTTATCCATGTTTTCCACGTCGTGATGGGTATTGCATAGTTTGGTGTGTACATTGGTGACTATTTTAATTTTTTTGTGTCGTGACGGATATTTTAGAGTGGATTAGGGACGTTTTGTCCATTCTTTGTATGGTACTGACGAGTATTGCACATTTTTGGGTGTTTGAGAGTGACTACTTCTATCATTATAGGTGGTGACGGGTATCCAAGAGTGGACTAGGGACCTTTTTCTCATTCTTTCCATAGTCGTGACGGATATTACATTACTTGAGTGATTAGATGGTGACTACTTTTATTCTTTACAGGTCGTCACGTATATTCTGTCAATGTTTTTAATGACATAGTGACAAATTTGAGGTTTTTGTGTCTATCATGGGTATTATGATGCTTAATTTTTTTTTAATTCTTGTTTAGAATGTGATTAGAACTCCAAACTTTGATGAGGTTTAGGATTCATGGATTCTTACTATATTTTTACTTATTTCTTGATGTTTTCTCTAGCGATGGTGCTCGCGGGCTTACCATTAGCCGTTCTCGATCGTGACTTTAAGGAAGTTCTTGTCACGGCTAAGCCATGGCACTGCTTGGTGGACAATTGTGCGTTCGGACCTTGGAAGCATCCGAGATATATAGTTAAACACCTACATGATCACGGGATGGGATTAACGGCTTTGTCTCTTGGTCGTTCGTCCAAAGCAGAACCAAGACTTCTCAATATTAACTCCTGACAGATGAATGGGAAGATGTTGACCAACCCTATCAAGGGATTAAGGAAGGAGTTTTGGAGAAAACTGAAAGTGTGGACGAAGGCGGCGAAGGCTTTGTAGGGAAACCTGGAGATCAAGGCCACTAGCGATAAAATGGTCAAACCATCACTTGCCACGTTGATGAAGAAGAAGAAGAAGTATTCGACGTATCTTGGGGCAAAGAAGAAAGGACTTGGGGAGTTGGATGCGATGGTGGTTGATGCGCTTCTGCGCAATCTTGATTTTGCTGCGGTTGTTATGAAGTTGGAGTGTAGATGTGGTGCAGACGTTGTGGATATTGTTTGCTTGAAGGATGTGAAGGTTGCATTTGATGAACGCAAAAATTGGAGAAAGCATTTGCAGAGGAGAGATCGGATTGTGAAGGAGTTGAATCGATTGATAGAATGGCACCGCCAATGTTCCATTGAAGCCATGTAAATATAGTTCTTTAGATGTCTTATGTGTATTGTAATCTTATGTATGTTCAATTCCACATATTTAAAACTTCATTTTGGTTGATTTATTGTCACACGCCCAATAAAGAAAAAACACTCTTCAAAGTTTATAGAAAATGTGTATGTTAGTGTTTCATATACAGTTGCAAATACATAATGCAAATCACGTGGTACTTATGAAATATTTTCCCTCTTAATATTCAAATAACTATCAATGCATACTACTGTGATGCACTGATACAAAAAAACATAGGATTCAAAAGTAAATGCTTAAAAATACTCACTATGAAAGCAAGGTAAAATTACATATTTTCTATTCTATTGGAATATTTTTCCTTCTCCTCTTCCGAGATGTGGCTAATTTTTCCCTCCAGACTTTCTTTCTTGCAACCAAATTTTCATCTTCAATGTACACAATTTCGAAGGATGCTTGAGGATGATAAATATCGTCCTCTTGCAAAGTACGGATTTGACATATGTCACCTACCACGGTAGACATCATCAATAATTACAAGTGGTAAAGAGGGGCATCACCATCATTAGAAGCTTTAAATATTGTCTCTTCTATCAAACTTCTGATCATACGTATAGTACCTTTGGTGGATGCTGGAATACTCTTTGCTTTCTTACAGCAAATTTTCTCATTTGATAGAACATCTTTTGATCCGTCATGAATGTCGAATCCCAGCACAATGTAATCCCTCAATACAATATCGTCTCCTAGTACATCATTGTCTTTTGCTAGGTCTTTATCGTCGTATTCACTGTCCCTAGTTTGAAAATGATCACTTGGAACATTGTGAGTGAACATAGGTTCTAGTCCCCCTCAAATTGAACCATAATAAGTTCCTAGAAATTCTAACATAGCTTTCCATGACAAATCACTAGAGATTTTCAAAACGTTGAGTTCATGCTTACATATATTCCCCGCGTACTCCATTCACATGAGCAAGAAGCGTACGAAGTGAATGGTTTGCAAATGTCATACAAACGGTGTTCAACCAATTGCAATTTTATTATCCATAGTAAATCCCCTTCCTTTGGCAGTAGAATATCTTCAAGAGGACTTATCTTTGCTTGTGCAATTTCTCTCTCTACAATCCCTTCAATAGATTTGTTAGAAATATAACCGTTTATCTTCTGCCCTTATATGTACATGAAGTAGTTAACAACGGGGTTTGTCAACCGCCATACAAGGAAATCCAATCTTCTCCCTTGCCTATCTCAATTATCAACCAACATCCACCGTTTCAGAGCTCCATGATAACCTTCAATACTAGATTGAGTATCTTGATTTGAATGATGATGCCAACGATGACCAATGACGTATAATCCTCAAACAATTTAAACACAACACATTGAGGACATATATTGACATCATAGTCATTCTTGACTTTCTAAATCTAAGTGAATTATTGAATTACAAAAAATGCTAATTAGAGGGATCAAGGAGAGTACACATACATTGACGCTTGTAGTGTGTCAAAATACTTTTGAAATTTATCCATGTAGAGGTATTGGAAAAGAGTTTCACCAATATTCTTTGCCCGTTCCAAGAAATCCAATTCCTCTTCTTTGTTCTCAATCTTTAAGTTCAAAAATGGTGGAGAGCTTTGTACTCGAGATCACGTAAGTTTTCCACATATGGGACCTTGAGGAAAATATGGTTCTTCCAATTCTTGATAATGTGGAACGCACACAAGTAGATGAGAACATTGCCCTCTCGCCAAGCATGTTTAATAGCGTTCCGGATCTCCGCACCATCGTCAGTCATGAAACACGAAGGTAAGAATCGTGGCATATCTTTTTCGATATGGCGCCGTAAAGGTTCTAACCACATCGTCAAATCCTCTTCCGTGAATTGACTTGAAAGCATCCAAGAAATCGGAATTCCGTTATTCCAGTCATCAAACACAAGTAGAGACTAGAGTAGGTAGTTAGGGATGTTTGTACCGTGAGTTGTTTTCTTAGAGATTGCTCTCCTATGGCCGAATTTCATCATCATGTTTCTCTGCGAATCGGTCTGAATACCCAATATGAAAGGTAAGCTCATTACAATGTCTTGTTTATGCCACATAAATACGTTCTCAGAACATGCATGAGTCCACATTTTTACACTAGCGAAGTCCGACGGATCCCTACGCTAGATTCCCATCTTTTGGTGACTTTTCAAGTAGGCAATATCTTTGAGCTTGATGAAGTCATCCCGTGTTTAAGGTACACTTGATTTCCTTCGGTCATTCCAATTCCGCCAATGTTCTTCAAATATTTGGAGAGATGTGAATCATACGCTAAGTTTCCGTTTGACCCACGCCTTCATTCGGGGACTCATCCTAGGTTGACAAGCGGTTTTCTTCCAATAGACTGCGGATCACTAAGGCCGTGTGCTGGAATTCCATCCTCACGTGTGTGATTGACGTGATAATATGCAACTTTAGCAACATCCGGATATAATTGCAATTACTTAACCGAAAACTCCGCAACGCAACCTCGTTTGTGGACTTTAGAAAAACATGGATCAGCCCTATGATCTTTCGGGCCATATGCACATTCATACCACACATGCTCAATAAATGACAAAATATACGGCATTCTTTTCTGTTCCATTTTTTTCGCTCTTTCACATTCCAAGCAACCGATCAGCCATCCTTACAAGTCTGACCTTGTATGAAATCTTCCACCCTGTCATAAAGAATGTATGCATGCACAATTGCACTTCCATTATCCCATCCTTTCCTACTTCCATGGTTCCATGTGATACAAAGGAATGAAAAACGTCCCGGAGGAGGATTTTGAACGTTGAGACTATCCCGTGACTTTGGCATGTTGTATTGTCTACAGAAACATTAAGGAAAAGTCCAAATTAAATATAATATTCAAACTTGTAGTAAGGAAATGAACTCGAAAAGGTCAATATAAATATTGTTTACTTTCAATGCAAAGGAAATTAATACAATTTACAGTTGAACTCAATATAGGAATAAGCAATTTTGGGAGTGAGGTACAATATATATGGAGAAAATACCTGTTCCGGAAGAAAGAAATGCAAATAATGTCCTAAGAACCCTATACATTCCAAGCTCAATATCCGTTGTGCCAAAGGAATTTTGAAAAAGGTCCATGACTTAAGTTGTTGTACATACGCAATACCCGTCACCAAGAGAAAAACTCAATAAAAACGTCCCTGGAGTTCTTTACTTTACAAACACAATATCCGACACGGTAGAAAATATATGAATATGTGTATGCAAATAAGTCACTATATTCATCATCGTGTACATGGCATAAATGTTCACATTTTTGTTTTTCCATTGAAATAAATTACATCTAATGGAAGGTATGCGTTCAATGTACATGTATTTTCTCTATTATAATTAGTTGTTGAAAGAATTAATGAATCAAGGAAATAAATTTAAATTGTGACCACCTAAAATGTAAATTTAAAAAAAACAAACTAACCTCAAGTGATGAGCTCTTTGCCAATGTGTACTTAGAAACTCCCATGTACAAGGAATCCAAAATCCTTTACCCTAATACAAAAAATATAGTACTGGAAATAAAAAACCAAATAGGGCCACAATGTAAAGATGGCATGTGAAGAGGAGAGAGCGATGAGAAGACGTCTGCCGTTTGAGATGGGCGATGGGAGGATCTATAGGGAAGGGGGCTGCGAAAAAGTAGCAGGGTAGCCCAAATATGGGGTGGATTTTGTGTAGGCGGCAGGTGCCCAGGATCGGGAATCATGAGGGAATCGGGGACTATGAGCGGGACTCGGGCTGCCAACAAGGTATTCAAGTCGTGTCAGAGGGATGGCGATCAATGAAGAGGTTGGCCTCCTGTTGTTGAAGAACTTCCTTCAAGAATACACTGCACGACCTTTGAAGAATAAAAGTCGTCACCACCGTATCACTCATGAATATGCAATACCCATCATGACCATAGAAATGATGGAAGAAACGTCCCTGGTCCACTCTAGAGTCTAGAATACCCGTCACCACCTATAATGACAGAAGTAGTTTCTTCCAAACTCCAAAAAATGTGCAATATCCCTCACTACCACGCAAAGAATGGGAAAAACGTCCCTGGTCCATTCTGAAATACCCATCACGACAAATAAATCAACAAAGTAGTCACCAATGTACACACCAAACTATGCAATACTCGTCACAACGTGAAAATCATGGAAGAAACATCACTAGACTAAAGTGTAATACCCGTCACCATGATATGCCTCCAAAATATGCCACGGAGTACTTCTACCTCAACAAAGCATACTTAAACCACCTCACCCTTTCCCATTAAAATACTCGTCACCATGATATTTACCCAAAATATGTCAGGCACTACTTCTACCTCAACGAAGCATACTTAAACCACCTCACCCTCTCCCATAATAATACTATACACCATCATAAGAACCCAAAAAAAGTCACACCCTCTCCTATTGCAATATCCAAAACAAATCCTAAACCATAAAATAGTCACTCACAATTCTTGTTGCTAAAAAATCATGGAATTTTGAGTGACTAGTCATGCAAAAAAACCCTAATTTCAAATTCCAAAAACGTATCAAAATGGATAGTTTTGCTTGAAAAAAAACAAAAGAGAAGGTTAAGTATTATCTGATAGACAATGATGGATGTTGTCCATGTGAAAATGATTCATCTCTTGCGATCACAAGCACATGAGGCGTCAGTGCAAGTTTTTGTCAACACCACGCGGTCATGGGAGCGAGCCACGTTGACAAGGGGTGAGCAACGGCGTTGGGATTCTGGGTATGTCACGGCTAAGGCGGGATATAAGCTGGCCAGGGGTAGGTACGGGGAATGGCCGAGGGCGAAGATCACGAGGGAGTCAGCCCCGCGGGATCGGGTCCCGGGCTCGGGTTGGTGCCGGACTCAGGCTCGCGGCAGTTGGAAGGGGGGATTTCTGGACGGGCGGGCTAGTGCTCGTAAGAATGTGATGGATGGGCTGGCTCGCCTCTTTTCGTTGGAGCTCTCCAATGAAGGGGTTAGTTTGCCCTGGGCCCTCAAAACTTTTGATTCTAATGCAATGAATAAGGAAGGACGAAAAAACTTTTATTTCCAACTCTAATCATAGGATCTTTGTTAAGACCTATTCATTAACATACTCAAAAAAATTCATCAACTTTGATTGTACGGAATGAAAGATAATAGTGTTTGAAGTTGGAAAAACCGTCTATTTTCATCCATGTGTTTAGTGGATCAACAGACTTTGACTTCACTTGGTGTGATATTTTTGCACTATAAGGTAGAAGCACCCAATTCCAATCACTGAAGCCAGTTGGGGACTTGAATGACATTGTATGTCAAAAAATTTATTCAGATGATGCGGAATTAAAAATGAAACTCAACAAATATTTTTTCAAATTTAATCTCAAAGATTTGCAATTGATAAATATTTTAGAAGCCCAAAAACCAACGGAGCCCATAATCAAAGTGTAGAGTAGGTGAGATTTGATGCCTTCCTTTGCCCAATGCCAATAAGTGAGAGTGGATAAAAAGAGAGAAGACATGCCATGGATAACCAACTCATGGAGGTACCCAATGCCAATTGGCCCTGTTCAACTTTTGAGGCAAGGCCACCAATGAAAGCTCAATTGACGTGGAACAACCCAAAATTGTACACTTCATGATCCAATGCCGATAATGACTGGAGTTTTCAGATTTTGAGTTATCGATTTTGGGTCGCTTCATGCACCATTCCATGCATACTCTACTGGTCGGAATTGGGTGGCCAATAGGAATTGGGTGCCTCTACCTTACATGGTCTAAATTTGTCACCATTACGTCGAGCATGATATTAGTTCCTTGTACACCAATTTCTTAGAGGTAGAAAAGGGGTGTAGCATATTATCCAAAATAGTACAAGGATTGGAGGTTCAAAAAGTGTCAATTCATGTTTTGTTTTTGTGTGAATTTAACCCCTAAGGTACCGTGACACTTTCACACCAAAACACTTCAAAATTGTTGGATTCTAGTGCAATGAATGAAAAAGGATACAAGAACTTGTATTTCTATTTTTGACCGTAGGATCTCAAATAAGACTTATCAAGAAACATACTCACAAAATTTTGTTAACTTTGACCAAACGGATTGAAAGATTATAGTGTTTGAAGGGAAGCAAATGGGTTATTTTCTTCCCTGCGTTTTGTGGATAAGCAAACTTTGACTTCAGTTGGTGTCAAATTTTTGCACTACACAAGGTCTAAATCCATTACCATCATGTCAAGCATGATGTTAGTTCCTTACACACCACTTTTTAGAGGTAGAAGAGGGGTGTAGCATATTCAAAACAACTCTGCAAGGAATGGAGGATAAAATTTTGTCAACTCACGTTTTAATATTTTGTGAAATTAATATGTTTTAGATTGATGATCCAAATGGTCAATAATAAGATTTACACTACATCTTGTTGAGGGAAAAATAAAAAGTGAAAAATATGAAGATCTCTAAGTTTTATGTGGAAAAGAAGATTTTTTTTGGTACCTTGCCCGACAATGTATGACAATGTGTAAAAATGTTTGACTTGGGTTAATATGTTATTTTTCATTAAAGACAAGAACTTTTTTTGACAGTTTGAAGGAAAATAATATGACTTGCTAGTATTGAAAATCTCACACGCAATAGAGTGTCCTAGCAATAGTTTTTGGAGGTGCCCGAAGTGCAAGGTCTCCCCATTTGAAATTCAAAACCCTCTAACTTTTTCAATAAATGTCGAAATTCGGAAAAAATTGTTCTCCTAGTGAGGTCTTAGTAATGCCCTTCGACAATAAAAATCTCAAAGTGGAATGTTGGAAATTGACACCATAGGAACCTGATCGAGCTTTCAAAAAGCCCATTTTTGACACTTGGTCCTTTAGGGGTTAATATGTTTTGTAGTGATAATCTAGATTCCAAATGGTCAATAAGAAGGTACTCACCGTATGTTGTTTTGGAAAAAAATTAAAGGAAAAAAATATGAAGATCTCTAAGTTTTATGTGGAAAAGAAGAGAAAATTTGGTACCTTGCCCAACAATGTGTGAAAATGTTGACATGGTTTAACCCCTAAAGGACCACGACCACTTTCGCTCTAAAACCAGTCCAAAACTGCCACTGCCAAAAAGAGACATGAAAATCACATCTTAAAGTGAATTTTGGAATTTCTACCGTACGATCTTAAAATAGACATCTATATAAACATGCCATAAAATTTTGGTTGCAATCCACCGCATGGATTGATAGATTTTAGTGTTTGAAGTCAAAACAATGGTTCAAGTTCTTCCCTGCGTTGAGTAGATCAGCAGACTTTGACTTCACTTTGTATCAAATTTTTGCATTGTACAAGGTCTAAATCCTATACCATTGTCTTAAGCATGATGTTATTTCCCAGCACACCAATTTTTAGAGGCAAAAATGGGGTGTAGCATATTCAAAACAAGTGTGCAAGGAGTGGAGGTTCAAAAATTGTCATTTCACGTTTTATTTTTTTGTGAACTACGTATGTATCCAGATGATAATCCAAACGGTCAATAAGAAGGTTTGCACCATATATTGTTTTTGAAAAAATAAAAAGTGAAAAATATGAAGATCTCTAGGTTTTATGTAGAAAAGATGAAGTTTTTTTCCCCCGTTGCCCGACAATGTGTGAAAATGTTTGACTTGGAATATAATGCCTTTTAACACTAAAGACAAGAATTTTTTTTGAAAATTTACAAAAAAGGAAATATTCTTTATGTGTGTGAAAAATCTCAATGTCAATAGAAACTTTTGTCAAAAATTTTGGAGGTGCCCGGTCTCCCCACTTTTGGCTTTAAGTGGTACTAACTTTCAAACCACAAATCCAAAAAATAAAATAAAAATATGACCACGAAGCTCTTATCAGAGGCAATCTAGAATAAAAATTTCAGAGAAAAAGGATTTTTTTCAAATTTTAGGAACCTGCCCAAAATCAGAAATCCCCCCGAAGGAGACTTTGGTCCTTTAGGGGTTAATATGCTATTTTTCATCAAAGACAAGAACCTTTTTCTTACAATATGAAAGGAGATTATTTCACTTTCTAGTATTGAAAATCTCACATTGAATAAAGTGTCCTAGTAAAAGTTTGGAGTTGCCCGACTTGCCTGCACTCAAGAAGTTTTTCTTTACAATAGCATAACTTTTTTTCCATAGCTCTGATAAAAATTTGATTTCCATTTGGATTTTACTTTAAAAATGCATAGAAAATAAGGATTTCATTTTTCTTCAAAAAAAACTCACTAAGAGATTAAGGCATAATGCTTTTGTCTACTATTCGGATTTTAAATCTAACAATTATGTATTCAATCAAAAAATAATACTACAATGTTAAGAAAATGGTTGCGTTCTATAAACCAGGTTGTTGCAAGACCGTTTTCCGTACCCTAAACTCCTCATTTTCTTGTGATTTTTGGCATGAAATGACCTAACACAAGGTAGAACATAGTTCCATGAAGAATTTATCAATGTGTAGCGGAAAATATGCCATTGTCTTGAGTCAAAGTACAATGACCCTGACAACGCAAGGAAGAGAAAAAACTTAATTGCACCCTTCAAATGCATATGATTTTTTATTCGCACTCCCAAAGTTTACAAAATGTTTTGAGTATCTTCTTGTAGTAGTTAAATTATAGATCCTACAATTAAAATTAGTTAAAAGATGTTTGAATGAGTTTCATAGTAGTTCATCTCATCTCTTCTTAGTAGAGTGGTTCTGAAGAAACATAATCATGGTCCTTTAGGAATTAAACAACTGAATGCACAACATATAAAGGAGTAGTGTGTAGAGTGTATTAAAATTCAATAAACATAGAATATTGACGACATCATTTTAAACGTAATATTAACCCTTAAATGCCAGTTGGAAAACATATATACATGAACGTGTTTTATTCTATAGAATACAACAAATGCATTAGAGTTTAGCAAGACTCACACCTTTGGATTGAAGATTCTTCAAGTAACATCTTTCATTTGGAGGTCATTTCAATCAATCTTAACCTCATCATGTTCAAATACGACACCATACATGTAGAATCTTGTGGCCATCATTGGCACCGTTTGACGTTTAACCTTTCTAGTGTCCATGTCATATTTTCCAAAACCAAGATATGTATTGATTTTTTTCTTTGAACTAACTTTGATGGAAATATAATGCTTAGTTTTAGTATCCAACCTTACAAAATTGAATTCATACCATGACCTGAACTTTGGAGAAAATATGCACAACATCCTAAGGTTGATGGGATAGATTATAGTGTTTGAAGTTACGATATAATGGGAATGGACACTGTGGACTTTGGAGGGTATACTACTTTATCCAGGAAGAGATTTTTGCAGGAATTTGTGTACTTTGAATAAAAAGAGGTTCACATGTGCACTAGGTCGATAGCTTTGCATTGACATATCATATGTGAAAAAAACACTTATACATTATTATTGAGGATTTTTTTTTTACTTATGTCTACTTGATTGTATACAAAAATGTTCCAATTTATACAAATGGAAACAGAAGTTTTGTATGCGATGAGAGAGATCAACGATCACAAAACAATGAAAAATCTCTTAAAGACAATTTTCAATCAAAATTTAAGACCAAATCCATTTTGCATGTGTATGAAATACAACATAGTATGCAGCATGGTATTCATTGTATTTGATGTACTTTGTGTTGTATTCCTAGCTTTTCCATGAGTTCTATTACTCCAAATCATGATTTGTTTTCTTGCAGAGTGTTCATGTAATGTGTGCGCAAAATTGAACTTCACATTTCACAACATAACTCCTCATGGATTTCATGCAACCTGAGTTTTAACAACTCTATAGTCCCATTTTGGGACTCGTGGGCATGAAAGGGTTAACGGTTAACCTTTAACGGTTAACGGTGCCTATGACCGTGGCATCAATCTAAATTTCCAATCTACTGTATGCTATAGTTTCTCATCAAATATAAGTGAATTTTTTTAATTTTAGTTTTTAGAGATGAGATCACATGTCTCAACCATGTTATAGAAATCACATATTTTTTTGTGAAAATTTGAAATTATTGTGATTTTCTGAAGAAAAAGTGAAGAAAATTCATATTAAATACAAATTATGCTAAAAATTCTGAAAATTTAAATAAAGGTAGACATTATAGTGCCAAAACTTGAGGTGTAAATGAAAGTTATGAGTTTAGCTAAAATTAGAACAACAATTATAGGTCCATGTTCAAATTGCAATAACTTATTCAGTTTTACGTATTTTTTTAATTTTCAAAATGGTATGGAAACTAGACATCATTATCTTTATTTCGTTAGTTGGACTCAAATTCAAAAAACATGCATTTGATGGATTGAATTCAGATCTAGAGCTAAAGCTAGAAGTTTATCAAATTCACTGTATTGAGATCCGTGTCACAAACATTTTCTTCTTTAGATAAAACATGATCACCTCCATGAGGCCAATTTCATCATCATCTAGAACTTATACATTCAATGAACTTTCCCCAAAAAAAAATTGGATGAAAAACAATTGTTTACATTGATTATCATCCAACAATGTCATCCAAGTTGCCAAATACTAGCTGCTCCGGCGTTTGACCCTTTATGGAAAATCGAGAATTCTGCTAATTTTTTTCTTTGAATCGGATTTGATGGAAATTCAATGCCTAATTTTAATATCTAACCTTACAAAATAGAACTTAACTCATGAACTAAACTTTGGGGAAATTTAATGAAGAATGTTTCAAAGACGAAGTTCAATCAAAATCTAAGACCAAAACCAATGTGCATGTGCATGAAATACAACATAGTATGTGGCATAGTATTCACTATATTTTAGTGTATTTGGTGTATTTTATATTGTAGTCCTAGCTTTTTCCAAGAGTTCTGTAAATCCAAATCATGATCTGATTGTTGGAGAGTGATAATGTAATGTGTGCGCAAATCTGAACGTGGTATCTCGAAGCAAAATTCCTCATGATTTCATGCAAACTCAGTTTTACACCTCCCCAGTCCCATTTCGGGGGTAAAGGGTTAACGTTTAAATAGAGATCCTCCTCTCAGATGGTGGCAAATCAAAGGCATAATTAAGCATACGCACATGAGCACCGTATGGTGCTCTGAGGTACCAAATCCAGCTCCTACGGGGCCAAGTTTGGTGTCTCACACCCATATCAAGTAAAGGTGGAAAACTCGTTTGGTAACAAACCAAACCATTTGTTTACCCTTCTTTGACTTTACAGTTTTACCACATTTGTAACTTATCCGTTTTCAGTGCGTTCCCACATCGTTCTCATGTGTACCCCAATCTTTCCAAGCAAGTTCCCAAGTGGGCACGATCGTTCCCTAGTATTCCCAATGGGTAACCTTAAAATATTAGAAAACAAAATTTCACGACGGATGGGGCCACCATGTGACGTTGGGGTCCGGATGGGAGCTCCGTTTGGTCGCATGTGCGTTTGCTTATCGAGGCGCGCCCATGATCCTATTCTCCCCTCCCCACCCGCCTACTGCCTTTTAAACTTAGGTACAACTGTTGAGTTCTCCTCCTCAGATGCTTCATTAGCGTCAAATATTGAAATGGAAACTAGGAATGGTGCATGTGATCACATAACATCAAACACTGACACCATATCTGCCCACACCGCGGGATCCCTTTTAGGGCAGTCAAAAAAAAGGGGGGGCACCTCCCGAAATCCACCTCGGATGCGCGAAGGTGTCGGCCAAAGGCTCGATGCCGCGCCCCTTTTCCGAAGTCCCGCGCCATGACCCACTCAGCGGCGCGCCACGCTGGCGCGGCGAAGTCTCCAAAGCGCGTCTCCCGTGCCCTCCTCCACGTGGCAAACTCCACGTGTGCATGCGCATGGCCGCCTCCGCGTCCAGTTGGCATCTTCCGCCAAATCCTTCCCCTTCAACTCTGCCCATGAATCCCATGAAATCCCCACACATCGCACCATCGCCACCAAGCTCCAGTGCCGCATCCGATCTCGGTAAGCGCCTGCTTCGTCCCCACTTTTGTCAAAGGATCGATTAGGTTAGGATGTTTGTACTGTTGTTTGGGTGAACGGCGAAAGATGTTTTTTTGGTCCTGTTTCTGGCTTTTGTTGTTGTTGAGTCACGAGTCGAGTTAGGGCGGAGGTTTGAGTATGGACTGTGAAGGTTAGTTAACTGCTTGAGAGTATTCAGTTTGTAGAGGAGAGAGTAAAAATATTGGTCGTAATCGCACGTCGTCCCTTTCGTGATCTGTACATGATCTCTGTACAGAAATCAAGCTGTGCTGATTGAGCTGGTGGTGAATGTACAGTTCCAGATCGTGAACCTGGGCTATAGTATCAAGCAGTAGAAATGGCGGACGAGTCGTACACAGCCACGACTCCGGAGGGGAGGGAGGTTCGGATTCCGGACGATCGCACATACTACATCAACATCCCCATCCACCCCCTCACTGGCCAGGTACCTACTTTCCTACGCCATGCATCATGTTTCACGATCCAAATCTACACATGATCTCAAGAGTAGAGATTCATATCTGCAAGCAACGACCGAGAGTTTTGTTAGGCACAATTGATGTCCCCATTCGATAAGATGACACTGTTAATTCGATATCAAGAGCGACTTTGGTGGTCCTAATGTTGTGAAATTCGTCTGGGAACCCCTAACCTTGGAAGATAGCTCTGGTATAGTAGATTGGAATGGTGAGGTTTTTAAGGATCGAAATCTGTTATCTGATATTTTCATGATGGACTTGGCTTGTGGATCAGGTGGCAGATGAGCACCTGCACAGACTGTCGCTGTACTACACCATCTACGGCGTGGTGTTCGGCATCGTGGGGTTGGTGTCCATCATCGTGCCGATCTTCTTCAAGCAGGTGCCGCTGGACCAGCTGATCGCATGGCTGCTCGTCGTAGGCGGCGCCGTGACGCTGTTGCAGTTTTTCCTGGTGTGCGGCGCGCCCGGCACCACCTCGTTCTTGCTGCTCGGCGCGCTGCACCTGGGCGTGGGCCTGTGGATGCTGCTGCAGCCCGTGCCCAACCCCACCATGCTCGTCTTCATCGTGTGCGGCTGGTTCCTCGTCCACGGCGTGCTCAAGCTGCTCATGGCGTGCCAGGTGCGCCAGCTCGCCACCTGGCCCGCGGTGCTCATCAGCGGCCTCGTCTCGGTCATCCTCGCGTTCGTGCTGCTCGCCCTCAGCTCCTGGCTGTTCAAGGAGTCCATCAAGCTGCTCGGCATCTTCATCGGCGGCGACCTCATCCTCACCGCCATCGCCCTCCTCCTCATCGCCTTCATGGCCCGCCTCGGCCACCGCGCAAAGGAGACCCACCAACCCCTCCTCGCCCAACACGGCATCGCCTAAACCCCGAGGCTCCCCCAACGGATCGCGTTTCCACTACATAGCAAAGTGAGCAATAAAAGGATGTAGATTTCTAGCGTGAAAAATAGCAACCAGTTTTCAGTTCCATATAAAAATCCCCCAAATCCTGCTTTTTCCTGAAACTGTCTAATATCCTTCTATTATTTAAACTTGCCCCCCCCCAAAAAAAAAACCCCTGAGTCTTTCTCCTTCTCCCCCTTCTCCATTTTTCTTTTATTCTATTTCATTATATTTCTTTCATTTTCTTCTGAGGAGAAGGCTGATGGTGTGTACGATGAGAAGGATAGTGTAAGAATAATGAATCTATTAAGCTGCTGTCACGTATGCTTTGTCAGGGTCATGATGCAGCTGAGCTTTGCTCTCACCACCACGACCACGGCATCTTAAGTTACCACCACTTTGGAGTCTGATATGATTCATAACACCAGTACTGTGGCATTACATTTGTAGGTCAGCCTACGCTGATAATTTGGTCAAAGGAAATGGTCAGGGTTTTCTCTCTCCCGTGAGTTGGGCTTTTCTGTCACGGTCAGAATATAACTGGAGGTACTACATTATGAGTACTGGTCAAGGTGAACGCATTTCATTGGTCTGTTGGTTCTTGTACTCCTGTCAGTGGCAGTCCATTCTTTTACTTCAACAGCCTCGGGAAAAGTATGACTACCCACTTACAACTGGAGAGAAATTGCAGGTAGCATAAGTCTTGGAAAAACTTCCCTTTTATTCAAAATGCATACAGGAAGCCAGATACGCTTATTCTGGCTTTCTGAGAGCAGAAATAGTACATTAAGCTTATCAAAACGATGTAATACTTCAAGACAAGCAGCAGCTGCAAAAGGTGAGATGTGGAGCCAGCAGAGGAATGAAAAACATGAGAGGAAAACGTGGAGAACACAGAGAATGTTGCAGCCTCTTCTGGACTTTGGTTGAGTTCACCAACGCACTGACTAGGGGGGAA
Organism: Bryoerythrophyllum caledonicum; assembly: GCA_963971425.1. Classification (NCBI taxonomy): domain Eukaryota; kingdom Viridiplantae; phylum Streptophyta; class Bryopsida; order Pottiales; family Pottiaceae; genus Bryoerythrophyllum; species Bryoerythrophyllum caledonicum. The sequence goes on from OZ020516.1 coordinate 15,559,681, forward strand.
AAGGAGCGAGGGGGAGGGGGACATTGTACTACTCAATGCGACAGACGAGATGCGAGTACGGACCATCAACTATCTGATCAGCAGGATCTCAGCCGTCAGTAACTGGTGAAGGACTCCCACTAGCATGGCTAACAATGTACAGCTACGAACAGACCAGAACAATGTCAAACTTGAACATGGGCTAGAGATTCATGCGGGGAAAATCAAGCCCTTCAGCATGTGGCACGGCGAACGTTCTGGTCCCCGAGTGAAGCTTGTCTGTACTCCACAGGCGTGAACTCTCCTAAGTGGCTACCAGCTGATGCAGGACCCCAAGTACATGAACCAAGCTCCCAAACGTGGTTGGCCACACCATGATTGCTGGTCACCATGTCCAAACCTGGGACCATCTGATGGTTTGACACGCCATCCATGCTGTCAACGAGTGGTGCACACGGAGCACCTCCAGAATAGTACTCAGATGGGTTGTACCATTCCGGAACTGCGTCAGAGTTTGCTAAGTCCAACAATGTCAAAAAGTCTTCATCGGTGCAGGCTTGTTGTGTCCCTCCACGCAGCATCTCCCTCCCGTTCTCCTCAAGCCTTGGCACTACTAGCTGTGGTGCTGCTAGACAAGTTGGCACTCGTTAATACAAGAAAGTTAAAACAATCACAGAACCAGGTCCTACAGATTCCTCAAGATCACATCTTAAAGATACTTCAGAACGTAAAGAACAAAGTCTTTCCCGTACTTCTGCAAGCTACAAAACAACAAATTATACGCCTGCAACTAGAGCGGAACCAATTTTTTCTTGTCAAAGGTACCAAAAGACTAATCGGTTGCAATCAAGACCGAATTTTGGGATCGGGTTTTTCAATCCGGTTTCACTAATTACCAGATTCTTAGTCAGGTAGATATGCACAGCGCTCATCACGCAGAGGCCACATCATCTCCTATTACATCATCATGTCTGAGCCCCTGAAATATATTTATTTGTCCAGTATAAAAGGATTGAAGGAATCACTCACCAGGTGGCAGTGAGTGCATTGAGCTCGCCTGAGGCTCATCCCAATTGCCAGTTTGACACATGGGTGACACTTCCTCGCTATGATCGGAAAAGGTCTGCCCTCCTAGTGGTGTAGTGGGATCGCTGTCTTCACCCCACCTACCTTTCTGAGGACTCATAAGGAGGGCTGCGACATCTGGAGGCACACTACCATTACCGTTATTAGATGAAAGAACCATCAACTGGTCAATGAGATCCATGCTCAAACGCACTTGTTCGACTCCTTCCATGGGATGCGCCTCCTGCACAAACAAAATGGAACAGCACCGTTATTCTGTAGAATGTTTATAAACTAACAACAAAAACGAACACCTACAAAATAAAATGTTCCTGGACAAGCTTCTTACAGTTTCTGAAATGGAACTTATCATGAAAAGATAACACAACAAAGTCATACAAGGATATGCAAGGCCAGTAATCAAAACTCGCAGCTACACAAAGAGAACGGAAAACAAACAACGAAAACAACGTCATTTAACTACAACTCTGTACCTGCATCAAGGCTTCGAGGAAGTTGCTGGCGTTTGAGCCATAGCTCTCAGACTCTGACAATATATTATTAGATGTTATAATCGGGCTTGGATTTATGATCGAAGACCGCTGCGTGCCTGCACTATCGGCAGACTCCGCTGATTGGCTTGAAGGGAGCTCTAGTTTCAAACTGGCAACAGATACTTGAGGTTTATAGAGCAAATTTAGATTTCCGTAGACGGGCATCCGGTCATAGAGCATCATGTTCCGATCAGGTTCGTTTCCAAATCCCGACAACACAGCCCTAGTCATAATGCCACGGTCGGAAGCTTGGCTGGGTGAAAAGAAATCCGGCTGCAGGTTCATGTTTCTCCCATCAGGAAGCTGTGAGAGACAAACGGATCCACTACCTACAGCGTTCCTGCCGAGCTGACTGCTTCTCATCATTTCCGCATGTTCAAACGGATTACCGATGCCCTTGTTCAGCAGATGGTTAGTCCCTTGATTTGTTGCAGAACTTGGTGGAAGGGCATTCATGGAAGCCCAATTGCTTATCAAGCAATTGTCACGCGCAGTGCTGGCGTGAAGGTTCTGCAGATGATCACCTGCAACCGCCAGTATGATTAGCAGGGTATCAGACATCATGCCAACTAAGCGTGCGAGAAGACTTACGCAACATTATAAGACACGAGGTCAAGATACTAGGTCTAAATACCTGGCTGCGCAAAACCTGAAGCGAAATCACAATCTGCATCCTTCGCAGATATAAATTTTCTGCCGTCTGACGGTTCTACATAATACTGATTAGAGCTGGATTTTGCCTTGTCCTGAGGATACACTGGCAATCCCGCTCGGGTTCTCCGCTTTATCCGCGTGTTCCAATAATTCTTGATCTCATTGTCCGTTCGTCCGGGAAGCTGTGGCAAACACATCCACCAGAAAAAACGGACATAAAAACACATGAAAGTTTTAAACATGAATTTAAGCAGCACGACTTCCCCCATTTACAACAACCGCAAATCGTAAGGTATTTTAACAGTTTTTATTGTAAATATAATGGTAGGCATCGTCCTCATTTGCTCTCCTGTCGGTGCTCTCATGGCAGTAGAGTTAAGTGACAATTTGCTTGACAATAAAGACTAGAACAAAACATAAACGTTCGCATATTAAAAGAACCAACAGACAGAGAACTTCGTCATACTGAAGACTATTGTAGGGAAAACATAGGTAAGAAAACGAGTAGAGCAGAAGTTACTTGAGCAGCCATGCGAGCCCACTTGTTGCCAAGCTTCGCATGAAGGTCGACAATGGTGCGCTCTTCCTCCGGAGTGAAGGCGCCTTTCTTGAGGTTTGGACGCAGATGGTTGGCCCAGCGGAGGCGGCAGCTTTTCCCACAGCGAAACAAGCCAGAGTGCTTTTGCACAGAATTCCAGTTACCCTCACCATGCTTGGTCACATAAGAAATTAAGATCGAATCCTCCGCAGACGTCCACGGGCCCTTCTTCAAAGCTCCACCGTCCATGCCATTAATATCAGACGCCAAATCCATGGCTCACCGCAACGGTAACCTCTCTCCCGAACAACCGCCCCCGGTCAGATCAATTGCCGCCACACAACAACCTCCACAGACCTCTCCCCCTCAGCAGCAACAGCAGCAGCAGCTTCACACTCCGCCCTGTGTATCTTCTCCTCCTCCTCCTCCTAAACCAAAAACCGAACTCCCTCCTCCTAGACCAATTCCCTTCCTCCTCGCGGCCCGCGCTCCATTATCACACTCCCAACAGCATTCCTAAACCGGCTCTAAAACCACCACAAACACATCACCAAACTCCCCTGAACTTCCTCCTTCTCCCTCCAGCTTCCCCTCCCCCATACCTCTCCCCGCTAACCAACCAACTCCTAAAAACCACAACCCCCGGACCTCCACTCCCAAACACCAGCCATTGTCCTCCCCCCCCTCACCTCCACTCCTAGCCTAACAAAATCAGCAACCACAAAAAAACAAGAAACCATGACTTCCTCGCCCTCTACCAATTCTCCGACGACTTAACCGGAGCGAAACGAGAAAGAGAGACGGTCGCGGAGGAAACAGCAAGAAGAAGAGCGTGCGTGGTCGCGGAGGGCTAACCCCAGCCACAGAGCAGCGCCACACCCACGATCAATGCCCGCAGCGCGCCACGACCGCCATCGCCTCCACCTCCACCTCCACCTCCGCCTCCGCCTCCGCCATCGCCATCGCCATCGCCATCGCCGTCCTCGTGTGGCAGCACGCCATGAGGGTTTGCTGCCGCTTCACTGCAGCGCCCTCTGCAACAACGCACTCTGGGATAGCCTGCGCGGAATGTAGCAGCAGTCCATCGCCCCATACAAACCAAAATCAAACGTCGAGGGGGCCAGGCCGACGTGGCCCCCCTCCGATCCGACCTGGCACTCCACGTAGGCGCCGGGGCTCCACGTAGACGCCGGGGCGCGTCGTAAACCGTCTCGGCGCCTAAAGGCAGCAGGCTGTACCCGCGGGGGACATTTACGGGCTAATCTCACTTTTATGTTTAGTGTAGTGGTACTTTACTGTAACTTTTTACTTTTGACGAAGATAGTACATCCCTCTATGCTGCTTAACCCTACTAATCGCAACATCATCTACACAGTGGGTACATCTCATCGTGTAGCGCATTTATTAGAAGCACAAGGATCCCAGGAACTTCAATTGGGCCGTGGATCAAACAGAGACGAGGTATCGCTCCACCAATTCGCAAAGTACTCCACCTATGGGCCTCTCGTCCTTGCAGGGTTTAAGGGGGTGATCATTATCAACGTAGAGACTTATAACATATGTAAATCATGTAGTGTGCCCACGCTAAACATGAAATTTAGAGTAGTTTTGGAGGTGGTTAGTGAGCCAAGAAGTTGAGGGATGTATCTTGGCTTGGGGCTGTTGGTGGTGGTGGATGATTGGAGGGGGCTAAGCCAAATAATATCAGGAAGGAAGTAGGCAGCAATGTGGACAGGGGAGTACGGAAGCTTGTGTATCTGGAGAGGAGGAGTTCATTTTACAGCTGCTTGTGTTTGTCAATTTCTATTGGTTGTACTTGTGTTTGTCTGGGTGGAATGACTTTTGTCTCTGTTGTATGCTGACCTCACCTTCTCATTGGTTTGTTAAAAAGGTTAAAAAATCAACATGTGGAAGTTCACCTCTCACAGGGGCAAAAGTCTTGAGGTGGGCTTTTGCAAAATCTCGGCCACGTTTCCATGATTTCTAATTTTTGAAATGTTGTACTAAGGCGCAAGAAGATAAGAGTTGCATGGGGCTATAAGTTTTATTCTTATTGGACCTATAGGAAGAGAAAAAGGTTTGCCATCTTGTTGGGGTTCAAACTTTTATTTTAATGGAAGTCAAAGGTTTCTCCCACCTTTTTGGAGCAACGTGCACTACACAGATTACATTCCCTCAAAACATTTGAGTATCTAAAATCTCATTTGGTGTTTTTTTTTTTTTTTTGGCTTCAGGAAGAAGCACGAGTTTTGGTTTTAACCATTTGGATTTTCATTTTACACAAGTATGAATTAATTGAAATGTGATTTGGTGATTTTTGAACTTCTCTTTATTGCTTAGTTTTGTTGAATTTGCTTCACTTCTCCAATTCCTAAAAGATTGGTGAACAAGGAAATAACATCACGTACATTGTAATGGTATGAAATCTACAGGTTTTGTAATGTGTAAATCCAACAACAAGTGAAGTCAAAGTTTGCTAATCCTTTAGATGCAAGGAAGAAGAAAAAGGGTTTTCTTTGCTTTAAACTCTACAATCTTCCAATGTGGATGATCAAAGATTATAAAAATTTGCATGCATGTGAGTTTCCAATGTTAGGGTATTGTTACTTATACTTTCCATTCAATTTTAGGGTATTGTTACTTGTATTTTCCAAGGCATACCATTGTAAAAGAGTATCTTGATGTGTGGGGCAGTTATTGAAGATTACATGCCTGCCATTTGCTGCCTAGTTGGGACATGCGATCCTGAATTTTTTCTAGAAATTCTCCAGAACCATAACTCTTGGTTTGCACGAGCCTTGTATCTATTGGAATAGGGTCATTCTTCATCCGAGAGTTGATCGTATGACTTATCCATTCAATTCTAAAATGATTTTGAATTAATGTATATTACACATATGATTGATAAAATATAACCGTGTACCGCATTATAACAACAAACAAAGTATACTCTTAGACTTATCCTGGAAGGCGCCCAAGAGTTATGACCTCGTTTCTCATTAAAATTAGCTCTAAATTCCTACAATTGATTCAAAGAGGAGAAATGCAGCAAAACATTATGGTACTATGTGACCTCTTTTTCTATTTTCTCAATGGTTGCTAGAGCTATATTCAACTTGGGTTCGGAACCACCAAGCTCTTCCATTAATTTAATAAAGATTCACCACCAAACCCTTCCATTGATCTAACAACCATCAAGAGTAAGGAAATAGGAATATTATAAATCAAAACATTGAACTAACCCTTTTATGACAATACCTATATTTGTGTGAGCAAAAACAACCTCTTTTGACCTTGCACGTGGTTAGAGGGTTAAGATGCAAATTCTATTATGTAATTAATAGCAATTGGTACTTGTTCACATAGCAGAGCATGTTTAACTTCTTAAGAATGGATGTATGTAAACAGAAGGATCGAATTAACCCTTTAACCACAAGACCTACAACCGTGTGACCAAAAATGACCACTTTTGACCTTGCACGTCGCTAAAGGGTTAAGTTGCGGTTTCAATGTTTCCTACCAAATGACAAACTCCATTGCATAAGTTCAAGAAAGGCTGGGGTGGCAACTATTTAAATGTTTGTTACAAAATGGGCAAATGTTGCTCACCCACCGTGGTATATGATGATATTTATTGTAGGAAGAAAGGAGGGGGTCCACCCACTACTCAGTTATTACTATGTATGTCCTGCCCGTCACTTTTGGAATAGTAAATTTAAATCATACAACTGATCTTGCCCACAATCTACGGGGTCATTTGGGAGCGTCTGGTGGTAGATTTTGCCCATTTGACATCATATGTAGTGTGCCTAGTTAGTTACCGAGCTGCTCCAAGGACAATCTTCGTAACACAAACCACATCATTAGAGCAACACATAGCCTAACTTAGCACGCTGTAAGATCTTGAAATGAATACTTGACATGTTTAACGTTGTACAAGTTTCCATTGTGGACACATTGAAATTGGTACACCGCTGCCGTACCATCACTAGAGTGTACACACCCTCATGATATTACAGTACCAGACAGAACGTGCATTATTGCAATAAAATTCTAGTGTTTTGCATTGTAAAATTGGATGACTTCCGTCATACAAAATGCATGCAAATCATATTAGAATAGCGAAGCCTTTCAAAATAGGAAAAATTTGAAATTTTAGCTTTAACCCTTTAAGGCCTGTAAGGCCATGGGAGGGTCGTTTTTGGTGCTTTGGATGTTGTTACATTCCCCATGATTAACAGTTGTTGCAGTCTTCAGTATGCACATAGAGCTCCGCAAGAGCTTTCCAATGCATCTCCATGATCTCCAATTGATGCAAGCATCGGCAAACTACAAAGATATTTGTGATGGAATGCATCCACTGTGTATATTATGTTTTGCATAATCTATTACGCTTGTAGATTCTCCCGAGACCTCGTGGTCCACTTAAGCGTTAAATGGTTAAGGGAGTTATTGTAAAAGCACACAAAGTGTTAATACTACATATGTCTTTAAATTTGTAATGTCATTAATGGTTTGCCTTAAATAGCTATTAGATGTAATGAGGGTGATCTTCTCTCAACTAGAATCCTTTACATGAAAAGAAGAGTTTGGTGGTCTTTTAAGTCAAGTTAGGGCAATTGCTCTTGGAGATAGTTGCACCAATTCTCAATTTGTTTAGTCTTAACATGTAAAAGACTATTTGCCCCTCAAGCAACATTTTTCATTACAAACAAGTTCCTTGTAACTCAATTTTGATCATGAATACTTGAAAGATATTATGAAGATGTTGCATAGTAGTAGCTTTGTAAGAAAATGATTATTTTTCACATTGGGCTTCAAGAAAGAAAACAAATTATGTTGTTGGAAGTGCAATGTGCTCAAAGTGCAATTTGATCCAACACCCAATTAAGCAATTATGCACTTAGCCAAGTGCACTGATTGCTGGTAGAAAGCCGCAAGTTTTTTGCTCCTAACGTAAAAAAAATCAAAATTTGGCAAGAGTTTAGTTTGTTTTTTGTCACAAAATTTTGGTGTTTGTTGTGTCAAACATTGACATCTTCATGTTCATATAAGTGATATATTTTTTATATTTGCTACCTTTTTTTAGAAAATATGTGATTTCTAATCTAGTTTGCAAATCCTGCTACAAAATAATAATCATGTGGCCAAAGAGATTATAAATGTGTTTTGAGTTATTATAGGATTTTAGAGTACTGCATTACAAATACAATGTGTAAGAGATACAAAAATATATATGCAATTTCCTAAGACAGTGTAAAGTACCTCACTGTATTTTATAATGCAAAAACATACATAATCAAGCAATTCCACACTATTGCAGAGGGATTCTAAAATCAAACATATCATATGGACTAGCCAATATATAAATATATACCACCCACCGAACGTGAATTGAGAATTTTTGAACCTCCACTCATTGCACAATTTTTTTGAATGTGCTACACTCTTTTTCTACCTCTAAAAATTGGTACACATGGAATTAACAGCGTGCTTAACATTATGGTAATTATTTGAAACCTTTTATAGTGCAAAAATTAGACACCAATTGAAGTTAAAGTCTGCTAATCCAGAAAACGCAGGGAAGAAAATGAGCCTTTTCTCTACTTCAAACATTATAATCTCTCAATCTGTGCGGTTAAACTTTATGAAATTTTGTGAGCATATTACTGAATAAGTCATTATTCAGATCCTACGGTTGGAACTACAAAAAAAAATTTTACTCTTTCTTCCTTGCTAATTGCACAAAAACAAGCATTTTTTACGATTTTTGGTTGAGATATTCTCAATATAATTCATGGACCAACGTACATTGGGTATCAATAACAAGTGTATCACCAGCAGGGTATGACTTCCTGGGCACCACTACCCAGTTATCAACTTAGGGTATCATTTTAGGGTTTTGGATTAGGGTTTTGAAATGCGGGTATCAATCCATTGCACCGTTGGGTAGTCCTACGAGAGGTGTGCGCGCGCACACCCCTGGCAGTAATTGTGAGGGAGGCTGTGAGGGAGGACAATGGAGAGGAGTTGAGGAGGGGAGGAAAGATGTGGGCAGCTAGAGTTCGGGAGAGATGGGTTTGGGAGAGGGGCTTGAAAGAGAGGGATTCTGCGCCGACCTTCGCGTCTGCACCAACCTGCACGTCTGCGCCAACCTCTGCCGACCCGAGTCTTGCGCCGACCTCTACGTTTGCGCCGTTCCAAGTACGGATGACAACGAGGTCGGAAAACGTGCGCGCGGGTGAAGGCTGCACGTGGTACCTGTGAAGACGACGAGGTCGGGAAACCAGCAGACGTTGCACGAAGAGCGTGTCTGCTGGTACCTGTGAAGACGTTGCTTGAAGAGCGCGTCTACTAGACGACGTTGCACGAGGCCGGGAAACCAGCGTGTTGCGGTCCGAGCATGTACTATCGTCTGACCCGAGTCTGATTCCGCAGTCTTGAAGTTGGGCCGAGATCTGCCGACCTCAAGCACGACGTCGCCTAACCTCCGCACCTACCTCCGACCCGACGACGTCACAGAACCTCCGACGACTTCAGCAGCAGCTCTGACCCGACGACTTCACCAGCAGAGAAGACGACTTCACAAGTCCTCCGATCATATCTCGGCCGTCGCTTGACCTCCGCACCTACCTCCGACCCGACGACTGTACAACACCCGACGACTTCACCAGCAGAGACGCTCTTTGTTCACAAGTCTGCTTCGTCGGGTCACTAGGCATAGTGGCCGCAGTGATGGGGAGCGTGGAGCCAGCAGCCTCCAACCGTGCGTTTGCATTGGCGTATCTGTTGATAGCATCCCTGTCTGTGGCGGTGGACGTGGGCCTGTTGCTGTATCAGCAAGTGCAGCTTGTGTACACGGGCCAAACGTATCTAGACACACTGAGCTGGGGTGGCGGCACTCACCACCCGCGTCGAGGTTCACAGGAGTTGCACCGACCTCCGACCCGACGTCTTCTCAGGAGTTGCACTGCACCGACCGTCGCCTAGTTGGTGGAAGTATCTTCAAGCCTTCTTCTCTGCAGCTTCCTGTGAGTGCACGATGATCTGCAGGGAGTATACGTTCTTGCGCTTAAGTGCCAGCGCTTCTTCTTTCTCGCGCGAGTCCAGTTGATGCGCTCCGTTTCTAATCTAATCTCACTGAAATTAATCTAATCTCACTGAAATTATGCTCACAGAAGGAAACCCAGCTTGTTGATCTTTACAGGGATGTTCTTCTCGTCTACTTCTCATTGCTTTCAGATGCAGAGGAGTTGGCCTCCTCGTTGTCAGACTTTGTAGATCTAACCATCCGCTCCAAGGACTCCACGTCTGTTTGCTCCGATAGTGTGTGAATTCGAATCATTGATCCTCATGTAAGCGTGTTCATCTCTCAGAATTATCAGCTGCTAACGCTCTCAGAAATTTTTGTCCAAGATCTTGTCCGGATGTACTGGATGGAGGAGCACCAGTAGTTGGAGGTGTGCGCGCGCACACCTCTAGTCTACGGAATTCCATGAGATCGTCTAGGATCTCATGGGAACGCAATGGCTAGGGTTTTTTAGTTTAGGGTTTGGATTCCTAGTGGCGGCGGCTAGGATTTTGATCTGTGGCGGCTAGGGTTTGAATTTGTGGGCTGATTTGTATAGCTACACATGGCTTCAGTTGTAGTGGTTTTGATGTCACTCAGTACACTAAAGATGATATTTAGTGTTAACCACACTAATTTGTTTAAAAGTGCTATAAGTGTTTAATTTTGACGAATATTTTTATCAACTATGTTAACAATGATAACTCTCTTTAAATAGTATTGATAGTTGTGCCCTTGGTAAAAATCTTCTCCAAAAGAAAAAAGTTATTACATATCCAAAAACATTAGTGTGGTTACACTAAATATCATCTTTAATGTAGTCGATGTTTTCCACCTTGTATAAACCTTCAACTTCTTCTAAATTTGATGTGAACATATTATTTGGTGTCTTTTTTGTGTGCTTATAGATTGATTTTGCCTCACCTTACACTACTGTAAGTTGTAACTATCATTTAACTTTGAGTTGCCTATTTCTAATTCAGCAAATAAACAAAGTTAGGAAAACTTACCTTGTTCCCATAAGTTCCCTCTAAACACAAGTTTCCTCCTCCGGTTTGCACATCACATGCAAAGCCCACAAAAATTAGTAAATGAAAATTAAAATTGACATGGCTTCAACATGATTGCAAGAGAGATCACCTTTGAAATTGGGAAGAGAAGAGACCTCTAGGGTTTGTAAAGAAACCTTAAGTGGAAGTTCAAACCTTGTGCCTCAAGCTGATTTGTCCAATTTTAACTTTTGACTTTTGACTTTGTTTTTTCTACTGTATAAATCTATATCTATAAAAGAATACAGGATGATAAATCCGTTGAATGGATGAACGCGTATATGAAAACGACACGTCGAGCTTGGATGAAAAAACTATGCAAAAGTTAAAAGTTAAAAGCTAAAAATTAAATAAAAGCTAAAAGTTAGGGTTTTGGATAAAAGGACAGGGCAGGAATGGGGACGGGGATGGGGATGGGGACGGGGACGTGGAGGGGGATGGGGATGGGGACGTGGACGGGGGACGGGGACGGAGACGGGGGACGGGGATGGGGACGGGGGACGGGGATGGGGATGGGGACGGGGGACGGGGATGGGGATGGGGACGGGGACGGGGACGGGACGGGGACGGGGACGGGACGGGGACGGGGACGGGACGGGGACGGGACGGGGACGGGGGGACGATGGATTGGAGGGAAAGGGCTAGGGGACGGGGAGGTGGGGACTCAACACAAAAAAATGTTGTGTCCAGAGGACACGGGTAACACTCTAGTTTTTTACATATTATATTAAACCTTTGGTCTAATAACATATAAATAATAATACGAAGATACTTGTTAGTTTTATCATATGATTTTAACAAATCACCATAAAAATTTTATGTACATTTTGCAGGTTTCTTGGAAGAGTTGAAAACATGTCCAACAACAAGAACGGAATGGTGATTTAATGTTGAACGCCATCAAACAATGATGTCTGTATCGCTAACACCTGCAACATACTTTGAGGTAATCAATTATTTCTATACATATTTCAGATTGATTCTTGATCGATCTTCTATACTATGTTGTTTGTAGAATAACCTTTCTGTGGATGTTCAATCCCTTTGTTTTTATTAGCGATTATATCAAGTTCTAATGGTGTCAATAATAGTAAGTAATATTATTTGTTTTCGTATCGATAAAACACGTTTGTTGTCTTTAGTGAAATTTTCTACATTAACCTAAGTCAATTCCACATACACATGGTCACACATTGTTAGGCAAGGTACAAACTAAACTTCTTCCTTTCCACATAAAGCTTAGAGATCTTTATATTATTTTCATTTTATTTTCTCTATAAAAAGATGTGGTATAAATCTTCTTATTGAACATTTGAATTCTCATATTAAAACATGATGAGGTCATCAAAAAATAAAGCACAATAGGATGGTAAATTTTGAATCTCCAGTCCTTGTACAATTGTTTTGACTATGCTACACCCTTTGTCTACCTCTTAAAATTTGTGTAAAAAGAAATAACATCAAAATTAATAGGATGGTAATGTACTTTAACATTATGTATTCTGTACTTTGAACACTATAATCTTTCAATCCGTGCGGTGAAAATTTACGAAATTTTGTGAGGACGTCCTTAACTCCTAAGGTATTGTGACAGTTTCACATCAAAAACACTTCAAACTGTTTGATTCTAGTGCAATGTATAAAGAAGGAAATAAAAATTGTTTATCTCTTCTTTTTACCGTATGATCTAAATGAAAACGTGATAAATTACATAATCAATTTTTTTTATAAAGTTTGACTGCACCAATCAGAAAATTATGGTATTTGAAGTCAAGCAAATGGTTCGTTTTCTTTCCTGCGTTTACCGAATCAATAGACTTTGACTTCATTTGGTATCAAATTATTGCACTACACAATATTTAAATCCAGTACCATCGTGTTAAACATGATGTTAGTTCCTTATACACGAATTTTTAGATGTAGAAGAGTTTAGTAGCATATTCAAAACAACTGTGCAAGAAGTCGAGGTTCAAAAATTCTCAATTAACGTTTTATTTTTTGTGAATTTAAGATATTTTAGATTGACAATCCAAATGGTCAATAAGAAGTTTCACACCACATATTGATGTGGAATAAATAAGGGCAAAAAAAATACAAAGACCTCTAAGTTTTATGAGCAAAGGAAGAAGTTTTTTGGGACCTTGCCCGACAATGTGTTACCATGTGTGAGAATGTTTGACTTAGGCTAATATGCTATTTTTCACTAAAGATAATAAGTTTTAGTACAATATGAAAGGAAACAATATTACTTGCTAGTATTAAAATTCTCACTTTCAATAGAATATCCTAGCAAATGTTTTTCAGGTGCCCGACGTGCCCGATTTTGCCAAATAAAATTGAAAACCCTAGAATTTTTTCATGAAAATTGGATACGAGAAAAATTTCATTTCCCATTAAGGTATTAGTAATGCCCATCTACAGTACATGTTTAATAGAAAAATGTTAGAAATTGACACCATAGGAGTCCGGCTGATCTTTCAAATTGTCTATTCCGGACACTTGGTCCTTTAATGGCTAATAAGTATGAATTGAAGTCATATAATTAGATGTGTGAAAAAATTATGTTTTTCTTTAGTAGTCAACATACTAGAATGAGCAATTGTGAAGTATTTTGTTGTGAAAATGCCTTGTTTCTTCAAGGGTTTAGTAACATACTCAGAAGCTTTCAAAAGATTTGACAATACGGATTGAAGGATTAAAGTTTTTGTAATAGACAACATGGTTCATTTTCTTCCCTAGGCTCAGTTGATTGTGAGAGTTCAGTTTACTTGGTTTCAAAAGTTTTCTATATATGTGTTTAGAAACATATCTTTTAATCAGATGAATGGTGCTTTGAAGGTTAACAATTAGTACATGTATTTTGACTAATGTGCAACCATAATGTTCCTATTTTTTTAATATTGATAATGGAGAGCCGCACGATTCAGACTCCTTCGATACGGCCACACATCCAAAGGAACAATTTGCTTTCATGGGTAGACACACCGGAAAGAACCATGTCAGGGGCGAGCGGATGGAGAAAGTGCAATGTATTTGGAGTGCAGGTTGAAAGCAGGATTCGCATTCTTCAATTGGCAAAGGCTCACATACTACAATATATTGCAATACAAACCCAAGCTATCGATGACGACCGTTTGCAAGCAGCCCTAAATTCTATGAAGTAGATAGTGTGCCTTTATGAGAGTATACTAGTTGTGTATGGTAATTGATATATAGTGTATGTGTAAGAGTAGTATATTCTAAGGGTGATGTTAGACGTTATATCATTAATCCTATAGAGTAAAGGTGTTTTTACTATTGGTGCTAAGTCCATTTGTAGAAGCATCTATATTTAGTTTTCACCATTGTATGCATTATGTACCATGTAGAATATCTTTTAATCAACTTCCAACCCTTGCATAAAGTATGTTTTTTTGTGATTACGCCTGTTTGTATACTACAATCCTTCAAATCTATCTTTGAAATATTGTAAAACTATATTAAATACACATTTATCTAGTATTAACGGGGGGCCACCAAAAATTAGTTGAAAATGCCAAAAAATTGCTTCCAATATTAACAACCATGATTGTACATAATATTGTTGCAAAAGCTCAATTTTGTTTTCTTTGAAAAACATTTTTTTTTCAATTTTGCCACTTTTGTTCGCAATGGCCGTCATTGTACCCAAGTGCACTTTTAAATGGCCAAGTGCATAATTGCTTAATTGCGTGTTATCCATACAATCAAATTTTTGAAAGCAATTCATTTTTATTTTTATTAATCTAAATCAAGATCCTATGATTAAAAACTACAATGATTTGTTTGTTACCCATTTCGACTCTTGGACAATAATGAATATTTTCAAAGTGATTCTGGTGTAAATAGGCAAGGAACTTGAGGCGTTAAAGTTATCTTTAATTACACATTCAAATAAAATAATAATTGAAACCAATTCTTCCTTGTGCAAAGGCCATGATACAATAAGTCATGGCCCAATGCTTTTTCACATGGTAGCTCTTTCCCTCATGGTAGAAGAAGAAGAAGAATCCTAGTCCCCAAAGGAGGCCGGCGTGAATCAAGTGACTTCTTGTTCCACCATTAAGTTTATGTCTACAAGACATAGGTTAGTATGGATCTACTTTTCCCTCTCACGGGTAGACAGTGGGCACTATGTAGCACGTAGCAAGAAACCAAACACACATGAAACTAGGAACCCAAAATTAACGGTGCTTGTATTAAGGTTTGTGGTATACATAGGTTTTATAAGTGATTTTGTAAGCTTGGGAGGGGTTGGTTGTTTTTAATTTATTGCTTCTGGAGAAGTATGGACATCGCATGTTGGATTGCAATGGTGTTTATGTTTTTAAAGCTATGTCTGATTAAATAAATGGCAATATAAAATGTATTTTCAAAAACTATCATTAAAATGATAAAGGTAGTGGCTTGGGGGCCAGCTCTTGTGACAATAAGGGGATCAACCTTCCAACCAAAGTGTTAATGTCATTAATAAGTGGCTAATACTCATTTATTTTATTTGCAATGGCTTCTGATGAGAATCAATCATTGCAATATGTGAATTCAATGAATTAGATGGTGAGGATTGGAGCTATTTGGTCTCGTCGGCTCCCTTGCGGTACATGTACGCTTCTGTCTTGAAACACATGAAAAATTTACATGTGTAACAATCTTTACTCAATTATCCCGTAAAGGACCTTGACAATTTCACACCAAAAACACTTTAAAACTTGTGGATTCTAGTGCAATGAGTAAGAAAAAGAAAAAGAAACCTTTTTTAAAGCTTTGACCATAGGATCTAAACCCAACTTATTTGAATAATATACTCATTAAATTTCATAAACTTTGACCACATGGATTGAAAGATTCTAGTGTTTGAAGTCAAGCAAATGGTTCAATTTCTTCCTTGCCTTGAGTGAATCAACAAAATTTGACTGCACTTGGTGTCAAATGTTTGGACTACACTAGGTCTAAATCCAATACCATCATATTAAGCATGATGTTAGTTACTTAAACACCAATTTTTAAAGGTAGAGAGGGGGTGTAGCATATTTAAAACAATTCTGCAAAGAGTGGAGGTTCAAAAATTCCCAATGCATGTTTTTAATTTTTTGCAAACTTAATATGTTTTGGATTGAACATCCGAATTGTCAATAAGAAGGTTTACACCACTTGATGTCGTGAAAAAAAATAAAAAGTAAAAAAATGAAGACCTCTAAGTTTTATGTGAAAAGAAAGAACTTTTTTTGGTAGCTTGCTTGACAATGTGTGAATTTTTTTGACTTGAGTTAAAATGCTATTTTTCACAAAATACAAGCATTTTTTTTTGAAAATTTAAAAGGAAATAATATTGCTTGCCACTATAGAAAATCTCACGTTCAATAGAGTGTCCTAGAAAAAGTTTTTGGAGGTGCTTGACGTGCTTGCGCTCCCCGATTGAAATTAAAAATCCTACAACTTTTCATTAATGTCAAATTTAGGGAAAATTGCTCTGCCACTGAGGTTTTAGTAATGCCCATCTACACTAAAAATTTCAAAGAAGAATGTTATAAATTGGCACCATAGAAACTTGATCGAACTTTCAAAAAGCCTATTTTTGACACTTGGTCCTTCAGGGGTTAAGAGGTCCTCTCCAGGAGGCCCTAAGCTCCCAAAAAGATTATTCTCCCCCATTAAATTGCTTTGTGCGCCTAGACCTAAATTTCTACCAAAAAGTAAAACCCAATTCAGACCTATGGAAGTCAAGCATGCAGCATTTGTTTATCTGCCACTCTTCCCTCTATTAAAGTTTTTAGAAAAATCATATTTAACAAACTCATTGTTTAATCAAATCTAATATAGGCTTTCATTTTTTGTGCATCCAATTCACAGAGATTAATCCACTCAAATCATGTTTTTGTTGACTAAACAATCCATTTCGAGAAATTAGCGAGGCAACTCGGTATAAAAAGGTTTGGATATTTGATTATTTTGACAACTAGCAAGTGAAAATGGCAAGTGAGGATTTAGGCCATGTGACACAAGAATGGGGATTGCTATCTTGTGAGCTCTAAATGGTGAGCCGTGAGCATTGAGCAATCAAATTTAGGCTTTAGAATTGGGGGTTGAGGGTTTAGGGTTTATATTTTAGGTTTTATGGTTTAGAATTAGGTGACACTTTCATTATTTTTTTGAAGAAAAATACAAAATCATTATTTTCTTCTGTTTTGTTTTTATTCACTACTCATAGCTCATTGTTCACGGCTCACAAGTTAGCATCGCTTGATTTTAATGGGATAATTGAAATTTCAATGAACAAAATGTTTATTTCTTTTGGACAATTTTTAAGTAGATGCCAATTACCTCTCTTTATTGAACAATAGAAAATGGCTAAAAATCTTAAAAACTACCAAAAAATAGAATCAAATCTCTTTGCTGTAAATCTCAATAAATCATCCTATTTAAATCAAATTATAACTAAGCATTTCTATCATTTTGTTTTAGCACATAATTGAATATGTATCAATATTGTATATTTTGAAATGTTAACATTTTATTACTACAATTTGATGTACTAATAGCACAACTTATGTCATAAAGGAGATCTTTGGAAACAACTGCCAATTCAATGATTGTAATTTCAAATATTCTAAAATTGTGTACTATTGAAAGGGGTCAATAGTTCTATTCTACTAACATAAATCTTGTGGACATACGAGGCTTAGTGTGTTCACTATAACCTACTTAAACACTGAAATCCATCTATCTCTCTAATTATAATCAATGAGCTTTAGATTTAGATTTTATATGATTTAAATGATGAACCTTTTATTATAACATGATCATATGTTTTATTTTAGGAAGGAGAAATCTTAAATATTGATTTTGAATATATTGTTCTTGTTACATGAAAAAAATGTATTCATGTGTACAAATGGTATAAAAAATTGACAGAGAAGTTAATCTTTAAAGTTTGGTGGGGACCGTGTATAATACGCAATTAAGCAATTTTTCCCTTGCAATTTAAAAGTTCTCTTGTCTACCATGCTAGCCATTGCATCTGAAAATGCCAAATTAGCGGACTTTCAAGAGTTTGTTTCCAAAAAATCACCATATGAAGAATGATTGCTTTTGCACCTTGTAAATGCTAAAATATAATGAAATTGCCACATGAATATAGAGATTTTTATAAATCATTGTTTCTATTTAAAAAAAGATTGACCTATTTAGCTATTTTATAGTGCTTTCAAAAAATTTGATCAATTAATCAGCATGGCGTCATCAGCATGCACGACCAACAACTAAGGGTGAAATAAAAAGAGAGGGTGACTAGCAAGATAGTTCAAGAGGATAATTTAAGTAAATACAAGAGGGTAGCTTCATAAGTTCTGGAGGATTGCTTGATAAATCCACGAGGGTAACTTGAGTAAAGAGAAGGATGTTTATGAAAAAGCTCAATAGGTTTGCGGCTAGGCTGTGTCCCATGTTCCATATTCCTTGCTTCCATCATGTGTTTCCATGTTCCTTTCTTCTCGTTCTTGTGTCTAGTTAGGATTAGGGTTCAGGCATTGCAAATACATTGAGCAATACTTAGAAATGGAAATGTAAGAGTAGAGCAAGAGCTTTGAGCTTCTACATGGCCAACTAGAGTTTTGTTGGCGTTGCAGCCTAGGTTGTGACCACTGGGTTGCAAAGTCCTTTCTCTGCTTTGCATTGGTGATGACCTACAGCGTGAGCCGAGACATTGGTGAACATGGCGCACGCCGAGGAACTTGGAAGGATATAGAGCCATACCTAGAGATTTCAAACGTGGTTTATGTTGGTTGTGAGGTCGGTTGCAAAGGCGGCAAAGGCAGTGGTGATTGATCGTCATGCGCAATGCGCTCCAACCGTAGTCATTGACCTCTTGATCTCGCTCCAACTCTACTAGTTTGTGACGATCGTGCTAGAGGTGCTCCCCGCAATGGAGGTGACAATGTCTGAGGCCGTGATCAAACCACACTTGAAGTTCTGGGTTAGTGGAATGTGTTGGTGAGCAACATCCTCCAAGAAACCATCTACAATTCAATCCTAGTGGTTGTTAGGGTTTCAAACACTAGGGTTTTGAAGAAGGGCTTCTATCCAAGGTGGCCGCAATGTTGGCTGCATTTATGGCCTCCGAAGTGATGCACAGGCTACTAGTGTGATGCACGACCTACTGCCTCCTCTCCTTGCTCTCATATAGCACTACAAGCCTCATGTGCACCGTATTGTGTAAAAAAAGATCGCTAAATACAACAGATTGAGAACCACAACTAACATCAAATAAGCAAAAATCACACACGAAAACAAGCATGACTAGCACACCCTCAAGGAACAAGATATAAATCACTCATGTAGTCGGGCGTCTTGTACTCCATCAAGGAAGAATCAATGAGTGCGAGTAGTAATAGAGAATGGGAAGTCTTTACTAATGAGAAGAGTAACTCCGGTCTCCTAAGGAGATCACCGTGAATAAAGTGTCTGTTCGTTCCACCTCTAGACCTAAGTCCACCGGACATTAGAAAAGAGGACTAGAAGTCTTTACTAATGACACATTGACACACCAACAGTTAGAAGCAAAACAATCATGATCACTTTCTAAACATACTTTCAAAATTAGACTTGACAAAAATGTCAAGTAGAGGACAAGCGTACCACCACATACCGCGACACACAAAACCATACTTGGATGAAAGCCATCCACCGGATGGATGTGACACATGACATATCCCACACACACTCGTAGATTAAGTATCAATACTCTATGGGAACAACTAAGATGCGGCGGAGCTCCCGACGCCACACACCGTGACATCTGTTGTGTAAAGGTAGATTGCTAAATACAATAGTTTGAGAACCACAACCAACATTAAATAAGCAAAAAACATACACAAGTACAAGCATGACTAGCATGTCCTCAAGTGTCCTCCTTCTAGCAAATAAAGAGCCCTTCTATTCAGCTAGGATCACACAACACTAAGAAGACTATTGCCATGGTGGTGCCGCTGCAACAATTGTTTGTATCTAGCTAGAAATGTTTTCCTTGGCCAAACTAATAAGTAAATGGAGATCTTACTGCTAGAAGTAATTAAAGAAGGGTAGGGTGGGTGCAATTGTGAGGTCCATCCTTAACCGCCTTGGCATTTTTGTTGCCAATCCCTTGATCAATCTTCATGTAGCCTATTCCTAAAATGGAAAGAAGAATCCCAGCTAGATGGCAAGACACCAACCACTGACAAGTCAATGGGAAATTTAAGCTGTCCTATTGGGTGAAATGCGATTTGAAGACCTATGACAACAAGGGCATGTCCAATCTCTGGATGATAGAGTTGAAAGAGGAGGTGTAAGACATGCCATATACCATCCCTATTGACAACAGTTGTATAAGAACATAGTAGCCACTTCTTCTCACGACAAACAAAGCATGAAAGGCGCCCAGGCACATGGGCCAATTCTAAATGAACTAAACCATCGATGGGTAAGTGACATGGGGTGCAATTGTTAGAGAGCTCTCAACATTTCCAGCCATCATTGCCTTTCAACAACAAAATTTCACTTGACAACTCATTCTTTGGGCAAAGATTAATGTGCCCAACCTTGACGTCCAACTTTGTGGGCGCCTCACGCTGCAAATAAATGTAATCCCCCATTAAGAAATGTTGCAGCTATGGTTGGTAGGGGGAAACTTGACCGTGTGAGCGGTCGAAGAGTAGTAAGCGTGAGCGGTGAGCAGAGAACTATAGGCTGGTATTTGGTTTTATTTTTGGAATTATAAACTATTAGGGCCTAAAGCCGTGGAATTTTATCAAATACGGTACTTGGTTATTATTTTGTAATCCTATAACCGGGAAATAATATTCACATTATTAATTAATTACAAATATTGGAAGTGGAGTATACTATCCTATTGCCGTGGAATTAAACATCATCAAAGATTGATAAGTGCAATAAAAAATCCTTATCATGATAAATACAATGAGAGAGGGTGATAAAGGATGCCTAATATTGTGGATAAATACATATGGGTGAAGTTGAATAGGAAGTGCATTACTTACTTTGCTTTGACAAATGATATGGGACATTGACATGTTTAGATTTTTTTTGACGAGATGCCACAATAGGGTCGCCATTACCAAGATCCTATCCTTCAGGAGGTGATTTAAAAAAAACAAATGCTAACTCATATTATTTGGGCATTTTAAAAATTTTCCCACGCTCTTATTTTCATTCACCAACACCTTTTACTATAGGTTGATAAGAATGAAAGTAAGTATCTTTTATGTGTGAGCCTATTTATGTTATTTTCTATTTTTCCTTCATCTTATTATTTCCTACAACTTATTTTACTTTATGTGGTCAAGAACATGATATCAAAAAATGAAAACTTGAATTTTAGCTACTCTATGGTGAACACCTTTTGATTGTTTTAGAGTTTCAAAACTCCCAAACGCTAAAGGGTTGTCACTTGTCACCCCTAGGTTGTTAGAATAATTGTAGTTCCTGTTATGTTGTGTCTATTTTTGCTCTACATACATGACTTAGTTATCCTAGACCATCAATATGGAACATTGAACTATGTCAAACACACCAAGATAAATACAAACTACTAATACTAAAGGAAAATTTAGTTCATGTTTACAACCAATCACCAATAAAAATGTATATATGGGATATATCTTTGTCATAAATCAAAATCTAGGCTAGAGAATCTCAATATCGTTTATGAAGCCAATGAATGAAGTACAAAATATATAAATAAGAGAGAGGAACAATACTCGCAAAACCAAATCCACATAAATCACGAAAACTCATACAAAAAACCTAAGTTGAATTTTCACTGCCCTTTATTGCTACCACATATACAAATTAATTAACGCCAGGGTTGAAACTACGGTGCCTATGAATTGGCGGTGGAAAATGTGTTGTTGCAAAGGCGTGTGCGATAGTTCCGACATATGTTGAAAGTCTAAATGACTTTGGAGGAGACATGGCAGAGGCCACCAATTTGCCAAAGAATAGGTAATATTAGTAAAGATAATTTTAAATGATTATAGTAAAAAGACGGAAAAATCATAAAAAGAATGAATTTATTGATTTAAACAGTTGCGCTTTGCCACATGACAGATTGGAACCTCATCTTCACCAAAGACATTATTTGATCCGGCTGGAGTTCATAAAATTCTTGTCTTTTTTTGAAGAGAAGAAAGAAGAGCCTAAAAAATGAGTGGATTGGCTTCAAAGCCAATAACACGTCAATCTAGCCTCTCTTTTGCAGGAATAGAAGCTCTTGAACGTTTAAAAAATCAAATTTAGAAATGATTAAACGGAGATTGAGTGCATAAAAGCCACTTTTAATAAGTTATACTTGCACTCGTGGTAGCAATGGCATCCTTAGCTTGACCATATCTCCTTTTATAAAACCAAAAGAAATTAAAAAGCCAGGTACCAGGCTCCTTAAATCTAAACCCTAGGTAAATGCTTTTGTGGATAAAATGTTGACTTTTGTGTGACGATTGACCATTAAGAATGAAAACATTCACCCATTGAGATGTTCTTAATAATCGCTTTCTAAATCTTTTTGTTCAACTTTGATGTCATCTCTACAGTCTGACGCAATCAAACAAGAAGCCACAACATTCAATAGAAGGAATTGTGCAATCCACTCATTGATATCCTTTTGGATGATTCCGTGAAACTAAGTGAGGATTGTTACATGCTTGGGAGGTGCTAGCATTGGCAGGCCTCCTTGGCCCCGTCAACAACCAACAACTAGGGTTACTCCTCCACCCAAAGCTATCAAAAGGACAGTGGTCGTAGCTAAGATCAACATAGTCCATGCTTCCAAATGGATGGCAAACTTGTTGAGAGATGCATATGAGCACGTTTTTGAGCATCCGTAAGGCAATGATATCTTGCTTCACGAGATCAATAACTCAGCTCTCAAACCCTATTCGTGGATGAATAATTCAAAATTTGATGAAAGATGCATTCATCGCTAAATGTGAACTACCTTTGTTGTCACCTCTGTATTTAGATTACAAAATATAAGAGCCTTGATAGGCCTTGCTTTCACAATTTGTATATGAACTACAAACCCCTGTCGGCACCAAAAGCCCCTTTGCCTACACTGGCAGCCTCCATGTTGGCATCGGCAGCCCTATGCCAACACCAACAATCTTGGTGGACAAGCAACAAAAATATGAGAGTACATGCTGATATCAACTTGGAGTTGCTAGATATTGAAATGACTACCAAATAAACGATGTTACTTGAAGAACCTTCGATAGACAAACAAGTGCCATGAAGTTTCTTGCAGGCAGTCGCGAAGGAGCACCAGTGCCGGCAACCTTCTAGAGCACACTCTTGAAAATTTGATGCGATTTCTAAAATAGTGTGGCACAATAGCAATGGAGCTTGAATGAAAAAGTTATGCATGAATAAAGTTTTGTGTTGACATATTTCATCTACACATACTACATTCCTCGAAGCTCAATTCCTAACTTGCCATGCCATTTTAGAAAGTGCGTTACAAGGTCCATAGCAAGGTTTAAATAAAATGGACTTATCATTCACTACCAAGGGGGTGCCGCTAATGACACCGCTTTTTATTGTGCCTTGGAATTTCTTGTAGGAGTGCCGATACCGGCAGCCCTCTAGAGCACACCCTTGAGAATTTGATGCGATTTCTAAAATGATGTGGCACAATAGAAATGGATATTAGATGAGGGATCAATGTCTAAATGAAGTTTTGTGTTGATATACTTCATCCGCGCATGATACACTCCTCCAAGCTCAATTCCTATTGTCCCACACCATTTTGAAAAGTACATCACAACATTTGTTGCAAGGTTTAAGGAAAATAAAATCTTTATTCAGCACCAATGGGATGTAATGGCACCCCCTTTGAATGTGCCTTGGAATTTATTATAGGCACTCCGTAAGGGTGCTGCTGCTTGCAGCCCCCTAGAGCATTTGAGTCCTCCATGTCCTTGTCCCTTGTCCTTGATGTTGTCTTCCATATGTACCAATGGCATTGCACTATCTTTTTCAATAGTTGGCAAGCTCTCACCTTCACCAATCTCCAATGATAGAGCACAAGGGATATCTCCTAAGTCATCTTCTAGGCCTTGCATCTTCCCATCCTTGCCTTCCTCAGTTGCTTATTACTTGAAAAATGACGAATTGCATTTCCTTCTTATCCTCTTTTCCTCAATTATATGAACACGTATTCAAGTGACAATTTCTTCAAGAATTTGCAACAAATCACATCTCCTATCGATCTTATTAGAATGCAATGCACATGACAGAAGATTGACCAAATACCCCCATGATCAAAGTTCGACTCACCACCCCTCTCCCTGAAGAGGATCAGTTTCTTTCATCTCCAAGTGGAGATCAAGTCGGCCAAGGCCAAGAGGACTAATGAAGTTCTTCGAGAGGTTGGTGAGGATGTAGACCTAGATGTGGATGTTGATTTAACTACGGGCGCATACAATTCTCCAAGTCCGGAACGCACAGACAACGTTATTGTTGGACACAATCAACTTACTCATGTTGCGGAATAGAGGAATCCAACAGTGATGTTACCGATTGGTATATCATCCAAGTACCTAAACATTGCTCTAATGTAGCATGTTGGGCTCTTCAAGGCCTCTCAAGAAAGCAATGCACAATGAAGATCATTCAAAAGACAAAAAGGCCATTATATATCTTACATACACCGAAAAGTAGATGAACTATCACATTGGTAGAATCTAGCGACATGGGTTCTATTTTTGCTCCGACAATGTTCATCCTTGTGTGTTGGGCTCTCGAAAAAAGTGGATTTTTACTTGCCCATACAGCGTCCTACAAATCTGGCATGTTAAGAGGTACCAATCTTAAGCAGTTGGAGATCATTGCTCTTAAGTGCTAGTTTCATGCTTCCACAAAAGCGAGAAGTGTCTTCCCACTAACACTTCCAATTAACCAATTTTGATGGTGTTGGCATTGTTGCATACCCAGTTCTAGAGGACGTTGACAAACATCTCATGTTCCGGTTCACCAAACTGGTGAAGCGTCATTCCGGCCGGCCAATTGCATTTATCTTCATCAATGGGGATCCGCCCCTATGGTGAAGGCAGTGATTTGGATGTGCCTAATGTTAAACTTCACCGGATTGATTGCATTGTAGATCTTGAGGTGTATTCCTCTACTACCCACACCTTGGAGCATTGTTATGATGATTCAATTCTGGCTTGAACATGTCCGGACTTTGTTTCAATGCAGGCAAAGGTCAACCAATTTGGCCGGTCTTGGGTTAATTGCAAGCATTTATACTTCGTCCATGGGGTCATGTGGAAGCTCGTCAAGCTAGAGAACTTGTTTGTCCATGCCGCAACACTCAACTTCAAGAAACTCATACCCGTAGTTAGAGCAATTCTGTTGTAGAAGTTTGCTTGAAACTTTGTAAGAAGAGAAGAACTAAGGATGTTGCTATAACACTAATTGTTATTCAACTAGCCGATATTGTTGTGTTTTGTCTTTGTCTTGTATCATGTTTGCATATTCCTTTTTAATCATATATCAATAGATTCAATGTTTATGTCACTTCACGAATGTAACGTTGTGTATATGTCTCATGTTTCATTTGTTCTAACTTTGACCACCCCGCCATAATTTATCGTCCGACAGAGTAACCCAGAGACAAAGTGGATTATCATTTACATTTGCAAAAAGGAGAAATTAATGACATTTTCCACCGTAATAGGACCCCTATTTTTCCAAATTTTATGGTTTATCTATGAAATTCCAATGATTCAAAAATCATGTACGTCTGTCACACGGAGAAATGAGTAAAATATTCCACAGAAATAGGTCCATATATTTTTCGAGTTTAGATAGTCTAAAATAAAAAGTCTAGTTTTGAAATCCAAATTTAGATAAATTTGATATTTTTGAAAATGCTAATTTTAGGTCTTTCTTTTTTGCTCACCGCTCATTGTCAACACTCTCCGATTGCTTACGTGGTCTCGTCGTTGGGTTGATAGGCACCGCTACAAATGCAAGCATGTCGTAGTGTGTCACGATGTTGAGCGATGGATAAGTTCTCGATAGCCATCGGCATAGCTCGCTTGAAAAACTCAGCTCAGTTGCGTAGACATTGGGCCCACAACTCTGGATCATCCAAATCCACAACTCGAGCTAACTTTTCCCAAATAGAACTCAATAAAATTAGCTCATGTCCGTCTTAC
The DNA here is from genome assembly GCA_963971425.1 of Bryoerythrophyllum caledonicum. Classification (NCBI taxonomy): domain Eukaryota; kingdom Viridiplantae; phylum Streptophyta; class Bryopsida; order Pottiales; family Pottiaceae; genus Bryoerythrophyllum; species Bryoerythrophyllum caledonicum. The sequence continues at coordinate 15,585,819 of OZ020516.1, forward strand.
AAATGATGTAGAATTAAAGCAGCTAAAGCAACCTATATGCTAAACCGGTACTTCATGGTGATCTATGGTATTATCATATTCCAGTCACGATGGCCGCCTTGAAGTAATCCAAACTTAAGCAAGCCATGCTTGACTATCTGAACCACATTCTTCCCCAAACTGTCCGCTTTTAAATAATCCCGAGAAGTGGTACGTAGGCCAATCAAAGAATTGGTGTACAAAGCTTCAAATGTAGCCAGGAACTCAAGTTCTTGGTCTGTCAACCTCTCAGCTATAGCTTCAAATCGCGCCAACACCTTGATTAGGAATGCTGCGGCCGCCAACTCCAAAGGATTCTATGGTAAGGCGACGAGCTAAATCCACTTACCAAAGTGCCTTAGTGTGACCAACATGAATTAGGCGTCACGTGGAGTGACAACAAAAAGACCCCCAAAGTCCAATGACCATCGGTAATTCGATCCATAATGGACAAAAATTGCAGCTGTGGTGAAAAAGTGATGAAGTTGGATCTTAGCTGATCACATACTTTACTTTGAGAAACATACGTGGCAATCTGCTAATACATGTCGGTCTACCTATACTCATTGCGCAACATGGAATGAGTCCATTGCACACCAAAATGTCCAAGGTCTTCATGTACTTGCCGTATCAACAAAGCCTCTAATCTGGCCTAGGAACAATGTGCCTAATTCCATATGGTCACACTAAATATAGAAGGTCGTTCTCCCAAAGGAACCTTGCTACCTGATGACTAACTCAATTGCGCTCCATGGCCAAAAGAGCTAGTGGAAGTGTCACTTGTTATAGCTTGTGCAAGATCAGAATATCTTCCCACACATTGCTAACAACTTGAGCCTTGTTCGGTTCTTCATCAGATACATGAACTACCAACGTAAATGCTGACCTACACATCAGATTAAGGTAGACTGCTGCATGCTACCCCGGGACCGACTCCCTATCGCAGTCCCCATGCCATCTAGCACTAGTCAAATCCTCCTCTGATAAACTTGGATTACAAGAAAGGCCATCTGCATTTTCAATTTGTAATACTCGTTCGGGATACAACCTAAAAGTCATACTCATGAAGCAACAAAGCCTACTTGGCCAACTTGCCAATTAAATTGTTACACTCCATGAGCCACTTCAAAGGCTAGTGGTTGGTCACCAACGTAAAACGTTACCCATATAAATAGGACCTGAAATAAACTATGCATCAAATTGCTGCCAAAGCCTCCCTCTCATAGGATGAACAATTGGACTCCGTGTTGTTGATGCTTCTAGAAGCAAATGCAACAACGTACTCCCGTCCTTCCTCATTCTTCTGAGTCAACACTCTCCCCAGTCTTACAATATTCCACTCTATGTGCAACTGAAAGGGTCGTGTGGCATCCGTATGCAGCAACATTGGTGCTAAACCAAGCTTCAGCTTCAAGGCAAAAAAATGCTTGCTACTGCTGCCAACTCCAAGTCTACGGCTGATCCTTCCCAGTGAAAATAGTTTATAGTTCAGCAATCAAGCTAAAATTCTTGACAAACTGAGGATAGTAATTTGCCAAGCCAAGAATAACTCAAAGCAGTGACACCTTGATTGGAGCTCGAATCTTCTGTATGAGGCATCTCCCTTGGCCTGCTGCACGCCAAAACCCCATGGGACAATCATATATCCCTGATATGATAACCGATCATGGAAGAACTTGTACTTGCCATGATGCAAGAGCAATCCCACTATCATAACCTCTTAAATACCGCTTGAAGATGCCTCACATACTCTTGTAGGTTGCTACTAACGATGAAAACATCGTCAATAGTACATCGGGCAATAGTACATCGGCCACAACTTGGTCCACCATCTTCTGAAACTCAACGGGTGCATTTTTTAGAAACTTCCAATGGTAGAGTTGATCCCTTTCATTCTAATCAACTCCCTAAAATATAATTTTCACCGGGTCATCCACCAATACCGGTGATAAGCGGATCCCAAGTCTAAGGTACTAAATACTCTAGTATAGTAGTATGTCCTATAGCATCAAATAACATCATTGGCGTGGGCATAGGATACCGGTCTAATTTTGTCTTGCGATAAATCGGTTTGTAATTTCCACACATCCGCCTTTTCGTCGAGTTGCCAAAATTGTCTTTGTTTGATGGCATCACTGTAGCACAAGCGTACACGCTGTTAGAGAGCTCAATCAAGCTGACGGTCAACAATTCTTAATACCAAGTTTGAACCCCAACTTTCTCTAAGAGACTCAGCTTGTACAATTGTCGGAAGATCGGTGGTTGTCCTCCAACTGGATATGAATCAGTTTGCTTTTGTAGCCCTTCAAATTCTAGAGGCTAGAGGCAAATCAATTGGAATAGAAGCGTGTAAACGCGCATATCCTTTGTGCCTCAACATTGGTAAGATGTGGCCCTAAATCCAATGGCCAATCATCATACTTAATGGTCTCCTTCTCCACCATTAAAGAACCACCAAGTGCTGGCACGGCCTATAAGTGCTACTTGGTAGCAGAGAGGGCCTCCATACCCCCTACCTCCTCACCCATAGTATTCAAAGGAAACCCTCTGTGGTGGTCGTGAAAATATATCGCGGGCATCTTCTCGTCCAAGGCCCTCGTCCAAAGCAACAAAGACACATTGAACTCAAAGCTCATCCGTTGCATACCTCTTCAAACAAAAAATAGCTCCATTTCTTCGATTTCTATGACCTGTGGCATTGTTGCCCCTTGACCATTAGTGCCTTCCCCAAGCACACGTGGATGGGCACCCTGATGACGCTGAACGGCAAAACAAAGGCTACAAACTCAAACTAGAGTGTTGAAGTCAATGGCTTGACGCAACAAGAAACGAGTTGACCCTTAGAAAGGTTCAATGCGGCGATGGTGCGTGTCAAAAAATCCATTGCCTTTTTTGGTTCATCTGTTGATAGCTCCGTATAAATTTGAACAGTAGAATCGCAAACCACGCCCAGACCGCGTGCTCAAAAAGCAAAGGACCCGAGATAAGACATCTCTGTAGGAAACGCCCCTCGAGTAAAGCCTATTTGGTTCACCATAGCCAATGGCGGCTCATTATCCATGATGATTTCCGAGATGTCATCAATTCAAGAATTGATCATCAAAGATGTCATCAATTCAATGATGAGTGGGTCGTTGCACGTGAGTCAATGCAAAAGTGAGTGTCACCAAAGAAGCCAAGTTGGTCAAAATCCAACAAGGCCAATGGGCGTATGACTCCAATGTGGCGGCATTTAGAAAAGTGGGAGGACTCAACACGCGATGGATGTATGCACTAACCTCACCCACCTTTGCATGTGTGTCGTTCAATGGTGGTACATTCTTAAAAATGTACCTTAACAGCATTGATTGGTGGGTAATCCACCATGGGATGAGCTTGAGCAAACCCACAAAGAAGCTCAATCATAGGTCCATCTAATCCACGTCCACTACTAGCACGTTAATGGCCTTGGCATAGCCATCCAACAATTACTTGATCTACGTGGCCCAACCATTGTAGATCATCCTTGTTGATAAGTGTCACATCCCGTGGCAACTTGCCGAAGCGTCTGTCAATAGTAGATGGTGGAAGCTGCTGAGGATATAATGCCAATAAACATTGCATGTGATGGCGAGCAGAGCAGTTGGCTGTAAAGCGACTATCGATGTGGATGTACCGCCTACCTTTAGCCCAACCTCCAACACAACTCCTAACCCCGTACCAATGCCAACAAAGAGCTAGAAAAGAGTGATATCCTCGTTTGGTGGCCGCCACTGTATAGTGCGAGCCAACAAAAGAGAGGAAGGATCCGTTGGGAGAGATGGAGCATCAAGAGCAACTACAATGTCTTGACTGCAACGTGCAAGCTCCAATTAAATCCCTCAGGACGGTAATGGGTCCTGGCAATGGCTAGCAAGAACCTCTACTGGTATGTGCCTTCGCGGTTCTGCTTTTCCGGACATAAAAGCAAATATCTCCTCCAATAGCGTAGACCCACATGGCAAATCAACTCCCAATGTATTGCAACCAAAGACAACTTCCGGCACCAATATCATGGCATTAGCAACAAAGACTACATGGATCATCTCCTTCCTGTCATCCTTGGTAGACCATCTAGGCCTCCTCTGTCATGTTGTCTACCCCATAACCAAGTGGATAATGTGCTTGTTGACCTACCTTAATGTCGTAGTTGGTGACCTTAGTAACACTCTACTAAAGGAATATGTGGGAGTACATAGGCCCTAATTCCACATAGAAAATCAAATGGAGGGAAAGCCATGTATATCCCATGGCCTTCTTCATGCCCCCAAGCAATGTTCCAATCGTAAAAAGGCAAGGCTTGAGGTCCTCATCACCCAAACCCAAATCTTGGGCTAAGCTTCTCAATCATCATTAGTTGAGCGCCGAAGTCCATCATCACATGCAAAGGGGTGGCGCGAGAGGAATTGTCCTCCGTACGGCCAACCACCATCACCCCACTACCATTCACCAACCGTATAACTCCTATGCGAAGATCGCACAGTTCCCCTGAAGAATCAGTCGCAACATCAGACAAATAAGTCACTCCGGAGATCGGTGACAAACTAGCAGACGATGATAGGTGGAGTATTGGCGTCAAACGCCGCAAAAGCCTCCGCCGCCGTCTTGGCGCGCTTAGCAACCAAATCCTTCTCGATCGATGGAACAATGATTCCACGGGACCACTCTAATGATGGCATGGACACTTTTCCCTCCAGCATGCTACCCGCCAAATGGCCTACGCGAGCTGGTTGAAAATTTGGCGTCACAAAGTCCACGCGAGCAAACACGGAAAACAACAACACCTTGAAAGCCACTGAATGTTTGGTGTCACTGTCTGTAAATTTCTTACACAAAAGACAACATTTTTTTGGGACTTTTTTGGGATTTGTAGAGGATTTTTTAATATTCTCAAGGACTATAGTATTATTCATTTGTATGATAAAATCCAAATGTTTATAGAAGCTTGTAGCAACTTTTTTGAAGTTTCCAAAAGTAAGTAAATTGCACTTAGAACAACATAATTTGTTTTCTTTCTGCATGCCCAATGTGAAAAAAAATCGCTTTCTTACAAAGCTACTGCTATGCAACATCTTCATAAGAAATTTCAAATATTCATGACCAAAATTGAATTAATAGGAACTTGCTTATGATGAAAAATGTTGTTTGAGGGCAAATTGTTTTTCACAGTTTAAAGCCGGAACAAATTGACAATTGGGCACCTATCTCTATGAGCAATTACCCTGTCTTGATTTAAAAGACCACCAAGCTCTTCTATTCATGTCAAGGATTCTAGTTGAGAGAGGATCGAGCTCATTTATTGCTAATAATTATAATCTTAAAGATTACAGGCTTTTTTCCATCACTTTGTGGATCCCATTTAATTGACTTTTACAGTTCATAAACTCTTTAAAGACGATGGCAAAATTTGGTCCTCACGTGTAATACATTTTGTTGACTGACCAATTCCACAACAAGTGAGGACCACATTTGGCCATCGTCCTGAACCCTGGTAAGTCAATGGGAGACCATATATACAGTCACGAATTCTACTCTTAATATACGAAAGAGTACTAGAATTTCGAGGGACGAGGCTATTTTACGAGCGTAGACATGCGAGCGGAGAGCGGCGAGCCTTGGTTTGCGAGCCTAAAACACAAAAAGTAGAGAATTTTGAAGGAAAAGTAAAAGTTTACTAGATTATTTGGGGAAAAAAACACTAAATTTATTATGTCACTGGCCCTATTACTGTTGAGTAGGTGGCTGAAACATTGGGCAATCCAAAATAGTTTTTGACAATAAAAAGACTTCAAGAGGAAAAAATTGCAAGTCATCATGAAGAAGGCCTATGACCGTGGTGATAATTTTATCAAATGATGAAAATATATGCTTTTGGAGGTAAGAAAGATAAGAGAGAAGTAACGATAAATGGGCGAACACCGAATAGTGAGAGAGAAAATAGAAAGTTGGTAGCACGAACACACCTGAGGTGGATAAAAAAAATGACGGTGAAAAGAATTGTTATGGGGGGACTATTAGTCGCATCGATAAGGGAGTTCATATGGGAAAATGGTGATAAACAAGGAGAGTGAGAAAGTAACGGTTAAGAGATGGAAAATGTTAGTTTAGGATAGAATACGATTTAGGGGAATTTTGATGGAGATCAAGTTAGGACATGATGTTTGTGAAAGGGACAACTAGGGTTGAAGGAATGCATAGAGGTGTAGGGAGACCAAAAAAATTCTACAAGTGTAAAACACATGTGCAATAAACATCCATCTCGTCATTCTCATGTGGTATACAAGAAATTGCTCATGAATGAAATATTGAAGTGGCATTTTTTGTCTTACGGCAATTTTTGTAGAATTGAAAGAAAATAGTACCCTATATTTTAAGCACTGTAGTGTTTTAGAAGCAAAATCTAAAGGAATCATTTAATCTCATTCCATGTGAAACTAGGAGTATGCATGAAGACATCTAGATCCTAGTCAAATCCATATACTATGGTAAAGATGTAATAGAGGTGCTTGAAGTAGGTCCACACACCGCGCTTGCCAAGTGACTTGTTTGACATATCTGTAAAATATGGACAAGAATTGGCCCATTGTCAACACATAGCGTGAAACCTTTGAAATGCTATTGGATTGTAGATAATAATGCAGCCAAGAGTTGCAAGCGGTACGATAAGGATATCGTAGATCTTTGCAGCTATTGATAGTGCAAAGGCAAAATTGTTATGGTGTTTAGTAGTCGGAGCTTTAGGATTCATGTGGATGTTCTTTCCAAATTTCTTGGTAGAGTGGTCCGAAGGATTGGAAGGAAGAGGATAGTATGCGAGATTCACTGAAATGCCTTTTGCCAAATAGCTTTTGAGGATAAATCTCTACAAACTTGGCAAGTCTCAAGCCGCCGCACTCGAGAGGAAGTATTTTGGACTTGCTAAGGTTAGTGCCCATCTTCACCGGCCAGACGTCTGGGACATGGGGTTTTGAAACCACTCACGGTCGTTGAGGATTGTGGACACATCGATAATTATTGTCTTTGTAGAAGAAAAATTGCATCTTCTCCAGTCTGCTCTTCTTATAAATTTCCATGAGGTCAATATAAGTTGGAGTAGCTGTAGGTAGCCTATTCTATACAATCTTTGCTACACAATACTTCTTGCCCTACATGGCAATGCAAGCTTTTCCTGAGATCTTGGATAGTCTTGCAATGTGCCCTTGCTCCTAGTCACGATCAATCTCTTGAATAGATTTAACGTATTGCATAGGACAAATCAAACTCGATTGGTAGATGTCTGCATTCGAAGGGCATTTCAAAGTCATCAACTATAAGATCAGTAAATTTCATATCATTATGCCATTTTCTAAGCCGTGGATGAAAGAAACGGATCTTATTTAGGCAATGGGAGTCAAATTGAGAACACATAGGGAGTTTTGCTTTTCGATTCAACAAGATAAATTCTTCTTTACTTTCCAAGTGAGGATCTCATATGCAGGATTTGTCGGCACTAGGCATTGTGGCAAGAGCGGCACAAAGAACCTTCGCATTTCTTTAAATGTGCTGAGCGGTACGATAGAGACTACAAAGTCGCAGTTCTTTTTTGTCAAGATTAGTTCTCAGCTTCCCACTCTTGATAAATTGGTAATAGACAATAACCTGCATGAATGCACACCATGTCATCTTCAATGGCGACATACAAATCGTCTTTTTTTTGGCCGGACTATTGCACTCATTTGTTGTGAATCGTCTATGTCAAATTACATGACAACATTTCCGCCATCTTAATATCAAACAGAACTTGCAATGAAGAAGTTTTTATTAGCAATGACTTGGCAGGTGAAGTTGGAAGTGCAAACAAAGACTGAAAGTTGCTACATAAGTATAGGGGAAGACGTCGTAGAGCGTGGCTGATGTCGGCCATACTTAAGAATTGGAACCAAACAAAACCATTTGTTGCCATCAACGATGAATGTTATATCCTGCCAGGCTCGTAAACGCAGTCGACGTTGGCATCACAACAAGCTTCCATGGAAATATTATACTACCCAATAAATGCTAAGGAATATATTTTTGAAAGCATTGATACTGGCAATTGATAGAGTGGACACTACAAGCAAGAACGTTGCTGATGCCGGGTACATTCAATTGGCAAAGCAAAAGACATTTGTAGTGACACTATGAAGAGGCAGCCGATATCGACGGCTTATAATCAGGATAGGGAAAAATTCAACGAAATGAAAACTTCCAAAAAATCATGGAAAAATACAGAAAAATATAATTAAAAAATGGCAAATGCACTGCCGATGTTGGCAGTGCGTCATCGTAGAACAAAAAGGGAAAATCATTAGTAGAGTAGATTGCATTATCGATGTTGACGAGCACAAAATTTTGACCTTACTAGAAGATAGACTTCTTTAATTGTAGAAGGAATCTCTAGAAGAAGTCTCTAATATTGATACTTTTATTGAGGGCCCTTTATATGTTTGAAAAAGGAACTTTCTAAAGGGTACTAACATCAACATTCCTCTAAGGAGCCCTTTCAATGTTTAAAAATGAAACCTTCAGAGCGGATGGCCACATGGACAATAATAAAAAGGGCCTTACACTGTTTAAAAAGGAAACCTACATAAAAGGTGCCGACATCGATAGTGCTCCAGAGCACTTGTCCAATATTAAAAGCGGAACCTCTACAAGAGGCCCTAATATCAAAATCCCATTATATGATTCTTAATGTTTATTAATGAAACTTCAGAAAGGAATCTCGACTTTGGTACCTCTTTAGGTGGCCCCTTCAACGTTTAGAAAGAGAATCTTCAAAATAGGTGCCAACATCGGTACCTCTTAAAAGAAATCTTCTTCCAATGTTTAAAAAAACATCTTTAAAAATGGTACCAACAACAAAACTATACTGCAAGGCCCTTCAAATATTTATTAAGGGAACCTCCACAAGAGATGCCAACATCGGCATCGCTCCAAAAGCTCCCCGTCCAAATATTTAGAGCAAACCTCCAAAAAGGCTATCAACAATGGCATCCCTTTAGAGAGCCCGTCCAGTTTTTATCAAGCAAACCTCTAATAAGGCAGACAACATTGGTGTCCTTCAAAAGACCCCCTTAAATGTATATCAAGGAAATCTCTAAAAGAGCAGCCGACAGCGGTGCCCACAAAGAGGACCTTTAAAATGTATATGAAGGGAATCTCCAATAGGGCAGCCAACATCGGCGACTTCTTAGAGGACCCCTTAAATGTATATTATGGAAACCTCCAAAAGGGTAGCTGACATCGGCACCCTTCTACAAGACCGCTTCAATGAATAATAAGGGAACCTCCAAAAGGGCAGCCGACATCGGCTGCCTCTAGAATGTGCAACACGCTCTTGAAAATTTGAAGATATTTCCAAAATGGTACTACACTTTATTATTGGACATTGTACAAATGAGTTATTTGCGGATGAAGTTATGAGATTCATAACTTCATCCATTGATAACTCATCCGTACAATGTCCAATAATAAAGTGTAATACCATTTTGGAAATATCTTCAAATTTTCCAGAGCGTGTTGCACATTCTAGAGGCAGCCGATGTCGGCTGCCCTTTTAGAGATTTCCTTGGTATACATTTAAGAGGTCCTCTAGAGGCAGCCGATGTCGACTGCCCTTTTAGAGATTTCCTTGGTATATATTTAAGAGGTCCTCTAGAGGCAGCCGATGTCGGCTGCCCTATTAGAGATTTCCTGGGTATACTAATTCCTTGCCTGGTGGGCATGGTCTTAGTGGTGGTGCGAACAGACACTTTATTCATGCCAGTCGCTTCGGGACCGGCGTTCTTTATCATCATCCTTGGTATACATTTAAGAGGTCTTCTAGAGGCAGCCGATGTCAGCTACCTTTTTTTTGGTTCCCTTAATATACATTTACGGGGCCCTTTAGAAAAATGCTAATATCAACAGCCCTTTTGGAGGTTCCCTTAATATACATTTACGGGGCTCTTTAGAAGAGCGTTAATATCAATAGCTCTTTTGGAGGTTCCCTTAATTTATATTGATGGGATTCTCATGAGGGGCGCCGATGTCGGCTGCCATGTTGGAGGTTCACTTGATATACATTTAGGAGGTCCTCTTGGAGAGGGAAGATGTCGGCGATCCTTTTGAAGGTTCCTTAATATACATTTAAGGGGTCTTGTATGAAGGCGCCGATATTGGCTGCCTTTTTGGAGGTTCCTCTAATATACATATAATGGGACCTCTTAAGGGACACCAATGTCGGCTTTACTTTTGGAGGTTTCTTTAATGAAAATTGAAGAGGCCATCTAGAAGGGTGCCAATGTTGGCAACTCCTTCACAGGTTCCTTTTTAAAACCTTAGAATTGGCATCTACATAGGTGTAGATGTTGACATCTTCTTTGAAGATCTCTAATAAAAATAAGAGGGCTCTTTAGAAAGGTATGATTGTCTCCATGGGTTGCTGAAGTAGTAAACTTCCAAGCGGACATTCAAATTCAACCTTCCCTTTGTAGGTAGCTGATATTACCAGTTACTAGTTTAAGTAAACTACAGTCTAGGAGATTCTCGCAACTAAGCGGTTGCCGTCAAGCGGAGACCGTAAAGCATGTTCCAAGTCTCTATCTGGGGTCTGCCGATATTGATTGCCTCCATATCGTGACGTGCTATTATCGTAGTTTAGAACATTAGTGCACTCTCACCTATCCTTCATTGCATCCTTTGCTCATGTAATCGTATTTTTTTAATTCAGAAACAGTTTGATAATGTCGTTCCAATGCAATTCGGATGTTTCAAGAGCAATTTTCTAGATAAGTCAATTGAGTGGACAACAGAGAAACTCCACAATGTGGTCAGCAAAGTTGTGATGAAAAAGAAAAAAAATGACATCCATGTTGAAGAAGTTGGTGCCCATTGCGGACCCTAAGTATACTCCACAGTCCCTTGAACAAATCAGGCTACATAATCGGAGTCTAAAAGATTATCCAAATATGTCTCAATTTTTTTTTATTTATCCCTCAACCTCTGCAATGGACGCTACCAGAAAGGTCAAGTGGCTGGAGTGCGAGAATAAGCTAGCTTCTTTGCATGTTATACTGAAATTTCCAATGGAAAAATTTGCAGACCATTCTTTTCTTAGATAGTTGATGAAGTCAAAAAGGTAAGCACATGTTTGTTTCAATACCTTGAATAATCTTGATTCTAAACTAGTTCATATGATCTCACTAGAGATGCTTCTACAGCTTTCAATTGAGGTGGTGATCTTATTTGATTCTACATTATCTGAACTTAGAGAGGCGATTGACTTTCATCATTCAGGCTTTTAGAGAGTGTCTCATTCTATTGATTCAGGATCACGTAGAGTAGATGCACATATAGCTATGGAACTTGGTGGTTGTGGACAAGTTGGATGTGAAGGATGTGTATAAGAACCGCATTGCAAAGTTGGGCGTCGGACTTTCATAGGCCATGACCTAGGTCTTATACAAATACTTTTCTACATCTTGTATACAAGGAAGGCGGCGTTACAGATGCGTGCATACTTTGAAAGTTATCTAGATCGCGATGGCAACAAGTGTATTCTAGCTGAAAACATCCCAAAAAGTGGGCCCATCTGCACTAGCATAAATGCGGGTGATATTTCGACTCCCTAGTGACCAAGCCCCTATCCTTGACATCAAACTCTGAAATGGCATCTAGCTCGATTAAGTTGGCACTGAGATTATGGTTAAACCGCTAGATATTACGGCGCCTTCAAAGTAGACAAGAGGACGCAGAAGGAGGGAGCTGAAGATAAGAAGGCAAAGAAAGAGAAAGCAGCGGTGGAGGAAAAGATAGCCTCGGAGCCTGAAGGTTTTATGAATTTGAAGGTTGTGGTTACCAAGGCCGAAGCAAGCATGAAACTCTTTGCTGAGGTTGCTATTGCTGAGATGACAACAAAGTAGGCGGCTCATAATGAGACCCTCGCGGTAGATGATTTAGGTGTCGACACATATATCATTGGTCTAGTCCACATTATCCTAACTATTGCGGTTACTGCTTAGAGCCATTATTCTGGCCACTACCGTTAAAAGAGGATGGATAAACTCATCTCTCTTTCATTACATGGAAATTGAAGTAGAAAGTAGATGTGCTTCCCGCTTCATTTTGTCACATCCTGCTTCAATCTTTGTTGAGCCTACGAGTATCAAGAAGATAATGGAAGTATTGTTTGGTATTCAAGTTTGTGTATCAAATCTGAACAACTTTGTCTTTCAAATTCAATTTATTTTCCCACTCTTTGCACTTATGTTAATTTATTCATTCTTTTGTCTTTGTTCCTGAAATCCATGTCGCTGTTGCCAATGAACAAAATACGTCTATGGAGAGTGTGGCCACATTCTCATTGGTCCCACAAAGGTGTTGCACTGCGCATCAGCACCTCAGTAAAGAGAGTGCCAAAACTGACATTGATTCAAGGACGTGATGACTTTAGACTGCCACTGCATTTCTTACTTGATGTCGTCGTTTTGATTACATTGCATCACTGCAATGTTTCAGAGTCGTTGATTTCAAGCTCTTCTCTTCATCCTATTCAAACTCAACAACGGATAGAATATCCACTATGGAAAATATTACCACTACTCTCCTACTACTGAACACGCTCTTCCCCTCCAAGCAACCTTTAAAATCACTCTACATTAGTTCATATGGAAATCTGCTATAGCAGTCCAGTATGTGGTCCCTCACTACGTCCATTGAAGATATATTGCTTCTTGAGTTCTTCTTAGGAAAATTATTTAAATACCAATATTAGTTCCACATACATGGTTGGAGTTCCTCAGTCGACAAAAATCACAATTAAAATTTCCACTTAATTCAAATTCAGGATCTCCCTCTTTTTATCTCACTTACTCGTTGGATTTTTATAAGTCTTGATGAATAACTAGTTGAATTTGTATTTGGAATCCAACTTTTCTCTCCTCTTTTTGTGCAAAGAATTGTTTTCATCAAAACACAATTCATCCACGGTCATAGGGTAGTAATACCCATTTCATCGGTCAGTCCCTGCTCTAATTTCACTTCTAGTGGCAATTTAGTACATCTTAATAGCACTTCAATCTTAGATCTAGTCCAATTTTCACGGCTATAGGACCCTACCCTAAATGTTCACTTTTACTTTTCCTTTAACTTTAACTTTAAATTTCCATAAACTTTACCTTTTTATCCTTAAACTCTCTACTTTTTGCGCTCTGGGCTCGCAAACCAAGGCTCGCCGCTCTCCGCTCGCAACTCTACGCTCGCAAAATAGCATTCCCCGAATTTCGAGATCAATTCATCAGTTTTGTCCAAGCGAGAATCGGTGTCTCGATATACATTACACCAAGAGTGTTACGTTTTCATGTCAAGTTTTTCCTGATTGCTCTCCCATGAGAGAAGTTGTGTAGGTCTAACCAAGATGAGCTCAATACTTTCACAGAATTGTCTCGAAGTTCACCACATATTCATGTTCAGAGAGGATTTTAAACAAAATCCTCAGCAAATAACTCGAGTTCAGCGTCATCGCAACTGAAACTTGAGGAGACTTTTTCACTCTACCGGACAACTATTCTTCGTCTAAAAAGAGAAGAGTGTACGTAAAATTTGTAGCAACTCCAACGCTTTGACATGCACATCAACAAAGCTGCGTCAGGGCTGCCCTTGCCCGGTTGGGGACAACATGTACCACCATAAGTACATACGAAGTAGAAGCGCAGTAGATTATATCAGAAAGCAGGATTCAGTCCATAATATCTCCAGTCGAGTGCGTTGAAGAAGTGTTCTCCTTGGAGTGCAACTGCTCGTCCCTTAGGACACAACTTCCGGGGCTGCAACAGATATTCCACACCAGTGGTGAGCTCAAACAACACATCCAAAGAACGTAGAGATTTTCTCCCGGTCATGAACAGCGCCACACATAACAAGAAAATTGCGGAAATCCAATCTAGAACTCTCGATGAACTAGCGCCTGGATCGAGCGGTGAAACCGGCACCATGTTGAAGTTAGTCATCCAATGCATCAAATTATGACTCAGGGGAAAAGTGCACACTCGTCACTCACTCCCCTCTTCACTTACTCTCAAACGAGTGAATGCTATCACATAACAGCAGAAACGTTACTCTATCATTAACACCATGTTCCTTACATTGATCAATCCCAGTTAGTAAAGAATGCAATACAAAAACCAGAAGTAGTGGCCCGAATAACAGTGATAAGAAAAATGGCGCTCAGGATGAAATAACTCAGATAGTATCGTTCTATTCTACTACAAAACGAATCAAATTAAAAAACAACTCATCTAGTTTAGAATGATCATCATAAGGGGAAAAGCCGTCGGACAGTCACTTGGACCACGGAAAGGGAGACATTCGGACGACTAACCTTGTGTCAGGGGGAGGTTAACTTACCTTCTACGGGACTGAATTCCTCCACCCGTTTGAAGTTCTGCCACCACTTCTCCCAAATCCTGCCCTCATACTGCCTGACCTGGCCTCCCTGATCCTCCACCTCCATCAGCAGGAAGTACGTGTATCCCATACGCTCCAGCGTGTGCACCTTCACCAGCTTGGAAAACTTCAGCTTCTCCAGGCAGTTCTGGAGAAGTACAACAAACCTGGAGTCAGTGGAAAACAATCCAACTCCAAACATACCCAAAACAGGCCCAATCTACTTGTAAACATCTTCTTCACAAACGCTCAACCAAAAACCCCTGCCAATCCCACAGAGTCATAAATTCCAAGATGTACTACAGATTCCAAGGATCAGAGTGTGCGATATCAGACAGCAAACCCTGCACCAGGACCTCGAGATGGAGATGCGAAGAACAACATACTGAGAGGAATCAATCATCACATCGGCAGACATGGAAAAGTTCCCTGAAAAGAAGATTCACAGCCACGAACCTGGTGCTTGTTGTTATGCTCATCGACGGCGAATTTCGCCAGCTCTTCATACTCCAAGCTGTTGCAATCCTGTTCGTGAAGCCCTGTAATGATCCTCCCCTTCCAAACCATCGTAACTGGCACTGGGGCTTCTCCCCTGACTGGAGGGAGAGGAGGAACCTCCATAACTGGCACTGGGGCTTCTCCCCTGTCTGGAGGGGGACGAGGAACCTCCATAACTGGCACTGCGTTCACCAAAACGTAAACAAACCTTGATCCGATTGCGTTTGCTGCGAACTCCGATTCGCTTAAGTATCTCAATCTCGCAAGACGGAGTCGTGTGCACATCACCTGAACCCGTCATTATGTGCAAAACTCGCACACTTCTTCCCAATTCGTAGACTGTAGTGAATTTCCAACGGAGGAGACTCGAGGCTCGGACTTGGGCAGCGAGGGCCAGCTGAATATTTGCAAAGCCGTCACAAAACACCAAAACCGTCACTGTGGCACAGTGCGATCAAAGATGCTTTCATGTCCGTGACGGCTTTGGGTACGCGTATCCACATCAGCGCAGCATCCACTCGCGGTTTCAGGACGCAATGGAGGTGTCTACCCAAAGCCGTCATCTTTCTCCTCTACTGTACAGTACACCGTGTTTTTGACCAAGTTACAACTGTTGTGAAGCACACAAGCAGCCCGTTGTAAGCTCATGCGTTGCATGTGAGCATGAAGAAGCCTAAGGAGCAGCCTACAGAGCACATGGACTGCATAATTGAACGCGCATGTTGCAGATGATATTGCGACACGAGAACATTTGCAGTTCCTTAAGTTTCGCTGGGATGGCTTAGAGTATTGAAGCGTGCCAGGCACGGCTTCGCAGGTTGCATCCGCGGGATAAGGGTAGGGTAGTAGGGCGGACACGGGGGACCACTGTCTCGGGGAACGAAGGGGAAGCTGAAACGACGCTGGAGGCAGATTTTGTCCCTTTCGCCAAGAGCTTTGGAAAAGGATGGAAAGGACTAATAAAGTCACTGAACTTGGAAAGAAATCATGCAACGTGTGTTCTGAGAAGACGAAGAGACACGGTCGTGGACAGATTCATAGAATGATTCAAATTTATAAATATGAATCATTCGAAATCTGGGTTGTAAGTTCCAAAGAGTTTTCTTTTCCGTGGAACTGTAGATTCAATAACAATGTTTTCTCACTAATATTATGATTTTCTCCAAAAAAAAAAAAAAAACATGTAAGCCTTGCAAATTATTTTAAAAGGAATCGGTTTCTTCTTCTAATTTTCACTAACATTTTGGACGTTGACATGAATATTTCAGAAAATCTAGATGTTTTGTTATTCTAGCAGTTGTAGGTTGATTTTGAAATGAGTTAACCCTTAAACATCAGAGCCAGCCCGACGGGTTGGGTTTCTGGAGAATATTCTATTTTTCTCCGAGTATAGTTCGATAGAGCAGGCAAGGTCAGGGTCGTTGAACTCGTTGTACGTAGGCACGTCGACAATGATCAGACTCAGTCTATCAATGTCAATCATCTTCTCGCAATTGTGATCCCGAGAAGCTCGCATGAATAGTGAAAGTTGTCAGTTTTTCTTCAGCTTCCAGACCGTTGCGAGAAGGGTTGACACTGCGTAGTAGATCTAATCGCACAGTGTGATCACGCACAGTCTACTTGAAAGGAAATTGCTGCCCGAAACTACTGCCCGTTGAGAAATTCCATGGAACTGATACCTGGGCAGCCTGACGAGGCATTGAAATGTCGTTTAAGGGTTAATATAGTTGTGGTGTGTATTTAGTTAGTATACTTTGTGTGTTATGGGAACATGAGAAGATACATGGGCAAGTTCAAACGGAAAGTTTCAAAATCTCGAAGATTAATTTACTACAAAATAAATCACTAGAACCTAGTCTAGTGTGAAGAGAGGGGTTTTGGAGGTTTTCAACCATTTAGTAAATTAGGAACTCTATAAATTTAAGATGTTGGATGTTGGATATACTACAGTTTAACGTTCTAAGAGTATGCGCACCTTTTCACCAATACTCCCATCTTCAATGTCAACACCAGTTCAACTCTATATTTTTTCACAAAACCCATGCCTGCTGAAAACAACATCCAAAAAACTCCGCCACCAATCCATCGCCTCACTGAGTCTTCTCCTTGAAAACGCTACCCAAAGATGTTGTGTCCTCCATTGCTCCCTTGCTCGCAAGCGTCTTACAAGAATATCACTTGCATTGGCATTTTTTAGCATCAAGGAAGAGTAGTTTTTCCCTCCACTTCGCTTCAACGGGGCTTCCAAAATTATGTACATGGCTTCATCGGGCTTCACCTTATACCCTACAAATAGAAGCAAAGAAACATGACCTTGCATGGGCTAGAAATTATACGGACTGTTGTATTGATTATAATAGGCTAGAAAAGATAGTAGCCTTTGTAAAACTTGGATTGGTTAAAAAGTGCGCATACTCTTGGAACGCTAAATCGAAGTATATCCAACATCCGACATCTTAAATTGATAGAGTTCCTAGTTTTCTAAATGGTTGAAAACCTCCAAAACCCCTCTATTCCGATTCCTTTTAAAATAATTTGCAAGGCTTATATGTTTTTTTTTTTTTTTTGGAGAAAATCATAATATTAGTGAGAAAACATTGTTATTGAATCTACAGTTCCACGGAAAAGAAAACTCTTTGGAACTTACAACCCAGATTTCGAATGATTCATATTTATAAATTTGAATCATTCTATGAATCTGTCCACGACCGTGTCTCTTCGTCTTCTCAGAACACACGTTGCATGATTTCTTTCCAAGTTCAGTGACTTTATTAGTCCTT